>CM066043.1:268786053-269326053 GCA_033557465.1 Ichthyophis bannanicus | reverse complement strand
TAGAAAGCTTCTCTGAAGACTACAGAGAGCATTGTGCAGGAGAGCTATGAGATAAACTGACTGAAGTCAGGTGTGTTGCCATATCCTAGGAGAGGAGATGGTAGAATAATGTGAGAAAGCCTAAACGAGTAGGAGGATCCAGATAGTTTGGAATCACTACTGAGGCTAGACAAAATGTTGAATAAGGGACTGGAACATGGGAAAAGTCCCAGTAATACTATCACTGGAACTCCTGCAGGCAGAGCTGCTGACGGAAACAGCAGAGATTTTGTCCAGTGCTGAACAAAGAAAAACAGAGAAGAAAAGAGAGGAGATATCTTTTCTCTCTCTCTGGGGAACGAGCTTGCTAAAGAAGCTGTTCAGTATGGTACTCCTCAAGTAATTAGAGGGTGACGTACCCATAGGGTAAGTCAACTGAAGGAAAAAATGTTCAGTTGGGATAAAAAACTATCAGGGGATAGTTGCAACTGCTCTTCTAGGGAATAAGAAGAGGAGAAGGGTGCAGATCCTGAACAAAGAATTTTTCCCTCCGACAGGTTAATACACTGAAAAGAAAAGCACAGTGAATAAACTTCTAATATGTAGAAGTGAGGTAAGTTACTATTCCCGGCTTCTATGGTCGCTGGGAATGCTGAGACTGGCCAGAAGTGGAGGACTTCAGACTAGGCTGAGGTGTCCCTTGCTTAGGTGCAGCCGAATGATGGGCAGGAGATGAATGAAACTTTCTTTTCTTAGGGAAAGAAGGTTTGGTAGGACATTTCCTACTCTTTGAAGAAGGAGGTGGCTTAGAATGGTTTCTAGTGGAAGAAGAGTCAGTGGAGCATTGAGCAACCTGACGTAAAGCCTCCTTATTGAAAAGACCTTCCCCTGTACAAGGAGAATGAGCTAGTATAGTTTGTGCCCGTTTGCTCAAGTCTGAAGCCTCAAGCCAGGCTCTGCGACGTGCTGCAATGGCAATAGCAGAGGATCTGCTAACTGACTCAAAAGAGTCTATAGAAGCACGAGACAGGAACCAGGATATATTCCGGCTGTGATTGATGAGCAAGGAATAATCAGTAGCCTTGGGCTCTGGTAAAAAAGGGGTCAAAAGAGATAATTTCTCTGTGACTTCCTGGAGTGTTAGACTCATGTGAAAAATATATGAGAGAACTCTGGAGGCCAGCATAGAGTTTTGGAAGGCCTGACGGCCAAAAGCATTGAGTGTTCTTGAAGAACGACCTGGCGGATAAGAAGAATGCTTCTTCTTGCTCTTAACTTTCCTCAGTGCCGATTCCACTACAAGGGAACGATGAGAAAGTTGAGGCTTTTGGAACCCTGGAGAGGGTGGCACTCGGTACCGAACCTCAATGTCTGTAGCAACTTGAGGAAGTCGTAAGGGCGATTTTCAAACCCTGAGAAGGAGATCCTGCAGAGCAGGATGTAAAGGAAACTGTATATTTTGCATTTGTGCCGGTGAGCCATGGGTAGGATCACAACCAGGGATAGAAATATTAAGAAAGGTTGCCATATCCAGGAGAAAAGCCTGAAAAGACTGATCTCCTATGGGAACCATCCCTGGTAAGGCTAAAGGAAGAGCCTGAGCACCAGAGGACTTACAGTGTACTGCACCAATGCCAGGTATCGGTTCCAAACTAGGCATCGGTGCAAGAACAGGCGTCGACATCGATGCTGATACAGGATTAGCCGGTGAAGTCGCCATCGGGAACTGCTGCAGTGGTACCGAGATCATGAAGGAGTTATGGCTGGGATCTTCAGAACTGCCTATCTGGAAACGACAGGAGTCGGTTCCAGGACGCGTGGATATGCAGCCCTCGAGACTAGATATCGGCCCAAGACTCGGCATCGGAGGAAGCGAGGCTATCGATGCATGTCGCGAGGGTTCCGACGCCGGTGGCAGCATCGGCGATGCCGATACCACCAAGGCAGCCTGGGTTACATCGATCGATACCGACGGTACCGAGGATACCCAAGGAGCACCTCTTGCAAAGGCGGTCCATCTCGATGCCGATGCCAGGGTATCGGAACCGATCGATGCCGGTACCGTCCCGGAGCATGGCTGAGATTGAGGGAAGTCAATGCGGTGCGTATCGATCGGTCCCGAAGGTACCAAGGATGCCCGATGACGATCCCTGGTGAAGAGTAGAGTACTCGACATTGGTGCCGATGCCGGAGGCTCGGTACCGCTCGAAGCGGATACCACCTCCGCGTATGGCTCAGGCATGTTCTGTGAGGGGTGAGCCCCAGGAACATCCTGAAACCCCTTTAACGCTTTGGAGTTCGAAGACTCCCGCAGGGGTAATGCCAATGGGTTCTTGAGGGTAAGGCCGGAGCCGTCACCATGCTGGGCATGGGACATACCACTCAAGCATTGGCTAGTCTTAACAGACTGTTTTTGGGTTACCTGATCCCGTGAAGCAGAGAAACCAGGTACCCTCACTGCCGAAGAAAAAACGGTATCGAGGGAAACTCTAAATACTGAAGGTTTTCTCACAAGATTATCTCCTGACAAGTCAGGGGAAAAAGGGTCAGGACCCACACAGTTGAGACACCAACTATTGGTGTCTAAAAAGAAACAGGTGTTTCCACACCGGATGCACTTCTTAGGAAAAGAAGGCTCCATAATGAAAAAGGCCTGGTAGGCCTAAGAGTTAAGGCAAAAAAAACTGAAGAAACGTTTTACAGATTTTAGCCCAAAAACCACCGGGTGTACCGGTGGTAGCGGGAAAAACAGTCGCGACCACAAGAAAACAAAAAATTAAAATAATTTAAGCAATTAAAAAGAAAAGTTTCTGCGGTGACAGGAGAACGTCCTGCCGGCTCCGCGGAAAAACGAAAACTGAAGAGAGGCTGTGGAGAAGGCGGGAAGTCACTGCGCAGGCGCGAGGGATGCTGCCAAAAGCTTTCTAATTGGAAGCTGGGCAGCATTCCCATGCAGGCTCCGTCGGTACCGACGTACCCCATATGTGAAGACTCATTCCTGCTTGTTCCTGGAGATATTAATTTCCTCTTGTACTAAACAAAGCGCAGACGTTAATGATGCACATTTCCCAGAGCTGACATATTCCAGTTAATAAATTCAAAATAAAGAGAGATCTTTCTACCTTTTGTGCATTTTTTTTTCAGTTGCAATTGCTCCAGCCACTTTCTTCTGGTTTCTTCGTGTCTTCTGCTAACTCTCCATCATCTGCTGTCCATTTGTCCTTTCTTCTCTCTTCTAGTTTTTTTTTCCATTCTCTTTCTACATCTGCTTTAACATACTAATCTTTCTCCTTTTGCTCTTTCCTCATTCCTATTTCATCCACTCAAATTTTACCCCTCCATCCTCAATCCCCACTTACTCTCCCGATACCCGGCCAATTGTAGATTTTTCTTCCCCCCCCAAAAAAATATTTTCCCCTCTCCATTTCACTCTCCCATCCCCATCCAATTCTAATCCTCCCCCAACATCAGCTCCCTTCTAGTTCCAGCCCCACCCAGCATCCGCTCCCTTCTAGTCCCCACATCAGCCCATTTCCAGTCCTAGCTCCCCCGTCCATTTCCAGTCCTATCCGAGTCCCTCCATCAGCTCATTTCCAATCCCAGCCCCCATCAGCCCATTTCTAGTCCTTTCCTAGCCCCAGCATCAGCCCATGTCAAATCCTAGCTCCCATCCACTCAGCCCATTTCCAATCCAAGCCCCCATGAGCCTACTTCCAGTTCTAGCCCCTCCATGAGTCCATTTCAATCCAAGCCCCCACCACAGCCCATTTCCAATCTTAGCTCCCCCCAACAGCCCAATTCCAGTCCTATCCTAGCCCCTCCATCAGCCCATTTCCTGTCTTAGTTCCCCCCACGCAGCCCATTTCCAGTCCTAGCTCCCTCCCCTCACAGCTCATTTCCATTCCAAGCCCCCCTCCTCATCAGCTATTTGCAGTTCAAGCCCCCTTCCACTCAGCCCATTTCCAGTCCTAGCAAACCCTCCAACCCATTACCAGTCCTAGCCCACCAGTCCTAACCCCATCAGCTCACAGCCCATTACCAGTCCTAACCCCATCAGCCCATTACCAGTCCTAGCCCCCCCATAGCCCAATACCAGTCCTAACCCCCCATAGCCCAATACCAGTCCTAACCCCATCAGCCCACAGTCCATTACCAGTCCTAACCCCCTCCCCCCCATCAGCCTAGGGAAAGTTTAAAATATAAAAATAAAAAGCTGGCTGCTGTCGCTGCCGCCATGGCAGCGGCAGAATTGAGTGTCCCGCGGGCCCCCCTGCCCAGCAGAGCCCTCCCTCCCTGCATCAGTCCCTTTGGCACGGCTTTCAGAGCTGCGAAGGGAGAGTTTCTCCCTCGCAGCTCTGTTAAGCCCACCAGGGCTGATGGGAAACAGGCATTTCCTGTTTCCCATCAGCCCCGGTGGACTTAACAGAGCCACGAAAGGGAAACTCTCCCTTCGGGGCTCTGAAAGCTGTGCCAAAGGGATCGATGCAGGTAGGACCCGGGGAGGCCCCCCCACGGGACACTCGATTCTGCTGCTGCCACAGCGGCAGCGGCAGCAGACAGCTTTTTTTTTTTTTTTTAATTTACTTTTAAAGCAGAATGTTGTTTGCATGGGGCCCTGTGCAAAAAACATTCTCGCTCAATGGACTGGCCGGCTCTGGAGGAGGGAGTCCGCAGCTGACCTACTCCAACAAAGGAAGGGAAGATAGATAAGATTTCCCCTTGTCTTTTGGAATACTGCAGGAGGGATCTCAGTTATCTGCAGGGCTCATTACACTGGTATCAGCTAGGTCCAGACGAGGTTTTTGTTGTTCTCTGTTTTGATACCGGATGGTTCGTCGGGTGATTGCAGGAATGGGGGGTGGGTGGCATAGTCATTTCTTCTATTTTAGTTTATTTTAGTAAGCATTGTTTTATTAATGTTTGTGTTCATTGTTGCTTTGAGTTTGTATATTTTGTGAAGCGCATAGAATGTTATTTCATGTTAGTAGTATATAAAGGCTTTTAAATAAATAAATAAATAAATATTTGCTTCTTTATTGGCTGCTGGTGGAGGCTCCGCCTCTTTCAACAGGCTCCTCCCTGGAGCTGTGCATTGTCATGTCCTGCTCATGTTGTCCACTGAGGACTCTTCTGCTCTCAGCTCATCAGTTTACATTGGTCTGTGCTCTGTCCCACTTCTAGGATACTGCAGATTACGTTAAACCCATCACCTTCTTGCTGGAGTATGGACTGCGCTATCGTGATGATGGGCCTATACTTGATTACGGGTGGCCAACCACGCTGAGAGTTTCCGTACGTATTACTCACACATGTTTCTCCTATATGCCAGAGGGCGAATATTCAACCTGTGGCATAGCAGGACAAATGTACAAAGGGCTTTCGCTGACTGACAGAAGCTCAGACCACTGGCAGAACCATACCAGGAGAGAAAGGCTCATGCCGGGCCCTGACTGAAGTTCTGGGAAGTTCCCTTTCAAAGGCCCCTTGCGCGAGAGATTCCTGGGTTCCTCACGGGCCCGGGCAGGGTGCTGATGTTCTGGGAAGTCCTCACTCAGAGGGAGAAGGCCCTGGGCTCCTTCAGAGTCCTTTCAGGGTGCTGATGCTCCAGGGAGTCTCCTCTCAGAGGTCCCAGTGGGCAGGAGACCTGCAACAAAAAGAAAACTGTCAACCCAAAAAGAAAGGAGGGAGTAGGTAAATTCCTCCTCCGGGAAGTTATTCAATATTGCACAATTCTTCCTAGCCCCCTGGGTTTTCACCTCACACAGCTCATCCCAACGCAGCTGATCCAGTGCTAATTGAAGGCAGAGTGGTGTAGTTCTTTGGGAATCAGAACGGTAATGTATGAACATGGAGACTGCAGCAGCGATGCTGGCTGAGCTGGGTGAGATGACGATCCTGTATGTCTCGCGCTCTGCTCGCTTGCTTGTGTAGTAACCGCTTCTTCTCTGCCAACTCAGGTGCCTTTCTGGAATGGATGCAATGAGGATGAACACTGTGTCCCCGACCTGGCACTGGATGGAAGGACGGACATCCTCACCGCCTTGTGAGTACATGGGATCCCCACCATCGAAGGTGCTTATCACACCCATTCTGGAAATGGCTCACCCTGGGGAGTTATTCCCGGTGACAGGATTTGGGCAGAGACATTTCCGCAAAAGAAGAAGGATCAGGGGGGCATCTTCTGCCGTTGGAAACTGGTACTGCCCCTACTGTCCAGTCTGGGTTACCCTGCGGATACTTGGAGAGTCCTTCCCAAAACTGGTCTGTTTCTTCCTGCCTCTGGGCAAACGCCCCACCCTGTTGGTTTCTGGGGACACTGGAACCCTCACCGAACCCATCCTAGGGATTAAGAAGAAAATACTGGGATCATTGACCAGTCCCAGACCCAGTACTAGCCAGCTAATTAGTTTATTAGGAAAAATATCACAGTGACCTGTAAAAGTTACAATCAGCAGACAGAAAAAAGGAAAATGCGATTGTACAATAAACCCGTGATTTGCTTTGCTGAACTAGTGCCCAGGGAAGCCGCAGTAACATTGTGCCCAGGATTTTATTTATTTATTTATTTATTTATTTACATTCTCTTATATACCGCGCTATTCTGCATCAGTGCGGTTTACATTGAACAAACTGAAATTACATTGAACAGGACATTATAACTTGGAGATAACTATTTTACAGGGAACATGGGCTATGGAGGGTTAAGTGGCTTGCCCAAGACCACAAAGAGCACCTGTGGGACTAGAAACCCCAGTCTTTCCGGCCCAAGGATACGTCCAGAGGTGGGACAGGACCCTGGCACAGGGCTGTGCTTCAGTCTCAAGACCAGGAAAACTGCTGGACCATTTCCCTCCAAAGCTGGGAGTGGGAAGTGGCTTCTTGGCCAACAGCCCACAATGCTCAGAGGCTACTGGGAAATGCCTCATTATGGGGCCGATACACTACGCTGCTTTTTCTTTATTGTGCCAGATTTTGTGCACTAATCTGACTCCTGATATAGTGAGAGCAGGGCCAGCACAAGGAGCTGAGGCATCCTAGGAGAATCTCATCTCTTGCACCCCCCTGAGGACCTGCAGCGGCGGCAGTGGCTGTAAAGCAGCCCCGCAGCGCTCACCTTACAGCTTTAGTGCTGTGGGGCTGTTTGGTTCCCCCCCTCCAACGTCCAATGCCGATGCCAGCTTCCTGGTTACTCCAAAGTGGTAAGGTAAGCGCTTCCGGGCCGATGCGGCTACTGCCACTGTTGCAGGTCCTGAGAGGGGCAACAGCAGCGGCACTGGGTGTCCCTGAAGGTCCTGCGCTCCAGGCGACTACCTAGTACATCTAAATTGTCGTGCCGACCCTGAGTGAGAGGTTTTAGTGTGGATATATCAGCAGTAAACCTACCACACTAAAGGACAGTGTGGTGGGAACTCTGCAATTGCTCTTGATGCCAAAGCAGAAAAATGCGCTGGGCTTCGGGTGCAGGGTCGCTGGGTTCTAATGTAAGTGAACTGTGCGCAGAGCCTCGAGCAGGCGGCAGTGGACAACATTTAAGTCCATTTAAAAGGATGATACTTTGCCTTCTTCTTTGTTGCCAACTTTTGCATTCCAGTCACCCATGACTATCAGGATATCCTGATAGTCATGGGTGACTAGAATGCAAAAGTTGGCAACAAAGAAGAAGGCAAAGTAGTTGGAAAATATGGACTTGGCAACAGAAATGAAGCTGGAGAAAGACTGATAGAATTCTGCAAGACCAATGATCTATTCATCTCAAACACCTTCTTCCAGCAACACAAGCGGCGACTGTACACATGGACTTCACCCAATGGATTGTACAAAAATCAAATTGACTACATCTGTGGAAGTCAACAATGGAAAAGCTCTATAACATCAACCAAGACAAAACCTGGAGCTGACTGTGGTACAGATCATCAACTACTAGTATGCAAACTCAAGCTAAAGTTGAAAAAGAGCAAACCACTCATGAATGCAGCAAAATATGACCTTGAGAATATACCACTGGAATTTAAAGACTGCCTGCAAAATCGATTTGCTGCTTTAGATACAAATGACAGAGCTCCGGAAGACTTATGGAATGACATCAAGAAGGTTGTGTTGGAAGAAAGCGAGAAGTCTCTACAAAAGGTGAAAAAGCAAAAACGGCCAAAATGGATGACGGAAGAAACTCTGAAAATTGCCCAGAAACGCAGAGCAGCTAAAGCCAGAGGAGACAGAAAGACAATTGTAGAACTCAGATTTCCAACGTGCAGCAAGATAGGACAAGGAAAAGTACTACAACAACGCATGCAAGGAAATAGAAGCAGAAACTATTAGAGGAAGAACAAGATCGGCTTTCCTAACGCTACGAGAGTTAAAGAAAGTTCCAGCCTCGAAATGGAATGTTACAAGATGCTCAAGGTTCTATGTTGAATGATGCTGAGAAGATCAAGAAAAGGTGGATGGAATATACAGAGTTTTTATATGATAAAGATCAAGTGGACCAACAGCCGTTTCAACCTGTGCCTTATGATCGGGAACCATTGGTGATGAAAGAAGAAGTTGAAGCAGCATTGAAAGCCTTATCAAAGAACAAAGCACCAGGCATTGATTGCATTCCCATAGAAGTATTACAGCAATCTGATGCAGCTGTTACCATACTTACAAAGCTCTGCCAAGAAATATGGAAGACAGCATCATGGCCAACTGACTGGAAAGGATCTGTGTTTATACCAATACTAAAGAAAGGTGATCCAACTGACTGTGGAAATTATCGAATAATCGCTCTGATCCCACATGCCAGCAAGATTCTACTGAAGATTATTCAAAAGAGACTACAACCATACCTGGAACAAGAACTACCTGAAGTGCAAGCAGGGTTCAGGAAAGGGCGAGGAACGCGAGACATCATTGCGGATGTGAGATGGATCCTTGGAAAGACTAAAGAATACCAAAAGGATATCTATTTGTGCTTTATTGACTATAGCAAGGCTTTTGACTGTGTAAACCATGAGAAACTCTGGGCCACATTAAGAAGCATGGGTATACCAGAACACCTGATCGTTCTCTTGCGCAATTTGTACATTGATCAAGAAGCAACAGTTCGAACGGAACAAGGAGAAACAGAATGGTTTAAAATAAGCAGAGGTGTAAGACAAGGCTGCATACTTTCCCCCTACCTGTTTAATTTATATGCAGAACAAATCATCAGAGAAGCAGGATTGTGTGAAGATTGGTGGAAGACTCAACAACCTTCGCTATGCTGATGATACTACATTACTGGCTGAAAGTGAAGATGATCTGAAACATTTGCTTCTCACAATCAAAATGGACCTGCATCTTAATGTAAAGAAGACAAAGATCATGACAACTGGCATAATCAACAGGTTCATCGTTGAAGGAGAAGAAATTGAAATTGTGAACAACTTTAACCTACTTGGATCAACTATCAATAAAGAAGCAATAAGCAGTCAAGAAATCAAATGACACATTGCTCTTGGCAGGATGGCTATGAAAGACCTAGATAAGATTCTCAAGAGCAGAGATGTCTCTCTCCCTACAAAGATTCGACTTGTTCAAGCCATGATATTTTCAATAACATCATATGGATGTGAAAGCTGGACAGTGAAAAAGACAGACAGGAAGAAAATTGATGCCTTTGAATTATGGTGCTGGCGGCGAATACTGTGTATACCATGGACTGCCCGAAGAACAAACCAGTTGGTACTAGAGGAGATCAAACCTAAGCTTTCTTTAGAAGCTCAAATGTGAAGACTTCGACTTTCATACTTTGGACACATCATGCGGAGAGAGAGATCATTAGAGAAAGACATCATGCTTGGCAAGATAGAAGGTCAAAGCAAAAGAGGAAGGCCAGCAATGAGATGGATCGATACAACAACAGCAGCTACGGGTACCAGTCTGTCAACAATGAGCCGCCTGACTGAAGACCGAACACAATTTAGGATAGCTATCCAGAGGGTCGCCATGAGTCGACTTCAACTCGACGGCACTTAGCAACAACAACAAAAGGACGATAATGAAACAATCAGCTGTGCAGCAGTGCTACGACATTTCATTTGTATAACACCACAAGGCATACGCAGCACTATACCAGACACATGAAAGACAGTCCCTGCCCTATAGAGCTTACAATCTGTTCAAGATGGCCAAATAGAACAAAAAGGGGACTACGGAAAATGATCAAAACACCGAGATGCAGAGGAGGGCGCAGAAGAGTAAGTGTGATGCTGGTGTTTAACGCAAGGTCTGAGGAGGCGTAAAAGGGTAGCGCATAGTTCTGCGGTCTGTAGCAGAGAGGAGCTGTGTGATTATGATGTGATGTTGGCGATTTAGCATTCCCTCGTATGCGTGGACGTTTGCAGAAGTGGTGTGTCGATACAGATGCTGCTGGCACAGGTCCATGTGCGTATTTACAGGTCTGCACGTGCTCTCCCATGTCCGCACTCTGCTCATTTGCATGCATTTTGTTTAGAGCACGGGGGGGGGGGGGCTAACATTCAGCGTTAGGCTTGCGTTAGAAAACCAAGCACAGCTCTAATGCAAGGTAGCTGCATTGCCCTCAGTAAATTCTGGAGCGGCGTTTATACTTTCCTTGCGGCACCAGCTTAGGGCTGAGGAAAACGTCTAGCAGGGGAGCAAAGGGTCATCAGAGGTGAAGTTGCAACACTTCAACTCAGATGACCCAGGGGGTCAACAAAGATCACTGGTGGCTCAAGTGGGCCCTGGACACCCCCTTTCCCCTGGTCAACACATCTCTCATGGCTCAACTAGGCTCTGACAGCATAAATTCTTGTTGACCCAAGTGAGCCTACAAACTCCGCTACCCTCCTTTACCCCCACTCACCTTGGGTCAGAAGGCAGGAGTGATGATGCCTCATCCCTAGCGGTACGTTGAAGGGGTCAGCCTGCCGTATAAAGGAGCAGACTGGCCCCATAGCAGTGCCAACTGACAGATGCCCCCCAGTAGGTGGTAAGCATTAGTCTCCAGGGGAACCGTAGCATTGGAGTCGGTCTAGTCGAGAGCCTCCCTGTGTCGGGGTAACCTCTTGGGGAAAGTCTGCTTCTTTCTCCTGTCAATGTATGAGCCAGTCCCGGGTTAGTTAGTACTGATTGCTGAATGGGGATTGGCTCCTGCACGGACAGGAAAAGAGAAAGAAAGAAACTTCCGCCCAGTGCAGAAAATGGCGACGTTACTGCATTGCTGTGCGCTGCTTTTTCTGTCAGGACACAGTTTTTAATGCTGCGATAATTTGCACACTGTTAGTTCACTGCCGGGGGAGGGGGATATTCAGTGGCAGCTAGTTGTTTTACTGCAGTTAGCCGCTGCCACTGAAACTTAAACCCAGGGTTACTGGGACTGGCAGAAAGCTAACCAGGCAGTGACAATATTCACCTTGTGCAGCAAACCTTAGGCCAGTTATTGCTGCGCCATCCTCTCACCAGTTTCCCATAAGCAGGCAGCAGCTCAATATCACCACTGCCCCCAGAATACCCGATGCCAGCTGGTTCCCGTCACAGCCTGCAGCGGCAGCACCCTCGAATATTCAGCTGCACAAACCATCTTAGTGCCACTAAACATTGGGCGCATATTTTTCGGAACATGCATTAGAGTGCCAGGCACTGAAACGGAGCACATTACTCTAACGCATGGCTTATTGCAGGGGGCCAACAATATCAACAGACTAGCCCAGTGACTTTCACTCCCGGACCTTGCAGGGCCACCCGCAGCTCAGGCTTTCGGGATATGTATGAAAGAGATTTGCATATAATGGAGGCAGTATGCGTGCGAATCTCTTTCATGCCTATTCATTAGGAATGTCCCGAAAGCCTGACCCATTGGTGGCCCTCAGGACCGGGCATGAGTACCACTTGTAGCCGAAGAGAAAGGAGTTAGACTGCCACCTGCCTGCCAATTCAAAAACTGCAAGGAAAAGGGGCTACAAAGAGTCTCAGTGCACATAAACCCCCCAAAGATAAAAAGTCCCCACAGACTTTGCAGCTATATAGGAAGTATGTGTTAATGTTCCATTACGCTACATCAGAGGACTTCATCTGCTTCTACATTGCAGGTATTAAGTAATGGGGGTCCTCTTTCCTACGTCTGAACCCCTGGAGATATCAGCGGGCGAAATGGGCTTTTATCGTCATGGAAACGCCCGCTTCTCCATCCAATCCCGCAGCTTGGAACCCAACACAAAACCAACTGGATTTACGATCTCATTTGTGCAGCATTTCCAAATAGGAAAAAGCCGAATGCCAGACTTATTTATGCCCAGACGGCGCAGAGGAACATTAATCCTTTCTGTCTCATTGTTTTCCTAATTTGCTTAAATAAAACAAGCTGGAAGCTCCCACAGGAGGGACACTGCTGCCTTCCATCTTTTCATCTCACGTCTTTCTCATGTTTCTGGCTCATCAGCCTTCTGGGAACTTCACGGCCCAGCTGACAATCTTTTCTTGCTCACCAAAACATCTATTTCCCCTCCTCCTGCCTGCCATTCCCTCCTCCAAGCTGCTCACTTAGCTGCCCTTCCCTTCCCCATTTCCCATGTTCCCTCTTCCATTCACCCACCATCTTGCTTTTCCCATCCACTAACCTCTCTGCTCTTTTGTTCCCCATCTTAACCCTCCCCTCTTCTGCCCACCCATGAACCTCTCTGCCTTCTGCTCCTATCCTATCCCACCTCCTTCCTCCACACACGCACCCTCTGTCTTTTTCCTCCCACCCATCCAATAATCTTCACAACCCCACACTTTCTCTTCCAGGCCTCCGACCTCCTATCCTCTCACACAGGGGTGTACCAAGGGCCGTGCGAGCGGTGGGGCCACACAGGACGCAAGCACAGAAGGGGGCTCTGATATCATCACTGGGCTTCCAAGAGGCTCAGAGTGAGTTACTGAATGTGGGTGGGTGGGTGGGTGGAGGGGGGCACCAGATTCACTGGTCGCACACGACACATTTCTAGCTTGCTACGGTCCTGCTCCCACACTCTTCAGCTTTCTCCAGCCTTTCTCACTAAACCACCTTCAGCTTACTCACTTCCTAAACTTTCATCTTCTGAATCTTCCCGAAGCTGAGAAGGCAGAGAGAAGGGGAGGGGTCACTCTGGACAGACAGACAGATATAGACTGTCAGATGAGGAGAAAGAGAGAGAGTGACTGCGAGTGCATAGGGAGAGAGACAGAGAGAAACTACGAGAGTGGGTAGGAAGAGAGGGAGAGAGGTCACTCTCGATGGACAGACAGATCTGGACCATCAGATGAGGAGAGAGAGAGACAGTGAGAGTGGGTAGGGAGAGAGAGAGAGGGGTCACTCTGGACAAACACAGACCATCAGATGAGCAGAAAGATAGAGGGTGACTGTGAGAGTGCGTAGGGAGAGAGAGAGAAAAACTGAGAGTGCGTAGGAAGAGAGGGAGAGGGGTCACTCTGGATGGAAAGACAGATATAGACCATTAGATGCAGGGAGAGAGAGAGAACATAAGAACATAAGATATGCCATACTGGGTCAGACCAAGGTCCATCAAGCCCAGTATTCTGTTTCCAACAGTGGCCAATCTAGGTCATACGTACCTAGCAGTTTCCCCAAGGGACACAGGTTCCACAATGCTTGTAATGGTTCAAGCATTGATATCCTGGGTCCCTTCTTAATAATGGTTTATGGACCTTTCCTCCAGGAACTTGTCCAAACCTTTTTTAAACCCAGCTACACTAACAGCCTTTACTACATCCTTCGGTAACAAATTCCAGAGTTTGATTACACCTTGAGTGAAAAAATATTTTCTTTTATTAGTCTTAAATAGTTTCCCCTGTAGCTTCATTGCATGTCCCCTAGTCTTTCTATATTCTGATAAGGTAAACAATCGATCTACGTTTACCTGTTCCACTCCGTTCATTAATTTATAGACTTCTATCATATCTCCCCTTAGCCGTCTCTTTTCCAGGTTAAAGAGCCCTAACCTTTTTAGCCTTTATTCATAGGGGTATCCTTCCATCCCCTTTATCATTTTGATGGCTCTTATCTGAACCTTTTCTAATAATGCTATATCCTTTCTAAGATATGGCGACCAGAATTGCACACAATATTCAAGGTGCGGTCTCACCATGGAACGATATAGAGGCATTATAATATCTTTTGTTTTATTTTCCATCCTTTCCTTATGACACCTAGCATTCTATTTGCTCTCTTGGCCGCCGCTGCACACTGGGCCGAGGGTTTTAACATGTTATCCACAATGACGCCTAAATCTTTTTCCTGGGTGGTGGTTCCTAATGTGGAACCTTGCATCGTGTAACCATAGTTTGGGTTGTTCTTCCCTAGGTCCATAACTTTGCACTTGTCCACATTAAATTTCATCTGCCATTTTGTTGCCCAGTCTTCCAATTTATCAAGATCCTCTTGCAATTTTCCAAAATCCTCTTGGGTTTTAACAACCTTAAATAGTTTTGTGTCATCTGCAAATTTGTTAACCTCACTCATTATTCCCCTTTCCAGGTCATTTATGAATATGTCAAAAAGCAGCGGACCCAGCACAGATCCCTGGGGTACACCACTATTCACCTTTCTCCATTGGGAAAATTGGCCATTTAGCCCTACCCTCTGCTTTCTATCTTTTAACCAGTTCCTGATCCACAGTAGTACACTGCCTCCTATCCCATGACTCTAGTTTTGCCAAAGGTCTCTGATGAGGACCTTGTCAAAGGCTTTCTGAAAGTCCAGATACACTATATCAACCGACTCACCTTTGTCTACCTGCTTATTCGCACCTTCAAAAAAACATACCAGATTACTAAGACAAGATCTTCCTTGTCTAAAGCCATGTTGGCTGTCTCCAATTAGGCCATGACTATCTACATGTTCAGCAATTTTGTTCTTTATGATGGTTTCTGCCATTTTTCCTGGTACTAACGTCAGGCTCACCGGTCTGTAGTTTCCCGGATCACTCCTGGAACCCTTTTTAAAAAATGGTGTGTGAGTGGATAGAAACAGAGAGAAGGCTCAGTCTTGACAAACAGACCATCAGATGAGGAGAAAGAGAGAGACTGAGAGTAGGTAGGGAGAGAGAGAGGGGGGATTCACTCTGGACAGACTGACAGACATAGACCATCAGATGAGGAGAGACAGTAAGAAAGACTGTGAGAATGGGTAGGGAGAGAGAGAGGGGGGAGTCACTCTGGACAGTGAGAGACATCAGATGATGAGAAAGAGAGAGACAGAGTAGGTATGGAGAGAGAGAGGGGGGATTCATTCTGGACAGACTGACAGACATAGACCATCAGATGAGGAGAGACAGTAAGAAAGACTGTGAGAATGGGTAGGGAGAGAGAGAGGGGGGAGTGACTCTGGACAGTGAGAGACATCAGATGAGGAGAAAGAGAGAGACTGTGAGAATGGGTAGGGAGAGAGAGAGGGGGGAGTCACTCTGGACAGTGAGAGACATCAGATGAGGAGAAAGAGAGAGACTGAGAGTAGGTATGGAGAGAGAGAGGGGGGATTCACTCTGGACAGACTGACAGACATAGACCATCAGATGAGGAGAGACAGTAAGAGAGACTGTGAGAATGGGTAGAGAGAGAGAGAGGGGGGAGTCACTTTGGACAGTCAGAGACATCAGATGTGAGAGTGGGCAGTGAGAGAGAGAAAGGCTAAAGGTGGCGGGGTGAGAGGCAGATGATTTAGATTTGGATAATGTTATTGGCTTGACAGTTTTGTATGTGTTGCCAAAGCAATAAGAAAGACAAAAGATTGAGAAAATAGTAGGAATTACAGTAAAATAATGAGACACTGCGAGGACATTTCCTGGGTTCTGGTTAGAGAAGTGGTCTCCCTTTGTGTTCTTGAGCCTCCATTGCTTCAGGGCTGATATTGAGTGGCGACGGCTCATCGTTGTAAAGTGGCTAGCTGCCGCGCTGAACCTAAGACCTGGATATTCAATGCTGGGGCCACATCCAGCTGGATAGCAAAGAAATTAACCAGGCACCGGAATATTCAACCATTGCCCAGTTATTACTATTGCTACTACTTATCATTTCTATAGCACTACAAGGCGAACGCAGCGCTATACAAATAATTGTGCTGCTTTGCTGGTGAAAGTTAGGACAGCCTTTACTGTGCCTAGCTTTCGCTGCTGAGAAATAACCGGACAGCATATTGCTGTAACCCTGGAAGGCCCCGATGCTCGCTGGCTAGCTTATGGCGTGCGGCAGCGGTATCTGCGGATATGGAGTGGTACTCACTGCATTAATGCTGCTGAATACCCTGCTCAGCGCGAGGAAGATGGTTGGCACGATTGTGAACCGCCCAGACGCCACTGGTATTGGGCGGTATAAAAAATGTTTTAATAAACATAAACATAAACCGCGTTAATCACACTGAACATCGGGCCCATAGACCGTAAGAAAATACCTGCTCCACCTGAATGCAACTCACCTTGAAGTTCTGAGAAAGGCACGAGCTAAAGCCAGTTCCGTCCTCCACTTTCTGGCTGGGTTGTACTTCTGGCCTGAGAGCAGGATACAAGGAATTTTGCAGCTCTAGCTGCTGTTTCCCCTCTCCCACAGGATTATACAGAGTTGTTCCTCATCATTCTTTCATCGGGAGTCTTTGATTTTCCTTCTCAGCTTTGGGAAATGTGTTTCTCTGTTAGCGTTGTGTGTTGCACAGTGTAGGGGAAATGCATTTCTGTTTCTCCAGTGCTCCATTGTAGGCAGACCCGGGCTTCTTGGGGTTTCCAGTTCAGGTTTTGTCTGCCTCTTTCTGTCTTTAGTCTGTGGTTACTTGAGTTTGTCTGTGCTTTGCACGTGTGACTGGGGTCAGGTATTTTGCTAGTGTGTAGTTTCTGTGCAGGAATTTGGGGCAGTCCAGTTTGATCTGTTTTCCAGACTGACAGGACAGTGCTGCTGTTTCATTTTCTTGAAACTCATTGTTAAAATGATGAAACGAGAGCAGCACCAGCTCCATACCCATCACACATGATACCTGGCTACGGACATATGCACTTCTTTAAAGGTGTATGCCAGGCAACCCGATGGCTCAGTGGCAGCCTTCCCATGTACAACACTCAACCTTCAGTTCCCAGTTTCACCTTTCAGTTCCTGAAGTTGGTCAAGGATGCTGCAGGGGTGCATTCACTCTGCAGCTCCGCACTACCTTTCCTCTCTTATCTCTCCCTACACCCCTCCTCGGGAACTCCGTTCTTCTGGAAAATCCCTTCTGTCGGTGCCCTTCTCTTCTACTGCCAACTGCAGACTTCTGTCCTCTCACCTTGCTGCTCCTTATGCCTGGAACAAACTACCTGAGTCTGTACATCAGGCACCTTCTCTGACCCTCTTCACCTCTTTGACTCACCTAATCTCCTTTCTGTTTCCTTACCATTCCCCCTACATGTATCCCGTGTCAAAAGCTACTGTGTTGTCCATCTTGACTAGATTGTAAGTTCTGATGAGCAGGGACTGTCTTTTACATGTGTCTGTGCAGCACTGCGGACATCTTGTAGCGTTATACAAATACTCAGTAGTAGTAGTAGCAGTGATGCTCAGAGCCCCTGATGAGTCCATGCAACAGTGACATCTAGTGGCTGGATGTAAGGCCAATGATTGCAGGGTTCCAGAAAGCTGTGGTGTGCAACTCTGGCCAGGACCATATCAAGGACTCTGTGAGCAGTGCAGCTGCACAGGGCACAAGGGGCACTGATGTCATCACTGGGCTTCTAGGAAGTCCGATAAGAGTTACTATATGTGATTAGGGAGGCAGAGGGCACTAGGTTCATGAATTGCACAGGTTGCATGTCTAGCGTGATATTGTCCTGGCTCTGGCCAACATCCTGCCACTACAAAGTAGGTTAAGAACATAAGAGATGCCAGATCGGGTCAGACCAAGGTCCATCAAGCCCAGTATCCTGTTTCCAACAATGGCCAACCTAGGTCACAAGTACCTGGCAGGTTCCCAAAAAGACACACAGGTTTCACGTTGCTTATCCCAAGGTAAGGTTGGGAGGAGATATAAAAGAGTGGAAAAACCCCAGGTCATGGTGCCAGATCCCAGGGTTAGTTCTGATTGAGCTGCAAGTAGAAGGAAACTGCCGGGTCTAAAGGAATAAGGAAAACGATGCTACAGTTGCGAGTCCTCGTAGACTGCTGGCATGTGCTTCACTTGTGTTCTGTGTCTCACAGGGCATTCTGCAGACAAGTGCTGAAGAGGTCTCCTGTTGAATGCTCCGCCTACACCTTGTCATTTGATACCTCCGTGTTTATCATCGAAAGGATGCGGAGGCGTGTGGCAGTGGAGGCAACGCTGGAGAACAGAGGCGAGAACGCATATAACACCGTCCTGAACATCTCCTTCTCCAGGAACTTGCACTTCTCCAGCCTTATCCTAAAGGTTCAAGCTTCTCACATCTGTAACCTTACCCTAGGTACCCTCACATTCCAACGTGGCAGCCGTTCCTGTGTGACTTCCTGTCACACGTCTTTGCAGTTAGATGCAGCAGTCATAGCAGTGGCGGGGAACATTATTGTCATGGAGGGCTGAATTAGTGATGACAAACCACTCAGGGAACACATTAGCTGATGCTAGGGATCCCTCTCTGAATCAAACGACCAAAGAGGGTCCCCTTCTGATCCCCATGGACACTCTCCTCAAAACACTCCCTCTCCTCCACTTCATAGGCAATCCACCACCATCCTGTTCCCTATGCACAGTACTGCTCATTGCTCTCCTGCTGCGACCCACCCTCAACAACTGCTGAACTAAATGGCCCCTCATTTCTCTTCCCCTTCCCCAGATCCCCTCAACCCCTTCTTATCCCATCTGTGTTTGAGAAAACCACACTTCTTCTTTCCTCCTCCAAACTCATTACCTGCTCCTCTGATCCTATTCCCATCGATCTCCTAAGCTCCATCTCCTCCACTGTCATCCCTCCATCTCTCATATTCTCAACCTATCACCCCACTGCTACTGTTCCTGCAGCCTTCAAGCATGCTGTGGTCACACCTCTCCTCAAGAAACCCTCACTAGACCCTACCTGTCCTTTTAATTATCAACCCATCCCCACCCTCTACCCCTTCACTCCTAAACTACTTGAACGTGCAGTTCATCACCATTGTCTTGACTTTCTCTCCTCTCAAACCCTTCTGGATCTACTGCAATCTGCCTTTTGTCCTCTACATTCTGCTAAAGCGGATCTTGCCAAAGTCTCCATTGACCTGTTCCTGGCAAAAGCCAAGGGCTTTTACTCAGTCCTCATCCTTCTTGACCTTTCTGCTGTTTTTGACACTGTTGACCACCACCTTCTCCTTGACACCTTGTCCTCACTTAGTTTTAAGGGCTCTGTGCTATCCTGGTTCTCCTCTTATCTCTCCCACCACACTTTCAGTGTTCTGCTGGATCCTCCTCTACTGCTATCCCACTCTCAGTTGGTGTACTCCAAGGGTCTATCTTGGGCCTACTCCTTTTCTTTCTATATACCCAGTCCCTTGGTGCACTCATCTCCTCCTATGGTTTTCAGGACCATCTTTACACTGATGACTCTCAGATCTACTGTAGCAGCTGAGTAGCGTGCAATAAATAATACCCGAAGTCAGTTCAAGGATCCAAACCAATTTATTGTGCACAAGGCCCAAGCATCAAAGGACTGAGCAATGGCGAACAGGAACAACTTCCTTAAATACAAGCTTCACAGTTTGATACAGGCAGACTTCTATTGGTCCCAACGCCCCCTGCACCTATCCAATCGGGGACCCTCACTGGGCCCTGTTCCCCCTTCTCAGGCTATGCTAACACAGGCTCAGTTTCTAGACATAATACATTCCTGCTACAAGGTCACTGCATCAGCATAAAAGCATGGAATAAAGGATTAATACAAACTTATCAAAAGCAGTTTAGAGCGGTTTAAGGCAGATCCTCAGCCTTCACTGACTTTGGTCTTCCTCAGCACTACTATTTCTAGTAGTGGGGGTGGGGACTCAGGCCTAGCTTGCAGGCTCATACATGTACAGGCTATTATATAGGCCATAGCCTACCACATTACCTCTCTACATCTGAAATCTCTCTGGTAATCCAGGCCCAGATCACTGCCTGCCTATCTGACATTGCTGCCTGGATGTCTCACTACCATTTGAAATTGAACATGGCCAAAACTGAGCATCTTATTTTTCTCCTAAACCCACCTCCCCCCTTCCTCCTTTCTCAACCTCCTCCTTGCTGGTCTCCCTCTGAATCATCTCTCTCCCCTCCAATCTGTTCAAAACTCAGCTGTGCGGCTAATCTTCCGCCTCATCATGCTCATATTATCCCGCTTCTCAAGTCACTTCACTGGCTCCCTATCTGTTTCCGCATCCAGTTCAAACTTCTCCTGCTGACCTGTAAGTGCCTTCACTCTGCAGCAAATCACTACCTTTCTTCTCTTATCTCTCTCTGCACCCCTCGCTTCTGTCTGTACCCCTCTCGTCTACTGCCAACTCCAGACTTCGATCCTTCCACCTTGCTGCTCCTTATGTCTGGAACAAACTAGTACGTCAGGTGCCATCTCTGGCCCTTTTTAAATCCAGACTGAAAACTCACCTCTTAGAGGCTGATTTTGGATCCTGATCCGCTTAGTCTCCTATGTGTTTCCTTACCATACCCCTAGATGTATTCTTGTCCTTGGCTGTTGTATTGTCTGTCTTAACTAGATTGTATGCTCTGATGAGCAGGGACCATCTTTTACATGTGCCTTCACAGTGCTGTGAACAGCTTGTAGCGCTATGCAAATGATCATTAGTAGTACTAGAATGATGCTGGGAGGGTCTGGGGGTTTCTTCATTTTCACCAGTAGGGGAGGACCAAGGGAAGGGGGAGCATTGCTCCTGGGATCATAGTGGTGGCAGAACTCCTTCCTGTCAGATGTGCCCTTCCTTACAGTGAGACCGCAGCCTCATACGCTCTTCAGACTAAGAAGAGAGCTCAGGGATCAATATTCAGCAGCAGCAGCGGCCAGAACATGGAAAGTGGCCGGATGCTCAATGCCGGGGACATATCCGGCCACCTGCTTAGCATTTTAGCTAGTCAGAAGCAGCAATATTCAACTGCTGCCCAGTTAATTAAACTAGCTAAAGTTAGGCCAACCATTAAAGTGCCTAACTATAGCTGATTAAACTGGCCAGTGACTAAATATCACCGCTGACCAGATATCTCGAGGGCCCCAGTGATATGTTGTTAGCATCAAGGCATTTAGTGGCATTAGGAGGGGCACAAAACGGTTATGTGCAGCTGAACATCCGGCATCCCGCTCACCGTGAACCATGTTAATTGTTTTGAATGTGCCCCCATAAGATTTGTAAAGGCTGTCCTTAAAACTCAGCTCTAGAACTTCCTGCTGTTACATGGGCTCCTCCTAATGCCAGGCTCTTCCTGACCTTCAGTTCAAGGTTGGCACTTTTAGCCACCTTGCAGTGCCCCTCTACACCAGGGTCACCTCACAGATACCTGTTGCCCTAGGCGAACCTTCAGTCATGTACCCCCCATAGGGGGCAGCTCAAGGCCCTTCCACTCTCCATAGTCCAGCATCTCCCTTTCCCTTCCCTATTCCCCTCCCAAGGTGTACAGCATCTCCCTTTTTCTACCTCTCTCAACTGTCTGGTATCTCCTCTTTTGTTCCCTGGTGCCTTCTAGGTGTCCAGCATCTTTCTCCTCCCCCTCCTCCCAGATGTCTTTCTCCTTCCCCCTCCCCCCATGGAGGCCAATTCAGAGATGTGTGTCCCCAGGCCATCCGGATGTCCAGACATCTAGACAGCCCAGAGATGTACCCGATTCTGCTCCCACAGGGGCTAGACGGCCCCATGGGAGCAGAATCACAGCATAAGGTCAGGATGTCCAGGACATGCCCCAATTCAGGCACCCCGGACTTCCCAACACTTATCCAGCTAACCCAGCCAGACTCCTGCATGGAGCTGGGTGCCATGGTGTCATGTTGCCATGACACTACGGCTCCATGCAGGAGCCGCAATCCCCAGCAGACCCCGAAAAGTCCCTTTCCCCGCCGCCCAACCCCCAATTGGGCTTGCCATGGCCAGGTTCATGCCACGGGGAACCCCTGCACCCTCTCACCTTGCTTTGCGATCCTAGTGTCCTCGTCCTGTGCCATATAGGGAGACTTACTTATTCCACCTCGGAGGTGGAATAAGTCTTCCATGCAAATGGCCACCCTGGGCATATAGGGCCGACCTCAGAATCAGCCCTGTATGTCCGGGGTCAGGTTCCCGCCCATTCCCTGCCATCGCACCTCCTCTGGTCCACCCCCTCCTGCCCATGAATAGAGCTCCCCGTACAACTTGCCTGGCAACCCATCTGGTCCGGCAACCCAGCGTTTAGTGGGTCTGGACATCCAGCACCGCTAAATGTGGGTCAGAATAGACCCTGGGGTATCCAACATCTCCCTCCCCTTCCCCCTGCACTCTGCTGGCATATCTCCATCCTCAGCCCAAGCTGAGCTTGCACAGAAAGTAAAAGCAGCACAGCGGCAGGTCTTTGAGCATCACCTGCACGCGCTCATGGCCTGCCGGTGCCGCCTCTTCTGACACAACGTCCTCTCAGATGGGGTGGGAGCAGCAGGTCTTTGAGCACCACCTGCACGCGCTCATGGCCCGCTGGTGCTGCCTCTTCTGACACAACGTCCTCTCAGATGGGGTGGGAGCAGCAGGTCTTTGAGCACCACCTGCACGCGCTCATGGCCCACTGGTGCTGCCTCTTCTGACACAAACGTCCTCTCAGATGGGGTGGGAGCAGCAGGTCTTTGAGCACCACCTGCATGCGCTCATGGCCTGCCGGTGCCGCCTCTTCTGACACAACGTCCTCTCAGATGGGGTGGGAGCGGCAGGTCTTTGAGCACCACCTGCACGCGCTCATGGCCTGCCGTTGCCGCCTCTTCTGACACAACGTCCTCTCAGATGGGGTGGGAGCGGCAGGTCTTTGAGCACCACCTGCACGCGCTCATGGCCTGCCGGTGCCGCCTCTTCTGACACAACGTCCTCTCAGATGGGGTGGGAGCGGCAGGTCTTTGAGCACCACCTGCACGCGCTCATGGCCTGCCGGTGCCGCCTCTTCTGACACAACGTCCTCTCAGATGGGGTGGGAGCAGCAGGTCTTGAGTGCAAGGATGCTCAAAGACCCACTGTCATGCTGACGAGGTGTCTTGTTGGCCCACCTGGCACCACCATCGTGCCTCCTGAGGTCTGTCGTCCTAGGTAGATGGGCTGGCCCTCTTCTACATGCTACAGAAGCTTCCTTCCCCAGCAGCAACAAGATTGAGGCGTTGTATTTTCAGAATGGCGGCACTGAGTTTGAAACAGGCACGAAAGGTGGAGCCACCCATAGCCGAACCAGCTCCAGCCGTAACTTTTCCTCACCTTGTACAAGTCTTCACTTTTTTGCCAGCACTGGTGTCTTGATCCATTTGTTGGTTTTTGGCCTGGCTGCTTTGTATTTCAGGTTCAGTTGGAACCAGATCTGAGATCTGGCACCATGAACCTTCATTTATTCACAGCTACCCCACTGGCATTGCAATGATCTTGGTTTGGGGCCATACGCTGAGCTCCTTCCAGAGCCCTACAATTATGGGCCCTGAATTCAGTCACTAGGTGTCACACTTAAGCAATACTGATTCCTTCTTTCCCCCTGAGGACTCTGAAGGCCTCATCCATGGCATCCCCAGCTGCAGCTGAACTGGGGAGTGGAAGATCCGAGTTGGTGATGGAGCCAGGGCACAACACTTGCAACCTGAGCCATCAGGCCAGCCCTAAGCCTTCTCCTAGATACAGAATTGGAATTTAGATTTTCACCTTCATACTTCACTTTTCCATATCTAAGCTCAAGGCAAGTTCGATTTAAGTAGGGTAGGTTGTCCCGTATCCCAGGAGACTCAGTATTTAAGGGCCTCTTTACATGCATTGACTTGAATTAAGCACATAGAGCCCAATATTCAAAGCCATTTACATGGTTTACAGACATGTAGTGCCGCTTAGAGGGTTATTCAGTGGCCTATCTGTTGAATATCCGAGTAATGCTGCTATACGCCCCGATGTTAACCATGTAGCATTGAGGCGTGTCATGGGTGTTCTGGCTTGGAGTGGGGATGGCGCCCATCGCTAACCAGACAGCAGCGATATTGAACCAGTGACCGGTAAGCGACCCACAGGTAAAGACAGGCGTGGGAAAAACTGGCCTACCTTTTCCTGTGGGAGCTAACTAAGCCTGATTAGCTTCCACGCCACGCAACGGCATGCGGCAGACCCAGATATTCAATACCAGTACCATATAGGACCTCAGCATGCAATATCTGGGGTTAAGGTTCATTGGCAATGGCCCTGCTACTGCTACTACTACTGAACATTTGTAAGACGTACGCAGCGCTGCACAGACACATGTAAAACACGGTCCCTGCTCAGAGCTTACAAGCTAGTCAAGATGGACAACACAGTAGCTGTGGACATGGGATACAGCTAGGGGGAATGGTAAGAAACACAAAGGAGATCAGCAAAGAGGTGAGTTTTCAGCCTGGAATTGAAAATGGTCAGAGAAGGTGCCTGACCTACAGACACAGGTAGTTTGTTCCAGGCATAAGGAGCAGCAAGGTGAAAGGAGCGAAGTCTGGAGCTGGTAGTAGAAGTGAAGGGCACAGATAGCAGGGATCTGGCAGAAGCGCGGAGTTCCCGAGGAGGGGTGTAGGGAGAGACAAGAGAGGAAAGGTACTGAGGAGCCGCAGAAGTGCGAGCTGCCACCACTGGATATTGGGCCCATAGTTAATAAACGGCCACTGAGAATAACGAGGTTTGTTTATTTAATGTGTGTTAATTCCTTCATGCACATTAATAAATAAAGCCCTCTCTTTGTATCTGAGGCAAAGGAGGGCAAAGTGACTTTCCCAAAGCTGAGAGAAGCGGTATTTGAACCCTGACTTTGCTGCTTAGAAGCACTAGGCTACGCTTCCACTCTTAGTCCAGTCCTCCCCCTCTTTCCCCCCATCCCTTGCAGGCAGCTGACTCCAGGAGAACAGCGCTCTCTCTCAGTGCTGGGGTTAGCAGATGCACTAGGAATTGGGGTTGGATGTGAGGGCTGGGTTTAGGGTGGTGGGTGGAGTTCAGGTTGGATACTTCAGCTGGACATAGGCGTTGAGGTTGGAATTAGTTGCTGGAGGTGGATTTAGGGTTGCAAATGGGGCTGGGATTAGGTTTAGGGTTGGGATAGGAGTCAATTTATACTTATTGTGAGGAGGGGCTGGCACAGGGAGAATGAGGCACCTTAGACAAACCTCATCCCCTGCACGCCCCCCCCCCCCCAGCTCCTGCTCCCACTCCTGCCCCCTCCCCAGCCTCCATTACCCCTGCTGCCGCCCCTCTCTGGGACCTCCAGTGGTCACAGACAGCCCTGCAGTACTCACCTTCAACCTCCCGTGTCTGCTCACTTCCTGTTTGCTGGGGTTAAAGGTCAGCGCTGCAGGGCTGTCTGTGACCACTGGAGGTCCTAGAGAGGGGCAGCAGCAACAGCAGAGGGGCACCCCCAGCCCACTGCAGCTCTAGGTAGCTGCTTAGTTCACCTAATGGTTGTGCCAGCCCTGATTATGAGTGTTTACAACTGTTATTTTCTTCACAAGGAGCTTAAATTGTATTGACTAATTCTGTGCAAAATCAGGATTTAATGTAATTTAAAGAGAATTGATCAAGCAGTTTGGGTTCTGCCTAGTTCTGTGAACTGGAACTGCAGCGGGCGAGAGGCAGGAAGTATCATACCTGTCACTGAATACACAGAACACACTGGGCACCCAACCACTATCAGACTGGAGGCATCCAGGGCCTCAGAAGTGCTACAAATGCCAGTGGAAAATTGTGGGCAGCCTGTGGCCACAGAATGGGAAGAATGTAGGGGCCTCTTGCACTGTGGAGAGCCAAGTCCCATTTCACTTCCAGCACAGTCAGCAGACAGCTCAGCACAAACCTAAGAGCATTCAGCACAAACTCCGCTCGCTTCCCGCTGACTAAAAGCTCCATTACGATACAGGCTGAAGCAATCAGACTCCCCTCCCCAACATACAGGCAGGCACGTGCAGAGCCCGGGCCCACCAGAGCTGGCACAGCAGACAGCAGCAGGGCAAGCGACACACACACACACCGGCTGACTTTGCCGCCAGTGCAAACATTGCAACTATGCCTCTCTCCTTGTCATGTGCTGTAATTGTAAAACGTTCTGTGTCTGGTTCTGTTACAGGATGATACTGATGTGAAAATTGAATGTATGAATGAAGACAGACTTTTCAGCAGCAAAGTCTGCAACGTGAGCTACCCATTCTTCCGTGCTAAAGCCAAGGTAACGTGAGCTACCCATTCCACAACTCCAGAGTCAGCGAAATGTGAGCTAATATTTGGGGTTTTGGTTTAATCACTGAGCTAAAAGCAAGTTACAGATTCAGGTCGAGTTGTTGGCTTCTCTTCTAGGGGCAAGGTAATGGGAGGTACGAATTCTCCCCTTTGGAGCCAAAGGTGATCTATGATCTGGGACTGGGATTGTTAGATGGAAGTTTTGTTTAGTTGATTTCACTTTCAGATCAAGACAGTTCATAATAAATAGAATTAGTAAAAATAAAGGTACAATAAAGTCAGAAATAGCTACGGTAAGACACAGTAAAATGTAGAGAGCAACTGACTGATAGAAAAGCGGGGAGCAGGAGGGATATTGCAGATTAGACCAGCACCACCAGTCCATTAGGGCCAACAATTTGCTTTCCAAATCTGAGTTTAAAACCAGTTACAAATTCAGGTAGAGATGGTAGATTACCTTAGCTCTAGAAGGGAATGAGAGTGACCCATTGTTCTCCTTTAGCCAAAGTGACATGAGTCTCCTATAGAACTGAGATGTCATTAGCTCACAATTATTCTCCTTTAGAGCCAAGGTGCTGAGCTATTCTTTGTTCTCCTATAGATCCAAGGTGTCATGAGATCTCCATCATTCTCCTATAGAGCTAAGGTGTCATGGGCTGTCCATTGTTCTCCTATAGAGCTGAGATAGCATGAGCTCTCCGTTATTCTCTTATAGAGCTGAGGTATCATAAGCTAGCCATTGTTCTCCTTTAGAACTGAGGTTTCATGAGTTTTCCATTGTTCTCCTTTAGTCGAGGTGTCTCAGCTGTCCTTCCTTCTCCTGTAGATCCAAGGCATCATGAGCTATTTGTTGTTTTCATATAAAACCAAGATAGCATGAACGTTTCATTGTTCTCCTTTAGAGCCGAGGTATCATGAGTTTTCCATCATTCTCCTGAAGAGCCGAGGTATCATGAGCTCTCCATTGTTCTCCTATCCAGCCAAAGTGTCATGAGCTCTCCATTGTTCTCCTATCCAGCCAAAGTGTCATGAGCTCTCCATTGTTCGCCTATAGAGCCGAAGTGTCATGAGCTCTCCATTGTTCGCCTATAGAGCCGAAGTGTCATGAGCTCTCCATTGTTCGCCTATAGAGCCGAAGTGTCATGAGCTTGCAATCGTTCTCCTTTAGAGATGAAGTAGTATGAGCTCTCAGTTGTACTCCTTTAGAGCCAGTGTCATGAGCTGTCCACTGTTCTCCTATAGAGCTGAGATAGCATGAGCTTTCCATTGCTCTCCTTTAGAGCCGAGGTGTTGGAGCTGTCCATTCTTCCCCTATGGCCTTTCCACATATGAGCTCAATGTAAGTTACTAATGCAAGGACAGCTGGCGGGTCCCGTCCTAGAGCTCTCAGTTCTCTCCCTCTAGAATTAAGGGAATGTGTGTAATCATTGAACATATTAAAGAAATGAAAACAGAAAAGTACAGCAGCACATTCCAGGTTTATAAATCATCAGACACTCCTAAGACTAGAGGACACACCATTAAACTAATTAATGGCAGATTTAATACATTTAAGAGAGGGGTTTTTTTTTTGTTAAGTCACAATGAAACAATGGAATTAGTTGCCAAAGAATGTCGTGAAGGTAAATAATTTATTGGAGTTTAAAAGAGGTTTGGACAAGTTACTGGAGGACTGGTACATGAACACTTATTAGCCAGGCAGACTCGGCGATCACTAGTTCTTTTTCTAGGAAAGGGGGGGGGAAATCAGTCATGCTGGTAAGATGCTGGGCTTGTTGGGGCCTTGACCTGAGCCAGGATGGGATGTTCTTATGTATAATGGAGGAGTCTTCGTTGCTTGTGATACCATTTAAAGAATCAACAGTAACTGGTTTTCCAGACCACAGAGGTCCTTTCTTCGGATACAGTTTTGTGAACATTTGAAACAATCTCTTTTATTTATGTATCACAAAACCATATAGTTTTGTGGAATAATTTGATTTATTGACTTTTGTCATTCAAATGAATGCAAAAAAAGGACCCTGTATAAAACTACAATTTCTTAATTACTGAAAAGCAGCACAGAGCCGAAAGTAGAGCGTAAATGCTAAGGGGCAGATTCTGTCTAGCATGCACAGAGTTACGCGCTAGAAAGGCGTGTGAATGGGCACTTATATGTGGGTTTTAGGTTGTAAGTGCGTGTAAATCCCACCGTGCGTATGTGCACAGAGGTGCAGCATAGACGGGGCCTAAATTCACACAGGCAGGCTGTAGAGGGTTATAACTTACGGGCCTGATATTCCAAAGCAGTTACAGTTTACAGACCCGCGAACTGCGTAACTTCCTCTAAGTGGGATACTCAGCACTGACATGGTTAATGCCGCTGAATATCCACAGACACCGCCGTTATCTGCCCCGATACTACGCGCTAGCATCGAGGTGTTCCGGGGCAGCGCCCAGCGGCGATATTCAGCCATTGCCCGGTTAGCTTCCGCACACTGCAGCGCTGTGTGGCAGACCCAGATACGGCCCCGGCATTGAATATCCGGGTTAACTCTTCAGCGGCGACGGCTAGGCGCTGTACTCGCGCTCGCCACCACTGTTCAATATTGGACTCTACATGTCTTCTCCACAAATCTAGGCTTCGACAGCTATGTAACTGCCACAATTATATATAGATGCGGTATATGCCCCTAATTCTATACATCTGTGTTTTACTTTCTTTGTCTTTATTTTCTGCTTAATATACCTCACCTTTACACGAGTATCAGGGCAGTTTACAGTAACAATGATAGCAGCGAAGGAAATAGAAAAGAACTCCATTTATCAATAGGAAAGGCAAAGCCAAACATACAGGGGCGAGAGAGGGGAGGGGAGGGGAAGCAGGAGAGAGTAGGAGCCTAGGTGCGGAGAAGGGAGTTTGAAGGCTAGCTGCAGTAAGTGGGTTTTCAGCTTACTTTAGAATTTTGGAAAGGATAGTTGTAGTCTGAGATCAGAGGGAAGGGCTTTCCAAAGTGCCGGACCGAGGAAGATGAATGCAGGGTTGCAGGTGGACTTAAGACGGGCTTCCTTATCGTACTTCCAGTCCAGTCCCGACTTGTGGGTTGTCACCCTCAACCAGCAGCTTGGAGACTGATCATGAATAATTTAGTGGCATCACCTCATAACCAACTGGTACCACCCTCCAGCCTCAATATTCAGTCTCCAAGAAGCCGGAGAAGGGTGACTCCCACCAGTTGGACTCGCTGGAGGAACAAATAGGTGACATCATTTTGATTTGATCTGTAAACCGCTCTGACGCTAATTGCTTGGGTGGTGTATCGAGTGATGCAATAAAGATCAAGATAAAAGACATTTGAAGGACAACGAGGAAAAAGAGAAAAGGACCCGGGTGTCTACCTACTTGTTGGTTTGGAACTCAGAGTCCTGTTTATGGCAATACGTGAGAGTTTAAAAACAAAGAAGGCAGCAGGCCAACCGGAGGGAGCTCATTGAGCTGGTAGGAAGGGGGCTCCATTGGGCAACAGACTGGGTAGAGTGCAGTGGCGCCCGATCCCTTTAATGGGTGAGACTTTGCTGTAAGCTGCGAAGTCAGAGGCCTGTCAGATTTTCCCATTGCTGCTGATGCCAAGTGCAGGGCTGAGCGCACGGCCAGGACTGCAGCTGCAGCTGAGTGAAAGGAGGAGTAGGTCTCTCATTGGCAATTAGGGGCAGCGGTTCTCTTCACTTTCTTTTTGTTTTTGATCACGGTATACCAGGGCCGAGCAGGGAAAGTCCAATGGGGCCGTGGACCGTGTGTGCCTTGGATCATCCCGCGGACCACAGAAAACAGCACTATTTTAGGAGGCTTTTTAGTGGAGGGCCTTCTCTTCCAGGGTGACTGAAGGGCCCAGATGTGGGGGGGCTCCTTCTGCAATTGCATTTTGTTCACCAGGCTGTTTAAAAAAAAGAAAAGACAGGCAATATAGTAGTGTGCATAACAGGGACAAGGTATCAGGGCAGATCTTGGGGTCTTAAGATCTTCTGCAGGCCAGTGCATTTCTGAAGGAGGGCTGAGAACACTGGGAGTGTGATGCCCTCTAAGACCCTGTGCTTAATCTGTGGACTGTGCAAAAGCTCTGTCTCGGTAGTGGGCTTTTGCAGAAGTTGCCAGACAGAGTCTCAATCGGCAGCAGAATTGCTGGAGAAGTCACAAAAAGGTGACAGGGAGAAGACTTCGGAGGGGTTCGAGCTCTCTTCCTCAGCAGCAAGGGGGCGATGTTCTCTTGGAGGGGTGGCAGGAACCATGGAGGAAAATTCAGCTGCCCTGCCAATCCTGGAGGTGCAGGTTGGGAGAGGTAGGTCTCTTCAGCCATCGATGCCCAGGGAAACTGCGCAGGTAGGTTTGTGTGTGTGGGGTGGGGGGGTTCCCCTGAATTTGTCCTGCTTATGCATAAAGCTTTTTGCATGAAGCAGCAGGGAGGGCCAAGCTCCTAGGGAGGTCATGAGATATCAAGGAAGCGTGGCATCTCAGACCCCACTATCCGGTTAGAAGAGGAAGAGCCCGGTCCCAGCCATAGGCATTTGGAGGAGGACCCTTGGGATGAGACAGATTCTCTGAGGTCCAAGGAGGATGACGACCTGGGGTGGAGGAGGCCATGGGAGCATTGGCAGACCTGGAGGAAGGTAATACTCCCCAAGAGGATGAGGCTCGAATTGTGAGGGTTTTTCACCGGGAAGAGCTAGTAACGCTAATTGTGCAATCCTTTCGCGCACTGAATATGTCAACGAAGGTTCCGCAGGAGGAAGAGCCTCTGCAAGACCTATTGTTTCAGACAGTCAGGAAGCCACAGTCAGTGCTTCCCCTCCATCTTGTGATCAAACAGATGATTCAAGACAAATGGGACATCCCAGACGCGTAACTTAAAGGAATGCGGGCGATGGCGCAACTCTATCTCTTACTGGAGAGGGAGACAGAGCCCCTCCATTCACCGAAAGTGGATGCAGGAATTTCAGCAGTCACAAAGAAGACCACTATCCCGGTGGAGGGCAGTACAGCTCTCAAGGATACAGAGGACCGGAAACTGGAAACTCTGCTAAAGCAGGCATTTGACATCAACGCATTGTTGCTGCAGGCATTGGCCTGTGGGGCCTTTATAGACCTGGCCTGTTTGCACTGGGCACAAGGTATCCTGGAGACACTGGGGGATGGGCAGCCCCTGCATCCAGATGCGGCTAAGTTGGAATTGAGGGCTGCCTATTTGGCAGATGCTTTTTACGACCTTATCAGAGGTCCATCTAAGAGCATGGCCACGGTAGTTGCAGCTTGGCGTTATTTGTGGCTGTGGAATTGGTTAGCGGATGTCTCTTCTAAGTCATGTTTGAGAAGGCTTCTCTTCAAGAGAAAATTGTTGTTTGGAGAAACGTTGGATAAGTTGGTGAAGGACTTGGGGGAGTTGAAGGGCGGCCGGCTGCCAGAAGATAGCAGAAACCAGTATGAGCCACAGATCAATCACGGGGACAGACGCTTCTGCCCTACCCACTTTGCACCCTACCAATGGGGCTGGTTCCTGGTGAGGGGGCAGTCCTTTTGAGGTTTCCGAGGATCAGGCAAGGGAGGTTATGCTTCTTCCTCAGCCATGTCAAAAAAGCCACAATGAAGTGAGTTGGGACCCAGGTGATGGCAGTGCCCATAGGGGGGCAGCTGTAGGAGTTTTACTCAGCCTGGGCCCACATCATGACCAACCAATAGGTACTGGAGATTTGCGAGGGCTATGCCCTCAAGTTCCATAGGCTCCTGGCAGATGCATTTGTATGGTCCCCCTGCAAGGCCCTCTCAAGGTAAAGGCAGTGTGGGACACCTTAGCACAACTACGAGCCTTGCAGGCAGTGGTGGGGGTCTCACCCGACCAATGCGGATTTGGTCAATACTCCATCTACTTTGTCATCCCCAAAAAGGAGGGGGCATTCAGACCCATTTTAGATCTGAAACATGTCAATCGCTGTCTGAAGGTACCCTGGTTTTGAATGGAAACTCTGCGCTCTGTCAGGAGTTTCTAATGGAAACTGCGCTCGGGAGGGAGAGTTTCTGGCAATGCTCGATCTCACGGAAGCGTATCTGCACATTAAGGTGTGGCCGAGGCATCAGCAGTTTCTCTGTTTTGCAGTGCTCATGGGGTATTTTCAGTTCACTGCACTCCCCTTTGGCCTTGCGACCACCCCTTGAACCTTCACCAAGGTCATGGTGGTGGTGGCCTCGGCACTGAGGCAGGAAGGTCTCTTAGTACATCTTTATCTGGATGACTGTTTGGTCTGGGCCAAATCCAGGGACAAAAGCACCCAGGTGACTCAGCGGGTCATTGTCCAGCTACAAAGTCTAGGATGCAACAGTCACAGGACGTGGTGTACTTAAGGGCACTGTTCAGGACAGACCAAGGCCTGGTGTTGTTGCCAGAAGACTGGATGTGGATGCTGCAGGAACAGGTGCGTCTGTTTCTCCGGATGCTAGTTCCTACTGTGTGGCACTATCTGCAGGTGCTCAGGTCAATGGCGGCAGCGATTGAGCTCGTGCCCTGGGCCCACGTTGCAACGGGCATTATTGTGCTGGTGGTCGGCCCAATGCCACTTGCTGATGCACCCCCTACCCTGTCCCAGGGGAGTCCAGGGGACCCTCCACTGGTGACTCTGAAGGGACAAGCTGTTGGCGGGGATGCATCTGGAACCACTGAAGTGTGTCCCGCTGATGACGGATGCTTGTCTGACCAGTTGGGGATCACATTGCGAGGCTCAAATAGCACAGGGTTGCTGGTCAGCGGTGGAGAGGACATGGCCCATGAATTGTCTCGAGATGAGAGTGGTATTCTTAGCATTGCAGAAGTTTCAGACATTCCTGCAGGGGCAGGCAGTGCGCGTATTTTCAGACAACGCCATCACGATAGTGTACATCAATCACCAAGGGGGCATAGACAGTGTTCAGCTGGAGAGCGAGATCACGTCACTATTTGAATGGGCAGAGGGCAATCTTCTGGCCATCTTTGCAGCGCACATGGCCGGCAAAGATAACATGGTGGCAGACTCTCAGTCAGTGGCATCTCGACCCCAGAGAATGGGAGCTCCATCTGGAGGTGTTTGCTCTGCTAGTTCAACATTGGAGAGCACCAATCATGGATCTGATGACGACCGAGTCAGCGAAGGCGTCTCATTTCTACAGCAGGAAGAGAGAATGCATGTTGGAGGGTCTAGATGTATTGGTGCAGCATTGGCCCATGGAGGGTCTCCTGTATGTGTTTCTGCTATGGGTGTTCATCAGACAGGTGGTGCAAAGGGTCAGGACACATCAGGGTCACGCTCAATTGGTCACGCTCATTTGGTCGAGGCATCCGTGGTATGCAGACCTGGTCACCTGGACATAGCTCATTTTTTGCACGCGGTGAAGCAAGTCCACCCGTTGTTGAGGTCAATGGTCCCTCTATGGGATTTGAATTCCGTTCTGTCGGCATTGACCGGAGAACCTATTGAACCACTTCAGATGTGCACCTTGAAAGATTTGACTCTAAAATCAGTTTTTTGGGTGGTCATTTGTTTGGCTAGGCAGATTTCTCAGTTACAGACGTTATCGTATCAGGAGCCTTTCCTCACATCAGGGAAAAGGTGGTACTGCAGCCAGTGCCTTCCTTTCTGCCCAAGGTGTTTTTTCCGTTTCACTTAAATCAGCCGGTCACTCTCCTGGTGTTTTCCAGAGAAGTGGCGGCAGGACAGGTCCCACATTTGCATCTTCTAGATGTGTGCTGGATGTTTAGGAGGTATTTGAGGAGAACGGAGTCCTTTCATAGGTCAGACAGGTTGTTTGTCCTTTCTGGCAGCCCGTATAAAGGTGAAGCTGTGTCCAAAGCCTCCATTTCCTGGTAGATCAAGGAAGCAATTCATCAGCATATTTGTTGAAGCGGAAGACATTGCCAGAAGGATTAAGGGCTCATTTACTTGGACACAGTTGTCATCATGAGCGAGTTTAGTCCCCCCAAGGGACATCTGCAGGGAAGCCATGAGGTCATCATTGCATACTTTTGTACGCCATTATTGGCTCGATGTGCAGGCAGCGGGCGACACAAGATTTGGAGCAATGGTGCTGCAGGCCAGGCTCGCAGGTCACTCATGAGTTTAGTTTTGCTATGATACATCCCACAAGTTGGGACTGGACTGGAGGTATGATAAGGAAGGGTTAATTAGGACTTACCTGCTAATTGGCTTTCCTTCAATACCCTCCAGTCCAGTCCAGTCCCAGACCCTCCCTGAGGTGATCTCGACATGGGGTGTTAACGATCCTGGGCCTGCGGAGTTACATTCATTGGAATGGTCTGGGGTCAAATACTTTTCGTAGGGCTGCAGTTGGATGGGACTCCTGTGGGGGTCTCTGGCATTGCTTTAGTTATTTCTTGCAGGGGAAGTACACTTTACAGACAAAGGCAAAGTCTGGGTAATACATAGGTGATAGTCGATGGCGAATGCATGATTTATTTTACGGGCAGGGTGAGGTCCCTTTGTTTGGGCGACGTTACCCTGTCTGTCTTGGAGGTGGGAAATGTTATTAAGATATTATTAAGATAGAGTTTAGTCCTTAATTGTTAGGTGGTGCCAGCTGGTTATGAGGTGATACCACTAAATTATTCATGATCAGTCTCCAAGCTGTTGGTTGAGGGTGACAACCCACAAGTCGGGAGGTACTCAAGGAAAGCCAATTAGCAGGTAAGTTCTAATTAACCTTTGTGCGGCAGAGGGCAAGTGCAACCGGTTGGAGTGAATAGAACAAAGAACTTGGTGTGGAGAGTGGAGGTGGAGAAGGTCTGAGAGATATACAGAGGAGCAACTTATAGTGTATCTGAAATCTGAGGGGAAGCCAGTGAAGTTGAATGAGAAGGGTGATGTGATCAGTGCAGGAAGCGTGAGTGATCATGCGAGCGGCCATATTCTGAAGAAGCTAAAGATGATGTATCTCATATTGGGGGAGACCTGCAAACACAACGTTACAGTAGTTGATTTGAGAGATTACGAGGGAAAGAAGGGTGGTTAGTTAAGAGGGGATCAAGAATGGGCAGACAGCCTGAATTTGGTGGAGGGAATAGAATGAATGCCAGATGAGATGAGAGAGGAGATACCAAAGAGAAGAGACTAGCAGAATAGGGGTACCAAGGAGCATGGGAGTCAGTGAGGGAAGAGGGCCACTGGCAGTAAACCAGATAGCATCAGTCTTAGTGGGTTAAGGTGAAGAAAGTTAAGGAAAGCCAGGAGGCTGGTGTGATGCAGAATGATGTCATCAGTGTAGTAATACGCTGATATGCTGTGTTCTTGAATAAGAAGTGTTAGGGGGACTAGGAAGATATTGAAAAGTAGTGGGGCTAGCACTGACCCCTGGGGAACACCAAAAGGAAGAGGTATGAATGGGGAGAAGGAATTGCCAAAGAGAACAAAGAAAGATCTGGAGGAGAGAAATGAATGGAATCAATGGAGGACTGACTCACAGACCCCAAATCATGAAGACGGGAAAGGAGAGTGGTGTGGTCAACAAGGTCAAAGTCTGAAGAGAGATCCAGGAAAACGGCCAGGGAGATGTCACCGAGGTCATGGGAAGAGTGTAGTTCATTAAGGAAAGCAGGATAGTCTCAGTATTGTGCTCAGAGCCGGATTGATGGGGGTGAAGGGTGTAAGTGGAGTTGAGATGAATGGAGAGTTTTTCAAGGAACTTTGAAAGAAAAGGCAGATTTGAAACCGGTCTGTGGTGTGCTGGAACAGAGGGATCTAAAGAGGATTTCTTGAGTATGGTGCAAATGAAGGCCTGTTTCCAGGGGCAGGGAAAGTGCCAGAGGATAATCTGGTATTAAAGATGGCAAGTATTGGAGGAAGGAGGGTCAAAGAGGGCTCAGACAGCCAGTTGGATGGAATGAGATCTGAGGGACATGATCTTTTATGGGAAGAGGATAACATTTTGAGTATCTCAGCAGAGAAGATAGGATGAAAAGTGGACCAGTGGACCAGGTGAGAGATGAGTTTGAAGAATCAGGAGATAGTGTTTGAGGAGAAGGGGGGAGGGAAGTCAGTGAAGGTGGAGTGGAGGGAATGGATCTTGTCATGAAAAAAGGTGGTAAGTTGGCCAGGATCTGACGCAGTGGTGGATGTGGCTACAAGAGGAGATGGAGTAGGAGTAGAAAGGGACCATAGGACAGAGTATAGTTGGCAGGAGGAGTTGACAAAAGAGGAGATAAAGTTCGTGTAGAAAGATTTCTTGGTCACATTGATAAGGGTGTGATAATGGTGGTGACATTGTCAGAAATGCAAGAAGGAGTAAAGGGAGCGATTAGTCCACCACAGCCACTCAGCGCAGCAGAGGTAAGAGCGGTGAAGACGAGGTCCAAGGTGGTACGACGAATGCTGATTAGGTCTGGGAGGGTAATGGATGGGGCAACAGGAGCCAGTTGGTCAAGGGCAGAATTCCATGTGAGAACCTGGGTGTCAGAGGAGAGGGAGGCAAAATCACGAGGGAGATGCATCGCGGAGGGTGGGAAATGTTCTAAGGTGGTGGATATGATGCACTGAGAAAGACGGGACGGGCCTATGGAGTCGGTGTGTGAAGAAACGGGGGGAGGAGTGACTGAGGATGCAGAGGTGATCAGTCCAAGGGCATGGAATAGTGGCAAATGAGAGAGGAGGGGAGAGGGAGTCAGTAGGTGTCAAGATTAGATCAAGGGTGTGGCCAGCGCATGAGTGGGACAGTGAATGTACTGTGGGAGACAGGTCCTGGAGCTGAGTGAGGAAAATCTTGTTGTGGGGTTTTGTGGGAAGATCAAAATGGATATTAAAGTCCCCAAGGATAATAAAATGAGAGTGCTGGAGGGAGATCTCAGAAAGGGTGAGAAGCAGCGAGCCTGGCTTACAGGCAGGTCTTCTCTAGAGGCCATTATTAGTCATGCTAAAGCCCACACTTCACCTTGGGGGCAGATAGGGCAGCCATAATATTAAAACGGTGAATGTCTGCTTACAGCAGGTGGTGGAATAGCCGGAAGACAATTGTATGGTGTTCAGTACTCAGAGGTTTGTGGTGCTGGTCTGTGGAGATCTAGATCCTGAGGCCTTGCTATGGTGGCTATGTATTTGAGGGTGAAGCTGGGTTGGAAAAAGGTAATAAGGGACTTGGGAGAGCGCCCAAGTCTCCAAGGTGGTTGAGAATGGTGTGCCAGTTGCGCCCGTTTTTGGATGATGCAACCATGCAGGTGGTTATTGTGGCATTGGATTACTGCAACCTGCTATATGTGGGGTTGCCAGAGGTGTTAGTAAGGAAGCCGTAAGTGGTCCGGAACGCAGCTGCACGAGTGGTGTCGGGTAGGAGTCAGAGGGAATCAGTCAGACATGTCTTGAAGCAGTTGCATTGAGCGCTGTGTGTTTAAGATGCTAGTGTTGACGTTTAAGGTTTCGAGAGGGGGAGGTCGAGTTATTTGCAGGATGTGCTGAAGTGGGACCAGTCTGGCTGTACATTAAGTTTGAGCCAGGCCAGTTTGTTTGTTATCCCAGATCATTGTGAAGTGCGACAGCAGATGTGGAGGGGGCGAGCATTTAAGACAGCAGATCCTGTGTGGTGAAACAAGCTCCCCCTTGGGTTGAGGCAGGAAATGGATAAAGGACGATTTTGAAAATCCTTAAAGATAGGTCTTTTCCCTAGGTAATTGATCAGGGGGCTCTAGGGATGGGCAAAGAGGTGGGGGGATGGGTTGCCAGTCCTTTCAAGTTGTATTGTGAGCATTTTATTTCACATATTTGCGGTATATAAGTGGAATTCATTCAGAAGACAGAAGGTTGAGTAGTGGAGTGCCTCGAGGGTTGGCTCTGAGGCTGGTTCTATTCTATATCTTTGTAAGTATCATTGTCAGAGGCTTAATAGGCAAAGTTTACCTTTTGTGGATGACACAAAGATTTGCACCAGAGTGGACATCCCAGGGGGAGTAGACAACATGAGAAGTGACCTATATAAATTAGAAGAATGGTCTAATACTTAGATTTAATGTGAAGAAATGCCGAGTGATGTATCTGGGGTGCAGAAATCTTTGTGAGCAGTATGTGATAGGGGACGAGAGGTTGGTGTGCACAGACCAGGAGAAGACCTTGGGGTGATAGTGTCTGAGGATCTCAAGGTGGCGAAACAATGCGACAAGGCGGTAGCCAAAGCCAGAAGGATGCTGGGCTGCATACAGAGAGGAATAACCAACAGAAAGGAGGAGGTATTAATGCCCCTGTACAAGTCATTGGTGAGGCCTCACATGGAATACTGTGTTCAGTTTTGAAGGCCATATCTTGCTAAGAATATAAAAAGACCTGAAGTAGTTCAGAGGAAGAAAGTCCAAATGGCAAAATCCAAATGGTCCTAAATATGAGGAGGGACAGAGGAGATATGATACAAATCTTTAAATAGTTCAAAGGTATTACGGAACACATGATCCTTTTCTAAATGAGGGGAAGGTCTAGAACTAGGGGACATGATATGACGTTATAAGGATGAATAATCAAAAGCAACATCAGGAAACATATTTTCATGGAAAGGGTGAAGGGCAGGGTAGTTGGTAAAACTAGACGGTTGCCTAGAGTGCCGACCACCATGGTCACCCCTCTCCAGGGCCTGCAATGGTTCAGAAACGGTAATGTAGCATTACCTCAACTTGCCGCCGCTGCATCACAGTTTCTGCACTCTACTATCTGTCTCCTCCCCTCCCGCAGATGCAGACTTCTGGTCCTGGTGGTGGACGTCTGGTATGCTCTTCTGAAGAGGTGGTGGAAGGAAATATAGTGCTAGAATTCAAAAAGGCTTCCCTAAAGGGCAAGAGGGTGGAAACCTAGCTGAGAACACCTCAGCTCAAAAAAGCTGTGAAATGGCTTTTGCACATCTAAGAAATCAAGGGGAAATGAACCCGCACTGTGCAGCGGCTACAACCCTAACCACCTAACTGGGAACACTGGTCTTCTTTATGTGCCGTCATCCACCAGCTTACTGTGGCCCGATATTCAAAGGCATTTACAGGCCTGTAAACTGTGCAAATGCACAAAGCAGGATATTCAGCGGCACTAACATGATCAGTGCTGTGGAATACCCCTGCGTACTGCCACGCTATGCCCGATGTTACGTGGTTAGCATGGGGCGTTCCGAGTCTGGTACCGGGGATAACTGCTCAGCTACTGTCTGGTTACCCCTCGGCGGCAAAGGTTAGGTGCAAGAAAAGCCGGCCTCACAGTTGCTGCCAGAGCTAACCGGGCAGCGATTGAAATATCACCACTGCCCGGCTAGCTTCCGGCGTCCGTAGCTGACCCACATAGTCAATGCTAGTGGCTGGATATGGCCCTGGCATTAAGTGCTGTAATCTCACTAGCCACCTCCGCTGACTATCGGGCCCTGGGCTACTACATAGAGGTACTGTTAAAGCCTGCAGTTTGCCTACGGGCACCGACGTCACAACCAAAGTCAGTGGGGCTGATATTAATAAAGTTTAATATTGAACTGCCATGGTGGTCACCCCTGGTACTTAAATATCAGTGAGATATTCAGCGGTTGTATCTGGATAGCTGGCACCACTGAATACTGGGGGTGATCAGTGCCGACACTTGTCTGGCTAATGGTTTATCCAGATTGCAGCTTAAAGTAGCTTTTCATGCAGCCTACGTTGCCCGGATAAATGCCGACTGAGACTCCTGCTAGCTGGATAAGTGTCAGCACGGAAACTGCCCCCCATTCCACCTAAGGGGCACCCCTGCACCACTGAGACTCATAGTCCGCACCCTTAGCCATCTTCCTGCAGCTCTACCAATGATGAGCCACCTGACTGAAGACCAAATCCAGACGGTCGCCATGAGTCGACGGCTCTTAAGAACAACAATCTCAGCTCAGCTGCCAAGATCCTCGGCAGGGTCACAGTGTTGTGATCTGGAGACTAAAATTCACAAGGAATTCTTATTACTATGAATCTGGCTGTTATTTGTGTACTGCTACCAGATGTACACAGCTTTGTACTTTTAAGAATCTAATTCTCTCCATACTGTGAGTCACTGGACAGCTGGGGCCAGAGCTGAGCAAGCACCTGAAGGAGACAGTCTTCTGCATACGCTACATATCACTGTTACAGCCCTGCAGGGGTCACTAGAGATCAGGATGCTGCTGTCCCAAAGCTGACTGCTTTCAGTGCTCCCGCTCCATTCAGAGGCTGTTTTTAAAAACCCAAACAGGAGAAATTTGGCTTTGACTTTAAAGATACTTCTGACAACCCGTCTGGTCTGAATGCAGCCCTCTGCTGCCATTTTTCAGTAGTTCCCTCGGGGCTTCACTTCCTGGAACAAATCCCCCTCCCGAGATGGTGGCTTTGACCTGCTCTCCAGGAATCCTTGGTATCCAAACCCCTTCTGCTTGAGCAGTCGCTGTGCTGACCCGAGGCGCTGAGAATGCGTGTGCACAGCATCAGGTAGCCGGGACCCAGCCAAGACAAAGACCAGGGATCGGACTCTCAAAGTTTTGGCACAGGAGCTGGAGTTTAATATTATAATCAGCTGTACACAATCCCAGAAAGTCTGTGGTCACAGCTTTGCTGTCAATCACCTTTTAATGCTGCTGGAAGACGTTTTTGGGAAAATGCTGTCCCCTCTGTGTAAGCAGTTCCTTTTCTGCCGAATAAGGTGAAATCAGAGGTTGGTTTGCGTGGGCACCCTTACGACACCAAAAGGCACATTTGTAAGCGCTGTGGGATCCCCCACCTGTATCACATGTACTACCATCTTCCTGTCAGCCCTCGCTGGGCTCACGTACACTATAGGTAAGAATACACACAAGTAACAGTGACTGATCCCAAACTTAGCCCCCTTCAAAAAGCCAAATCCAAAATACCTCCCTGAGCTCAGCGCTTCGGTCTCATGTGGGCAGATCTGCCACAAGCTCGCTCTCTCTCTCTAGTTGGACGGTGAGCTAGTCCACTGGTCCCAGGCGATAGGGGCTCCTGGGATGGTATAGCAGGGGACAGGCCCTGGGCCATCCTAAACTGGTAGGGAATGCAGTTTAATAGTAGGAGTGCTGCTGGCGGGTCAGGCTTGCCCTGCTCAGCTGATAACATATGGTATGTAGTTCCTAGAGCATGTTGGAAGTCCAGAGTTCATACAATACGTTGTAACTCTTGGGAGTTGTGTTTCTCTGCTAACCTGGAAGGTGGCGCTGTTTCACAGGCAGGCTGAGAGTTGCTGGGTTTTAGGGGGGTGCGCTAGTGCCCCCTGGTGTCCTCTGGGGGGGATTCAGCTGCTGGCTTGTCCCTGGGATTTGCCTTATCTATCTGTACAGTGCTGTGTACACTAAGTAGCAAAGGAGTAGTAGTGAGGGCGTGCAGAGCAGTGAGGAAGGGGGCTGCTGGTGTTTGCGCAGGGGGGGGGGAGGGGTTCAGCTGTGAGGGAGGGTACGTGGGGTGCTAATGGGACACTAACTCCTGAATCACTCTTCAATGTCTCTTAATCTCTGCAGGTGACGTTTCGTCTGGATTTTGAATTCAGCAAATCCCATTTCCTCCCTAGAATGAAAATCCTGCTGACTGCTAACAGGTCAGTTGCTCTCGATCCTGAGACATGATATGACCTTGAGGATTTCCTGGCAGGAATGTTCATCTTCAAAGTACCGGCACTAGGCAGAATCTCCAGAATAGCAGCCTGGCCTGGCCTGGACTCTATGGCATTTGTTTTCTAGTTTTATTCCTAGTTCTTCTGTTTTCATTAACTTCTTTGGGTGTCCAGCTCAATTGCCTCCATTCACAAGCCGCTGGGGTGCTATAGCCCTATTCTGTAATCCTTAGCCCAGTCATCATAGCAATGGACCTCAGCAACTCCATGCCCTTCAGAGCAGGTCCTCATGGTGCCCGGCTGAGTCATGAGAGAGGCGTCTGCCCCCTCTGCAGTATCCCCGGCTTCGGCCAGTCCAGGGAGTGGGACCTCCACGTGGTGCTGGGCAACGCTGCCTGTCCTAGATTATTGCATTTTTTAAATTAGCATCATCCCAAGGACAGAGGGATGGCCTAGAGAGAGGAGAAAACACAAACTTCAAGGAATTCAGCTGGCACTCAATGAAGATACTTTCAAATGAAAAGTTACTGAAAAATTTTATAGAGCTAATTATTTTATGTATTGTAAGTTTAAATGCAATATTTTTATAGATGCGCCCAAAACTACTACAGAGTTTTCTAAAGTATTCCGGGAGGGTAATTTTATAGCGAGGAATCTACGCACACGTTCTGTCTGTTTTATAAGGGAAACCTGTGCCAGTCTGCCTTTTCCAAACGTTGTGTGTCTATATGCAAACCATGTGCATAGGGGGCAAACCACATAGATGCCGCTGGCAGGGATATCAGCGGCATTAATCTGGTTAGCGCTACTGAATATCTCCCACTAACCGGGTTAAACACCTTGGTGCAATCTGGATAGCGCCGGGACGTTGCAGGGGGCAGGGCAGAACTGGCGCATTAGGCAGCGATGTCCATCCTTGACTGCAGGTGAAAGGCCATCCTACTTGATGCGGTTTTACAGTCCACTTAGTGGCTGAATGTAGCTATTAACTTGATTGCAAAACATGAAACTGTCTAGCCAGCGCTGGTCACTGGATATGTGCCAGTCCTAATTTAAAATGGTGGTAGCCAGCCGCTTTAGCTGACCGTTGCTGCTGAAACGCCATCCCGTATTTTATAAAATACACAGATCCCTGCCGCTCCTGCCTCTGTTATCCATACACTCCTTAAGGGAGGGGGAGGGATCCGTTTCCTGAGCACTGTTTCTGCGCAGATACCCCCAGACAATTCAATACGCGTCTAAACCTCTGTACTACACACTGACGCAAAGTGCAGAGTCTGAACATGCCCCAGGTGCCGATGGGTGCCAACATGTGATATCTGGCTCTGATCCAGCAGAACCTCTAGAGGCAGGCGAGATTCCTAGACAGATCCAGAGCAGGAGTGGCTGGATCAGGGGCTATTTGTTAGGGAAAATGGCAGAAGGCATTGCGGTCCGAAACAGGGATGCAAGACAAACCTTTTCTATGTCTGCTTTGGATTCTAGTGACAGTGAAGAGCTTGAGGCTACAAGACACGATAATACGATGCTGTTGGACTTTCCGCTGAAGTTTGAGTCAGATCTGCTCTTCCACAGGTACTGTCCAGAGGCCCTACTGCTGAATCCAGGCTAAACGTATCGCAAGGCAGCTTAGCGCAATCCAGCTGTATGTGCAGAGTCCGAGTGGGAGATGTGTCCTGAAACATTTCAGAGTATGAGAGCCCGCTCTGTGGGTGCAATGGATGCTTGGGCACCGAATCCCCCCACCCCCAATCCCCCCTTTGCTGCATTCAGGGAGGGGTATATGTGTCATTTTTTTAAAGGTTGGCTCTGTGCTTCAGAAGGGCTTTGTTTGCTGCTGTCTGTTTACAGATGAGCTGCACCCGTCGCCCCCTTTTCTTCCAGGTAAAGCTATCGACATCTCTTTGCAATATGAGCTGCTGAGCTCCAGCCCTACACTCCTTACGGCCCGATGCTCAGTCTGCTGTTTTGTTTCCCTGTCTTCTAACCTTCATTACAGGCACCAGCTCTTGCCACATCTTCACTTTCTCTTGCAGAGAAGATTCATTATTTACCAGGACAGTCCCGGCCTGTATGTCACAGGACAAGATCTCTTTGCAGACACATAACTGAATAGTCTTCTTATGCACACTCCCAGGGCAGAGACCCCAGTGTCAGTGTGTAAACCGGCAGAAGGAGCCCAGACTTGAAAAGTGTACATAACGGCACAGAATCAGACATGTGTACATGTGCTACATGTGTGTGTATTGAGTGTTGAGTTGTGTTTGTGTGTGTGTGTGTTTTGGTGGCTCTGTGCATGTCCGCACATCGGGACTGTGTGTGCATTTATGTGTTACTGTGGGGAGTGTCTATGTGTGCATGTGTGTTTGGGCAGTTGGTGAGTGAATGTGCCGGGGGTAGATGTGTTGCGCTGTGTTGGAGTGGTGGGTGGGTGTGCACTTTCTCCTGTCCTCTCCTTCTCTCTTGCACGCTCCCTCTTTTCCCTCCCTCCACCCATACACTCTCCCTCCCCTGCTACCCAACCTTGCATTCCCCCCCTCTCTCCCCTTCTCCCTTAATGCAGTCACCATTGCTTCTCCTTCTCTCAAACCCCACCCCTTCCCTTAGACTCCACCCTCCTTCTCTCAAACCCCACCCCTTCCCTTAGACTCCACCCTCCTTCTCTTCAGACTCCAGCCTCCCTCTTCTGGCCGGTGAGATCCAAAGCCTCGCACTGGCCACTTCAGGCCATAGCCGCACTCTTTTGGCTCGCAGGACTCGGGGCCTCCCATCAGTCTTTTCAGGCCACATTTCTGGCTGTTCATGCTGATAGGACCAAGACTTTCATTGGCACTTAATCCCGCTGCTTTGGGGAGGGGATGGCAGGGGGGGGGGGAATGACATATGCATGTGCAAATATTCATACAGACAAAACTCCTCCTGACATGACTTTCAAAAACAGGCACAACATCAAGACAGAAATATACTACAGCTTTAAAAGATGGGTGGGTGTATGACCCCCTCTTTCTGTACCACGGGGGTGCGTGTATGACCCCCTCTTTCTGTACCACGGGGGTGCGTGTATGACCCCTCCTTCTGTACCATGGGGGTGGGCATAGGAACTCCTCCTGTACAATGGGAGAGGGTGTATGACCCCTTCCTTCTGTACCACAGGGGTGCGTGTATGACCCCCTCCTTCTGTACCATGGGGGTGCATGTATAACCCCCTCCTTCTGTACCATGGGGGTGCGTGTATGACCCCTCCTTCTGTACCATGGGGGTGGGCTTATGAACTCCTCCTGTACAATGGGAGAGGGTGTATGACCCCTTCCTTCTGTACCACGGGGGTGGGTATATGACCCCCTCCTGTATCATAGGGGTAAGCATATGACCCCCCTCCTTCTGTACCATAGGGGTGGGTGTATGAACTCCTCCTGTACAATGGGAGAGGGTGTATGACCCCTTCCTTCTGTACCACAGGGGTGCGTGTATGACCCCCTCCTTCTGTACCATGGGGGTGCATGTATAACCCCCTCCTTCTGTACCATGGGGGTGCGTGTATGACCCCTCCTTCTGTACCATGGGGGTGGGCTTATGAACTCCTCCTGTACAATGGGAGAGGGTGTATGACCCCTTCCTTCTGTACCACGGGGGTGGGTATATGACCCCCTCCTGTATCATAGGGGTAAGCGTATGACCCCCCTCCTTCTGTACCACGGGGGAAGGTGTGCTCATCTCCATACTCTTCATTGGGGTGAATGTTCTCTCTGTATTCTGCACTATGGGGGAACGGGGTATTGCTCTCGGTTCTCTCTCTTGGGGAGGTACTTGTCCATTCTGCACCCTCAGTGAGGTAAGTGGTGCACCGTTAGCTGTTTGCTAGGATCCCCTGTAGAGCGCTGCTGCTGTCATGACCGCAGCCGGATTCTTCCCTTGTCTCACTGCAGGATCTCAAGCTTGGACCGGTATGAGATTAAGGCTGGCAGCTCCCTGGACAGATATGACAGCATTGGCCCACCATTCAACTGCACCTTTCAGGTATTGCAAAGCGGAACCCTCTCACGTCCAGAACAGAGTTTCAGATTCTAACACATTAACGATAACATTTTATTTTATGCTCTACAGATACAGAATTTGGGCTTCTTTCCTGTCAATGACCTCACTATTAAAATCCTAATTCCTGTGGCCACGAGAGGTGGGAATCGTGTCTTGTGGCTGATGAATTTCCTGGTTGATCAGGTAGTGATTGCATGTCTGAGGGTGTGGGGGTTTCCTCCTCCTCAGCCTGGTCCCCACGTCACTCACCTCTGTAAAAATCAGACTTGCAAAGCTTTTTACAAGTGGATCCTAATAAGTTCTTCAGTAGCGTTCCTGCTCATGGAAAAGCTTTTCTGCTTGTCTTTCATCTGAATATATTTCTCTTTTTTAGCCCTTTTCAACACTGACATACAAAGTGCTCTAAGTGTTGATTTGGCTGCCCATAGCCTATCCATTGAGGGGCATGATAACATCCTCTAAGGAGCATCCCCGGGGTGGTATGTTACACTGTTGAAAATGGCTGCAATTTGATAAGGGTCAGCTTATTCTCAATAGGGGACATTGTCCAGCACTTGTAAATCCAGGAATATCCATAGTCTCATGCAATGCATCAGTGGTGATTGTGGTGTGGGTCTGTCAGGCTTCTGTCCCAGGACACTGGCACTATCCGGCCCGTCTCACATGCCCCTGGAGCTGCAGGACTGCAAAGGGAAGCAGAATCCGAGCGCTACAGAAATGATATTTAAGAGCGTTTTAAACTCTTTCTGCGACAGGCTGGAGTTGTAGAGGCGGACAGGTTACTTGTCCAAGAGACGGAACTCGAGTCATGTCTGAAATATCTAATTGCGACTGAGGCCTGTGAAAGATTTCTGATGAAATGTGCAACTTTCCTGCCTGATGCAGATTGTTTCAGGTTCTCTGTCTGTACTCATCTGCCTTCAGCCTGCGTCCCCCCCCCCCCAAGTCTCCCTCCTCCACCAGTCTCTCTCTGCCTTTACCCCTCCCCCCCACTCACTCTCCTTTACCCCCACTCCCTCACTCTCCCCTCTCACCCCACTTCCTCACTCTCCCCTCTCACTCTCCTCTACCCCCACTCCTTCACACTCCCCTCTCACTCTCCTCTACCCCCACTCCTTCACTCTTTTCCCTCTCACCCCACTCCCTCACCTCTACCCCCACTCCTTCACTCTTCCCTCTCACCCCACTCCCTCACTCTCCCCTCTCACTCTCCTCAACCCCACTCCTTCACTCTTCCCTCTCACTCTCCTCTACCCCCACTCCTTCACTCTCCCCCTCTCACTCTCCTCTACCCCCACTCCTTCACCCTCCCCTCTCACTCTCCTCTACCCCCACTCCTTCACTCTCCCCTCTCACTCTCCTCTACCCCCACTCCTTCACTCTTCCCTCTCACCCCACTCCCTCACCTCTACCCCCACTCCTTCACTCTTCCCTCTCACCCCACTCCCTCACTCTCCCCACTCACTCTCCTTTACCCCCACTCCCTCACTCTCCCCTCTCACCCCACTTCCTCACTCTCCCCTCTCACTCTCCTCTACCCCCACTCCTTCACTCTCCCCTCTCACTCTCCTCTACCCCCACTCCTTCACTCTTCCCTCTCACCCCACTCCCTCACTGTCCCCTCTCACTCTCCTCTACCCACTCCCTTCACTCTCACTCTCCTCTACCCCCACTCCTTCACTCTCACTCTCCTCTAACCCCACTCCTTTACTCTCCCCTCTCACTCCCACTCCCCTCCCTCACTGTCCCCCTCTACTCTCCTCTACCCCCACTCCCTCACTCTCCCCCTCACTCTCCTCTACCCCCCCTCCTTCACTCTTCCCTCTCACCACCCCACTCCTCACCTCCCCTCTCACTCCCTCCCCACCCCCACCTCACTCTCACTCTCCTCTCCCCCCACTCCGTCACTCTCACTCTCCTCTACCCCCACTCCTTTCTCTCCCTCTCACCCCACTCCCTCACTCTCCCTCTCACTCTCCTCTACCTCCACTCCCTCTCTCCCCCTCACTCTCCTCTACCCCTACTCCATCACTCTACCCTCTCACCCCACTCCCTCACCACTACACCCACTCCTTCACTATTCACTATCACCCCACTCCCTCACTCTCCCCTCTCACTCTCCTCTACCCCACTCCTTCACTCTCACTCTCCTCTACCCCCACTCCTTCACTCTCCCCTCTCACTCTCCCCTCACTCTCACTCTCCTCTACCCCCACTCCCTCACTCTCCCCTCACTCTCACGCTCCTCTACCCCCACTCCCTCACTCTCCCCTCACTCTCACTCTCACTCTCCTCTACCCCCACTCCCTCACTCTCCCCCTCACCTCTCTCCTCTACCCCCACTCCCTCACTCTCCCCTCACTTCACTCTCTCTCTACCCCTCCACTCCCTCTCACTCTCCTCTACCCCCACTCCTTCACCTCCCCCTCACTCTACTCCCACTCCTTCACTCTCCCCCTCTCTCTCCTCTACCCCCACTCCTCACTCTCACTCCCCCCCACTCCTTCACTCCCCTCTCTCCTCTACCCCCACTCCCCCCCCACTCTCCATCTCCCCCCTCACTCTTCCCTACCCCCACTCCCTCACTCTCCCCTCTCTCTCCTCTACCCCCACTCTCCCTCACTCTCCTCTACCTCCCCCACTCCCTCTCTCCCCTCTCACTCTCCTCTCCTACCCCCACTCCCTCACTCTCCCTCTCACTCTCCTCTACCCTCCCCCACTCCTCACTCTCCCCTCCTCCCCCTCCCTCTACCTCCACTCTCACTCTCCCCTCTCCCTCTCCTCTACCCCCACTCCCTCTCACTCTCCTCTACCCCCACTCCTCCTCTACCCCCCCCCTCTCACTCTCCTCTACCCCCACTCCTCTCACTCTCCCCTCTCCTCTCCTCTCCTCTACCTCCACTCTCCTCTACCCCCACTCCCTCACTCTCCTCTACCCCCACTCCTTCACTCTCCCCTCTCACTCTCCTTTACCCCCACTCCTTCACTCTCCCCTCTCACTCTCCTCTACCCCCACTCCCTCACTCTCCCCTCTCACTCTCCTCTACCCCCACTCCCTCACTCTCCCCTCTCACTGTCCTCTACCTCCATTCCTTCACTCTTCCCTCTCTCCTCTACCCCCACTCCCTCACTGTCCCTTCTAACTCTCCTCTACATCCACTCCTTCACTCTCCCCTCTCACTCTCCTCTCTCCTCTACCCCACTCCTTCTCTCTCCCCCTCACTCTCCTCTTCCTCCACTCCCTCACTCTCCCCTTCCTCCTCTACCTCACTCTCCCCTACCTCCACTCCCTCACTCTCCCCCTCACTCTCCTCTACCTCCACTCCCTCACTCTCCCCTACCTCCACTCCCTCACTCTCCCCCTCTCTCTCTTCTACCCCCACTCCCTCACTCTCCCCTCATCTACCCCCACTCCCTCACTCTCCCCTCTCACTCTCCTCTACCCCCACTCCCTCACTCTCCCCTCTTCTACCCCCACTCCCTCACTCTCCCCCTCACTCTCCTCTACCTCCACTCCCTCTCTCCCCTCTCCCCTCCCTCCCTCTCCTCTACCCCCACTCCCTCACTCTCCTCTCCTCCCCTCACTCTCCTCTACCCCCACTCCTTCACTCTCCTCCCCTCTCACTCTCCTCTACCTCCACTCCCTCCTCTCCCTCACTCTCCTCTACCCACACTCCCTCACTCTCCTCTACGCTCACTCTCCTCTACCCCCACTCCCTCACTATCCCCTCACTCTCCTCTACCTCCACTCCCTCACTCTCCCCTACCTCCACTCCCTCACTCTCCCCTCTCTCTCTCTTCTACCCCCACTCCCTCACTCTCCACTACCCCCACTCCCTCACTCTCCCCTCACTCTCCTCTACCTCCACTCCCTCACTCACTCTCCCCTCTTCTCCTCTACCCCCACTCCCTCCCCCTCACTATCCCCTCACTCTCCTCTACCTCCACTCCCTCACTCTCCCCTACCACCACACCCTCACTGTCCCTTCTAACTCTCCTCTACATCCACTCCTTCACTCTCCCCTCTCACTCTCCTCTACCCGACTCCCTCACTCTCCCCTCACTCTCCTCTACCCCCTCACTCTCCCCTCTCACTCTCCTCTACCCCCACTCCCTCACTCTCCCCTCTCACTCTCCTCTACCTCCACTCCCTCACTGTCCCCTCTCACTCTCCTCTACCTCCACTCTCCTCTACCCCCACTCCCTCACTCTCCTCTCCCCTCACTCTCCTCTACCCCCACTCCTTCACTCTCCCCTCTCACTCTCCTCTACCTCCACTCTCCTCTACCCCCACTCCCTCACTCTCCTCTACCCCCACTCCCTCACTGTCCCTTCTAACTCTCCTCTACATCCACTCCTTCACTCTCCCCTCTCACTCTCCTCTACCCGACTCCCTCACTCTCCTCTACCCCCTCACTCTCCTCTACCCCCACTCCCTCACTCTCCCCTACCTCCACTCCCTCACTGTCCCCTCTCACTCTCCTCTACCTCCACTCTCCACTCCCTCACTGTCCCCTCTCACTCTCCTCTACCTCCACTCTCCTCTACCCCCACTCCTTCACTCTCCCCTCTCACTCTCCTTTAACCCCACTCCTTCACTCTCCCCTCTCACTCTCCTTTACCCCCAGTCCCTCACTCTCCCCCTCACTCTCCTCTACCCCCACTCCCTCACTCCCCCTCTCACTCTCCTCTACCTCCCCTCTCCTCTACCCCCTCTCCCTTCACTCTCCCCCCTCACTCTCCTCTACCCTCCACTCTCCTCTACCCCCACTCCCTCCTCTCCCTCTCACTCCCTCTCCCTCCACTCTCCTCTACCCCCACTCCCTCACTCTCCTCTACCCTCTCTCCTCTACCCCCCCCTCACTCTCCGTCCCTCCACTCTCCTCTACCCACCCCCTCTCCCCTCTCACTCTCCCTCTTCTACCCCCCCTCACTCCCCTCACTCTCCTCTACCTCCACTCCCTCACTCTCCCCTACCTCCTCTACCTCACTCTACCCTCTCTCTCTCCTCTACCCCCACTCCCTCACTCTCCCCTCACTCTCCTCTACCCCCACTCCCTCACTCTCCCCCCCTCACTCTCCTCTACCCCACTCCCTCCTCTCTCCCTCTCCTCCCACTCCCCTCACTCCACTCTACCCCTCTCACTCTCCTCTCCCCCCCACTCCCTCACTCTCTCCTCTACCCCCACTCCCTCACTCTCCCCCTCCTCTCCTCTCCTCTACCCCACTCCCTCACTCTCCCCTACCTCCCCCTCTCACTCTGCCTCTCACTCTCTCACTACCCCCACTCTCCCACTCCTCCTCCCTCTCTCTCTCCCCTCCCTCCCCTCTCTCCTCTACCCCCACTCCCTCACTCTCCCCTCCTCACTCTCCTCTACCCCCACTCCTCACTCTCCCTCACTCTCCTCTACCCCACTCCCTCACTCTCCCCTCTCACTCTCCTCTACCCCCACTCCCTCACTCTCACTCTCTCCCTCTACCCACCCTTCACTCTCCCTCTACTCCTCTCCTCTACCCCCCCACTCCCCTCTCCTCCTCTCACTCTCCTCTACCCCCACTCCCTCACTCTCCCCTCTCACTCTCCTCTACCCCCACTCCCTCACTCTCCCCTCTCACTCCTCTACCTCCCCCACTCTCTCCTCTCCTCTACCCCCCTCCCCACTGTCCCTCTAACTCTCCTCTACCCCCACTCCCTCACTCTCCTCTCTCACTCTCCTCTACCCGACTCCCTCACTCTCCTCTACCCCCTCACTCTCCCTCACTCCTCTACCCCCCCCTCCCTCACTCTCCCCTCTCCACTCCCTCTCCTCTACCTCCACTCCCTCACTCTCCCCTCACTCTCCTCTACCTCCACTCTCCTCTACCCCCACTCCCTCCCCCCCCCACTCTCCTCTCTCACTCCCTCTACCCCTCCCTCCTTCCCTACCACTCCCTCACTCTCCCCTCTCACTCTCCTCTACCCCACTCCCTCACTTCCCCTCACTCTCCTCTACCTCCCCTCTCCTCACTCCCCTCTCCCTCTCCCACTCCCTCCTCTCCCTCCCCTCACTCTCCTCTCCCCTCACTCTCCCCTCCTCTCCTCCTACACCCACTCCCTCACTCTCCCCTCTCACTCTCCTCTACCCCCACTCTCCTCTACCCCCACTCCCTCACTCTCCTCTACCCCCACTCCCTCACCTCCTCTACCCTCCTCTCCTCTCCTCTACCCCCACTCCCTCACTCCCCCCTCACTCTCCTCTACCCCACTCCTCACTCTCCCCTACCCCACTCCTCACTCTCCCCTCTCTCTCCTCCCCCTCCCACTCCCTCCCTCTCCTCCCCTCACTCTCCCCCCTCTCCTCTACCCCCACTCCTCACTCTCCCCCTCACTCCTCTACCTCCACTCCCTCACCCCCTCTCTCCCTCTCCCCCCACTCCTACCCTCACTCTCCCCCTCACTCTCCTCTCCCCCCCCACTCCCTCACTCTCCTCTACCCCCTCCCTCACTGTCCCTCTCTCCTCTACATCCACTCCCTCACTCTCCCCTCTCACTCTCCTCTACCCGACTCCCTCACTCTCCCCTCACTCTCCTCTACCCCCTCACTCTCCCCTCTCACTCTCCTCTACCTCCACTCCCTCACTCGCCCCTCCCCTACCTCCACTCCCTCACTCTCCCCTCTCACTCTCCTCTACCTCCACTCTCTCCTCTCCCCCCACTCCCTCACTCTCCTCTCCCCTCACTCTCCTCTACCCCCACTCTCCTTCACTCTCCCTCTCACTCTCCTCTACCTCCACTCTCCCTCTCTACCCCACTCCCTCACTCTCCTCTACCCCCACTCCCTCACTCTCCCTTCACTCTCCTCTACCCCCACTCCTCACTCTCCCCTCTCACTCTCCTCTACCCGACTCCCTCACTCTCCACTAACCCCACACTCTGCTCTACACCCACTCCCTCACTCTCCTCTACCTCCACTCCCTCACTCTCCCCTCTCACTCTCCTCTACCTCCACTCTCCTCTACCCCCACTCCCTCACTCTCCTCTACCCCCACTCCTTCACTCTCCCCTCTCACTCTCCTCTACCTCCACTCTCCCTCCACTCCCTACTCTCCCCCTCACTCTCCTCTACCCCACTCCTTCACTCTCCCCTCTCACTCTCCTCTACCCCACTCCCTCACTCTCCCCTCACTCCTCCTCTACCCCCACTCCCTCACTCTCCCCCCTCACTCCCTCCTCCCTCCTCCCCACTCCCCTCCTCTCCTCTACCTCCCTACTCCCCTCTACCTCTCCCCTCACTCCCCCTACCCCCACTCCCTCACTGTCCCCTTCTCACTCTCCTCTCCCTCTCCTCCCCTTCACTCTCCCTCTCTCCCTCCTCTATCCCCTCCCTCACTCTCCTCTACCCCCTCACTCTCCCCTCTCACTCTCCTCTACCCCCACTCCCTCACTCTCCCCTCTCACTCTCCTCTACCTCCACTCCCTCACTCTCCCCTCTCCCTCTCCTCACTCTCCCCTCTCCTCTACCCCCCACTCCCTCACTCTCCCCCTCACTCTCCTCTACCCCCACTCCCTTCACTCTCCTCTCACTCTCCTCTACCCGACTTCCTCACTCTACCCTCACTCTCCTCTACCCCCACTCCCTCACTCTCCCCTCACTCTCCTCTACCCTCCACTCCCCTCACTCTCCCCTACCTCCACTCCCTCACTCTCCCCTCACTCTCCTCAACCCCCACACCCTCACTCTCCCCTCTCACTCTCCCCTCTTCTACCCCCACTCCCTCACTCTCCCACTCACTCTCCTCTACCTCCACTCCCTCACTCTCCCCCTCTCTCTACCCCCCACTCCCTCACTCCTCTCACTCCCCCTCACTCTCCCTCTACCCCCACTCCCTCACTCTCCTCTACCCCCACTCCCTCACTCTCCCTCTACCTCCTCTACCCCCTCCCTCACTCCCCTCTCTCTCTCCTCTACCCCACTCCCTCACTCTCCCCTCTCACTCTCCTCTACCCCCTCACTTCCCCCTCACTCTCCTCTACCCCCACTCCTCACTCTCCCCACCTCCTCTCCCTCACTTCCCCTCTCTCTCCCTACTTCCACTCTCCTCTACCCCCACTCCCTCACTCTCTCCACTCACTCTCCTCTACCCCCACTCCCTCACTCTCACTCTCCCCTCCCCCTCACTCTCACTCTCCTCTACCCCTCCTCTCCCCCACTCCCTCACTCCCTCACTCTCCTCTAACCCCCACTCCCTCACTCTCCCCTCACTCTCCTCTACCCCCACTCCCTCACTCTCACTACCCCCTCTCACTCTCCTCTACCCCCTCTCCCCCTCACTCTCCCCTACCTCCACTCCCTCACTCTCCCCTCTCTCTCTCCTCTACCCCCACTCCCTCACTCTCCCCTCACTCTCCTCTACATCCACTCCCTCACTCTCCCCCTCACTCTCCCTCTACTACCCCCACTCCCTCACTCTCCCCTCTCACTCTCCTCTACCCCCCCACTCCCTCACTCTCCCCTCCTCACTCTCTCCACTCCCTCCTCACTCCCCTCTCACTCTCCTCTAGCCCCTCTCTCTCACTCTCCCCTCACTCTCCTCTACCCCCACTCCCTCACTCTCCCCTCTCACTCTCCTCTACCCCCACTCCTCACTCTCCCTACCCCCACTCCTTCACTCTTCCCTCACTCTCCTCTACCCCCACTCCCTCACTCTCCACTCTCCTCTACCTCCACTCCCTCACTCTCCCCCTCACTCTCCTCTACCCCCACTCCCTCACTCTCCCCTCTCACTCTCCTCTACCCCCACTCCCTCACTCTCCCCTCACTCTCCTCTACCTCCACTCCCTCACTCTCCCCCTCACTCTCCTCTACCCCACTCTCTCCCTCTCCCCCCCACTCCCTCACTCTCCTCCCCCCTCACTCTCCTCTACCCCACTCCTTCACTCTCCCCTCTCACTCCCTCTCCTCTACCCCCACTCCTTCACTCTCCCCCCTCACTCTCCTCTACCTCCACTCCCTCACTCTCCCCTCACTCTCCTCTACCCCCACTCCATCACTCTCCCCTCACTCTCCTCTACCCCCACTCCCACTCCCTCACTCTCCTACCTACCCCCTCACTCTCCTCTACCCCACTCTCCTCTCCCCTACCCTCCCTCACTCTCCCCCTCTCACTCTCCTCTACCCCCACTCCCTCACTCTCCCCTACCTCCACTCTTCCTTCCTCTCACTCTCCTCTACCCCCACTCCCTCTCACTCTCCCCTCCCTCTCCTCTACCCCACTCCCTCACTCTCCCCTCACTCTCCTCTACCCCCACTCCCTCACTCTCCCCTCTCACTCTCTTCTATCCCCCCTCCCTCACTCTCCCCTCTCACTCTCCTCTACCCCCACTCCCTCACTCTCCCCTCTCCTCTACCTCCACTCCCTCACTCTCCCCTCTCACTCTCCTCTACCCCCACTCCCTCACTCTCCTCTACCCCCACTCCCTCACTCTCCCCTCACTCGCCTCTACCACCACTCCCTCACTCTCCCCTCTCACTCTCTACCCCCACTCCCTCACTCTCCCCTCTCCTCTACCCCCACTCCCTCACTCTCCTCCTACTCCCACTCCCTCACTCTTCCCTCTCACTCTCCTCTACCCCCACTCCCTCACTCTCCCCTCACTCTCCACTACCCCCCCTCCCTCACTCTCCCCTCTCACTCTCCTCTACCCCCACTCCCCTCACTCTCTCCCCTACCTCCACTCCTTCACTCTTCCCTCTCACTCTCCTCTACCCCCACTCCCTCACTCTCCCCTCTCACTCTCCTCTTACCCCACTCTCTCACTCTCACCTCTCACTCTCCTCTCACCCCACTCCCTCACTCTCCCCTCTCACTCTCCTCTACCCCCACTCCCTCACTCTCCCCTACCTCCACTCCTTCACTCTTCCCTCTCACTCTCCTCTACCCCCACTCCCTCACTCTCCCCTCTCACTCTCCTCTACCCCCACTCCCTCACTCTCCCCTCTCACTCTCCTCTACCTCCCCTCCCTCACTCTCCCCTCTCACTCTCCTCTACCCCCACTCCCTCACTCTCCCCTCTCACTCTCCTCTACCCCCACTCCCTCACTCTCCCCTCTCACTCTCCTCTACCCCCACTCCCTCACTCTCCCCTCTCACTCTCCTCTACCCCCACTCCTTCACTCTCCTCTAACCCCACTCCTTCACTCTCCTGTCACTCTCCTCTAACCCACTCCTTCACTCTCCCTTCTCTCTCCTTTACCCCCACTCCCACTCTCCCCTCTCACTCCCTCCTACACCCACTCCCTCACTCTCCCCTCTCACTCTCCTCTACCCCCACTCCCTCACTCTCCCCTCTCACTCTCTACCCCCACTCCTTCACTCTCCTGTCACTCTCCTCTAACCCTCTCCTTCACTCTCCCTTCTCTCTCCTTTACCCCCACTCCTTCACTCTCCCCTCTCACTCTCCTCTACCCCCGCTCCTTCACTCTCCCCTCTCACTCTCCTCTACCCCCGCTCCTTCACTCTCTCCCTTCTACTACTACTACTATTGAGCATTTATAAAGTGCTGCTAGTCATACGCAGCGCTGTACAGACAAGTAAAAGACAGTTCCTTCTCATTAGAGCTTACAATCTAGTGAAGACCAAAACAAACAAAACATAGAGCAACAGTCTGATCAGGGCAAAAATCAAACCATGGCAATTACAACCTAAACAGGACAGAGGACAGAAGTCAAGATCTGAAAGCAATAGTGAAGAGGTAGGTCTTCAACCTGGATTTGAAGGTGGTCAGGGAAGGTGCCTGGCGTATAGACACAGGCAGCGACAGCTCAAGGCTGTCTGCTGCCTGAGGCGAAGAATGAGATGGTGCCTCCCCCCCCCCCACTACCTTAGAGGGGGCGGGGCTTTTTCAGAAATCAAATCAGAGACTGAACCAAACCAAAAAGCCGATTAGATTATATGGAGGAAATGCAAGATGTTTGCACACAGGGCCATATTGAGCTGCAATCACACCCTGTGTGACTTGCAGCTCGGATGCATACCCCCCTCGCCCCCATACCTCCGTCCAGCGCTGCCTGCTCTTTCCCTGCTGCTGCCGCCCTCTGTTTTTTTCATGGCGGCGCTGGCAGCAGAGAAAGAGCAGGCAGTGCTGGACGGAGGTATAGGGAGGAGGAGGGGGGCATGCGCCCAATCTGAAAGGCGCCAACACTCTAAGCAGATCTGTCCCTCCCTGCTCTGACATCGTGTCGGAGGAGGGAGGGACCAGACCTGCTTAAAGTGCTGCGAAGAGGCTTGGGGGCGCATTTTAACTGCCTGCTATTGTCCTGCCAGCGGTAGCCGGGCAACAGCAGAGAGCCGAAATGCGCCCTGTGCGGCTGCACCGCTTGCACAGGGCTAGGTACAGTCCCGTTTGCACATCAAGGAATTAAAAGACAGTAAGAACCAACAGCACAGTTTATAAAACTAAATTATAACTCATTTTTATTTTGTTGTTATAAACTGTGTTATGGTTCTTGCTTTTTCTTTTTCAACATATATTTTGCATCCGCAGTAAGTGCAGAGCAGAACCAGGACATTCACCCACAGAACGCAATATTTAAACAAAAAACTCTGATTCTGATCATCTCACTAACAACAACAACCACCACTGTTCTTCAGTACCAGGCATATTGTGAACTAATACAAAACCCTACAACAAAGAGCAAACCTACCATACCATAACATCAACACAAACTTCCAAAACTCACATAAGGAGTCCATCCAACAAAAGCATCACTGTAAATACTACAGTGGGCCCTGGAACATCGATAACACCTATCTGAAAAGCTGAACAAGTCAAATTACTACAGTATAATATAGATCTTTATGTACAAACTCCATGTTAACAGAACACCTGGCCTCAGTCACATACTCACAACCTCGACCCTCACCAAGTACAGAATAAGTAACCACAATCTAAAGTAACAATAAAAATATGTAGACTAAATTTAAATTGAAACCCCAAGAAGCCAGAGTCCACATGCAGTGCAACATAAGATAAATAAGAGATGCAGTTCCCCAATACTGTGTAAAATATAAAGATAGCACAAAGTCCAATCAACAAAATTAAATAAAATTATTTTTTTCACCTTTGTTGTCTGACCATTTTATTCTCTGATCATGCTGGTCCCGATCTGAGACTTCTGCTTTCCTGTCATCTCTTAGCTCTCTTTCTGTGGTCTATGGTCCATCTGCCATTTCTTATCTCTTTTTTTTGTTTTCTTCACTTCCTTCCATCAGCCCATTTCCAGTTCCAGTAACTCTCCCCAGTATCAATCCCCTTTCCAGTCCTCCCCTCCCAGTACCTTCCAATGTCAACCACCTTGCATTCCCACAACTGCCACTGGTGTCCATTCCCTTCCAGTCTCCTTCCTTTCCTACCGTCCAGCCCCTTCTAGTCCAAATACCATCCCAGGTATCAGCTCAGGTCCACTCTCAGTGCCACCCCCCAGTCAGCTCCCTTCCAGCCTCCTCCCTATTACCCAGCCACCTACCACTCCCATCCCCAAGTGTCAGCTCCCTTCCAGTCCCCCTTCGGTACATCCCAGTTGTCAGATCCTTTCCAGCCCCCTCCTTCCCTTCCTGCCCCATCCTTCCCCTGGCAGACCCTCTCAGTATCCACTCCATTCCAGTCCTATTCTACCATCCCCCCTTATCAGCCCATTTGTAGCCCTAGCCCCTAGTTTTCTTCCAGGGCCAGTAGCACTCTCCTCCCCTCACCTATTAGCCCATTTCCTGTCCCAGCCCATTTCTAGTCCTATTCCCTTTATCAGCCCACCCCAGTCCTAGCCCCCCAATCAGCCCATTACCAGTTGTAACCCTCCAATAAGTCCATTTCAGTCCTAGCACCCCAATCAGCCTATTTCCTGTCCTAGTCTCCCCCATAGCCCATTACCAGTTCTAACCCCCCCATCAGCCCATTTCAAGTTCTAAACCCCCATCAGTCCATTTCCAGTTCTAACCCCCCCCCCCCGATAGCCCATTACCAGTCCTAGCCCCCCCTCCTGATCAGTCCATTTCCAGTTCTAACCCCCCCCTATCACATTACCAGTCCTAGCCCCCTCTCCTGATCAGCCCATTTCCAGTACTAACCCCCCATCAGCCCATTTCCAGTTCTAACCCCCCCATAGCCCATTACCAGTCCTAACCCCCCATTAGCCCATTTCCAGTTTTAACCCTGCATAGGCCATTACCAGTCCTAGCCCCCCTCCTGATCAGCCCATTTCCAGTAATACCCCCCTATCAGCCCATTTCCAGTTCTAACCCCCCCCCCAGCCCATTACCAGTCCACTCTTAACCCCCCAATCAGCCCATTTTCTTACCTCCGGCATAAGCAACAACTGCTGCTGCCGCTCCAGCGGCGGCAGAGGCAGAATGAGGAGCCCCGCGGCCGCCCGACCCCCCGGAGAGCCTGCTGGTTTCCCCTCTTCGCCGGCTCCGTTTTGCAGAGCTGCGGTGAAGAGACAGTGTTTCCCTTAACCGCACAGCTCTGTTAAAGCTGAGCCCGTGCGGTGCTAATGGTGTTTCCTTTAACTGCTCGGCTCTGTTAAAGCTGAGCCTGCGCGGTGCTAATGGGAAATTTCCCATCAGCACCGCGGGCTCAGCTTTAACAGAGCCGCGTGGTTAAGGGAAACTCTGTCCCTTCGCCGCGGCTCTGCAAAATGGAGCCGGTGAAGAGGGGAAACCAGCAGGCTCTCCGGAGGCGGGGCCGGGCGGCCGCGGGGCTTCTCATTCTGCCGCCGCCGCCGCCGCTGGAGCGGCAGCGGCACCTTATTCTTACAACGTTGGGGTTTTTTTTTTTGAAGGCCGAGTGAGGCAGTCTTTTTGGGGGCAATTTTGCCACCCCCAAAAAGTTGCCGCCTGAGGCCACCCCCTCACTTGTCCTCATTATAGAGCCGCCCCTGGACACAGGTAGCTTGTTCCAGGCATAAGGTGCTGCAAGGTGAAAGGAGCGAAGTCTGAAGTCAGCAGTGCGAGTGGAGGGCCTGGATAGAAGTAGTTTGTTAGAAGAGCGAAGTTCCCGAGAGGGGGTGTAAGGAGAGATAAGAGTTGAAAGGTAATGAGGAGCCAGAGAGTGAATGCATTTATAGGTCAGGAGGAGAAGTTTGAACTGGATGCAGAAACAGATAGGAAGCCAGTGAAGTGACTTGAGGAGAGGAGTAATGTGGGCATGGCGAGGCTGGCGGAAGATTAGTCTCGCAGCAGAGTGTTGAACAGATTGAAGGGGTAGGAGGTGGCTCACAGGGAGACCAGTAAGGAGAAGGTTTCAGTAGTCGAGGCGAGAGGTGATTAAGGAGTGGATAAGTGTTTTAGTAGTGTGTTCAGAGAGGAAAGGACGGATTTTGCTAATGTTGTAGAGAAAGAAACGGCAGGTCTTAGCTACGAGATGGATGTGTGTGTGAAGGAGAGAGAGGAGTCAAATATAACCTCCAGATTGCAGGCCAAGGAAACAGGAAGGATTATAGAGTTGTCGACAGAGACTGAGAAAGGAGGAGGAGGGGAGGCACTCTCACTCTCTTCTCTGCCAGTACACTCCCCCCTCATTCACCTCTTCACCTCCCCACCAGTGCTTTCATTCCCCTCCTTGCCTCCACTCTTGCTGCATCTTAAACCTTGTGCTGCAGCCATTAGAGCCTGGAGAGAACCAACCTCCTTCCTCGGACCCTCTGGGCCTCACGTACAACAGTAGCAACCAAACAAGCTGCAAATCACGGCCTTCAGAAATCAGTGTCCCAGCCCAGCTCACCACCACAGACCTGGCCCTATCGCTCATATCCCCATCTCCCCCCCCCCCCCCCACCCCCTCAACAACTGACTTAGCTGCAAATGCTGCAACTCTAATCCTAAGAGCCGAAGTGGCAGCCACAGCCCACCCGCTCTCAGTCCTGCCTGATGCACCCAGCAGACCATGATCCTGCCTTTCCACACACTGCGCAAGGTGGCTTACAGTATCAACAGAATTCAGGTACTTGAACCTGTCCCAAAGAGTTTACCTGCTGATTCATCTGATTAGGTAGGACGGGCATCCAGCCTCTGTCCTGGCTCTGAGACTTTCTAGAGACCTTGTTCCTTGCAACCAGCCCCTCCACTTCTAACTCAAACACTCTCCTCCCATATGCTGTCCTCTGTTTACTAGATCATAAGCTTAGGGGGTAGGAACTGTCTGTGAAGCACCTCATACACCTGGTAGCACCATCCACATGATAAAAATAATAGATGCAGATTTTAAAAACTACTAAGACCCTTCTGTCAGGCTTTGCTGTGACATCTGGGGCAGGGGCTGCATGACTGCCGCAGCTCTGAATACCTTTTACTTCATCTGTTAAACAGTATCATAGTCTGCAGGAGCACACCACGGCTCAGGCTTCACAGTCACTCTGTCACACAACGGGAAACAATTCAGAAGAAGACAAGCTAGACGCTGTCCCACAGGAGACATAGTTCTTTGGGAAATCATTTCTGTATTTTCCCAGCTCACACTGTCCTCGTCTGTCTTCTCTAGAGGCGTGAGTGATCACCCATCCATTAATGCCCATGGGGACCTCGGCATTAGGGGTTCACATGTGAAAGAGACAGACTACCCCGCCTCCTCCCCCCCCCCCCCCGAGTCACTTCCTGCCTATCTCGGAAGGATTTTACCAGGTGTAGTTCTCAGGGATTTCCCTGACCGATGGGGACAGGGGTGACTCAGAGATGGAAGGAGGACGCAGTGTTCAAAGTCTCTGTGACTCAGGCCATCTGATCTAACCCCCCCCCCCCCCCCCCGCCAGATCGCTGGGGACAGAGGAGGCTGTGCTGGCTCTCAGCTGCTCACGTCGACATGGTTTTAACATAAGTTCAGTATAATACACAGCTGAGGCAGAGGCTTAAGGAGAATCCAGCCGCCGGGGGCCAGTGTAGACCGTCTAGACGGGAAGAAAGACTGTGCGTACTTTTTACACCTGGGCGTTGCCCCATTGTCAAGGAGAAGTCCACACAGGCCATCTGCTGACTTCTGCTGCAGATAGGGCTGATGGAAATGTAGGTGTGAGATTAGAAAATGCCGCCTGTGGGCACACTCCTGCCCCCCAAACACATCTCCAGGAGCTCAGGGTCGCACGTTGCAGATGTGGGTAAATCGCTTAGAAACTTGTCTTGGATAAAGCAGTGAGGTCATCATGTTAGTCCACTTTAAAGGTTAATAAATAAAGACAAAACAAAGACAGAATATAAGGTGAGACCTTTTGATTGGACTAGAGTCATACATTTTCTGACTAGGTTTTGGGAATTAAATCCCCTTCCTCAGGTTGGCATTGTGACGTAGCAGTGATCTCTTTGCAAATGTGTCTTAATGCTGAAATACATGGAAGAAAGTGTGAACTGGAGAACCAGGGTCAAATCCCACAGCTGCTCCTTGTGATCTTGAGCGACCTTTCTTAGAGGTTCCTACCCGGGCAGGTGCTACTACTGAAAGGAAGCGAGAGGAATCTAAAATCCCTTATTTAGGATTTGCAGTAAACAGGGGAGAGAAACCTGGACAATGGTTGGAGAGCACTAGAAGTGTCTCTGGTGGGTGGCTAATCACAAGTTTTAGGTGTGATGTTCGCAGTCGTTAGTGACCTTTCTGCTTCCATAGATCACTTACACCTTTCCTTCTCTCTTTTCTCAAAAGGAAAATGTTACCTGCAATATCTGGGGTAATAAGACAGAGTACAGACCTTCTCCATCAGAAGAGGACCTGACGCGTCACCAGCAGCTGGTACTGTCACTCCAGCAATTTACTGAAAACAGGCAATAGGAGCCACAACATTTAGGGATATGTTTACTAAACTGGGCTAGCAGTTATCCCGGGCTATCTGCAACTAGGTCCCATGTTGTTATTCATTGGGACCTAGTTGCAAATGTCCCAAGTTAACCACTAGTAAACATATCCCTTAATCTCAGCTATTCTGTGCCAAACGGCATTGATCTGGTGAGCACTCGCTGTCAAAGATCTTGTGTTGCCAAGAAGGTAGAGTGTGCCATAGGTCCTGTGTCTCTGGGTGGGATCCTGTGCCTCTAGTGAGGTCAAGATAGGAGGGGCCCTAATCCTGCAGGTGTGGCTAGGGATGGTGCTGCTGGTAGTCCTGCGGGTGTGGCTAGGGATAGTGCTGCTGGTAGTCCTGCGGGTGTGGCTAGGGATAGTGCTGCTGGTAGTCCTGCGGGTGTGGCTAGGGATAGTGCTGCTGGTAGTCCTGCGGGTGTGGCTAGGGATAGTGCTGCTGGAGTCCGGCGGGTGTGGCTAGGGATAGTGCTGCTGGTAGTCCTCTGGGTGTGGCTAGGGATAGTGCTGTGGGTGTGGCTAGGGATAGTGCTGCTGGAGTCCTGTGGGTGTGGCTAGGGATAGTGCTGCTAGTAGTCCTGCGGGTGTGGCTAGGGATAGTGCTGCTGGAGTCCTGCGGGTGTCGCTAGGGATAGTGCTGCTGGTAGTCCTGCGGGTGTGGCTAGGGATAGTGCTGCTGGAGTCCTGCGGGTGTGGCTAGGGATAGTGCTGCTGGTAGTCCTGCGGGTGTGGCTAGGGATAGTGCTGCTGGAGTCCTGCGGGTGTGGCTAGGGATAGTGCTGCTGGTAGTCCTCTGGGTGTGGCTAGGGATAGTGCTGTGGGTGTGGCTAGGGATAGTGCTGCTGGAGTCCTGTGGGTGTGGCTAGGGATAGTGCTGCTGGTAGTTCTGCAGGTGTGGCTAGGGATAGTGCTGCTGGAGTCCTGTGGGTGTGGCTAGGGATAGTGCTGCTAGTAGTCCTGTGGGTGTGGCTAGGGATAGTGCTGCTGGTAGTCCTGCGGGTGTGGCTAGGGATAGTGCTGCTGGAGTCATGCGGGTGTGGCTAGGGATAGTGCTGCTAGTAGTCCTGCGGGTGTCGCTAGGGATAGTGCTGCTGGTAGTCCTGCGGGTGTGGCTAGGGATAGTGCTGCTGGAGTGCTGGAGTCCTCATTGTATTTAGTTTCCCCTATTTCGCCAAGTTATACTTCCTGTTAAATGTAATGACCAGACATATGTAAATTGTCGGATGTTTTTTGTTCAATGTAAACCGCGCTGATGTCTAATAGTGCGGTATATAAGAATTGTTAATAAATAAATAAATAAAAATAAATAAAATAGTGCTGCTGGAGTCCTGTGGGTGTGGCTAGGGATAGTGCTGCTAGTAGTCCTGTGGGTGTGGCTAGGGATAGTGCTGCTGGAGTCCTGTGGGTGTGGCTAGGGATAGTGCTGCTGGTAGTCCTGCGGGTGTGGCTAGGGATAGTGCTGCTGGAGTCCTGTGTGGTGCAAGATTCCAGGTTACTGTTGGATAAGCTCCTGTCTAAAGCTGGACCCTGAATTCAGGTTTTCCATAAAGAGACCTGGTTTAGCGTCTTCTCCTCCCCGATATACAGACACTGCAGTTACTAAAAAAGTTGCTCCCTCCTCACACCTTCAGGTGCCTTCTTACCCTCCTCTCGTAATTAACCCCTCCATGTCCCTGAATTTCTTTGCTAGTGAAACAGCAGCTCTGTTGCATGGGGGAAAGATGGGGTTTCTTCTTTCTGGCTACACAATGACACCTGCCAGCTGGAAGCGGTATTACAGGACTTTACCTTAAAAGACCTCCCTTTCCCCCTCCCCATTAGTGAAAAGTGTGCAGTGAACATAAGAACATAAGATATGCCATACTGGATCAGACCAAGGTCCATCAAGCCCAGTATCCTGTTTCCAGCAGTGGCCAATCTAGGTCATATGTACCTAGCAGTTTTTCCAAAAGACACAGGTTCCACAATACTTGTACTGGGTCAAGCAATGGATTTCCTGGGACCCTTTTAATAATGGTCTATGGACCTTTCCTCCAGGAATGTGTCCAAACCTTTTTTAAACCCAGCTACACTAACAGCCTTTACTACATCCTCCGGTAACAAATTCCAGAGTTTGATTACACGTTGAGTGAAAAAATATTTTCTCTTATTCTTAAATAGTTTACCCTGTAGCTTCACTGCATGTCCCCTAGTATTTCTATATTCTGATAACATAAACACTCGATCTACGTTTACCCGTTCCACTCCGTTCATTAATTTATAGACCTCTATCATATCTCCCCTCAGCCATCTCTTTTCCAGGTTGCAGAGCCCTAACCTTTTTAGCCTCTCTTCATAGGAGTATCCTTCCATCCCCTTTACCATAGTAACTTCAGAGAAAGTGTGCAAACACATTTACAGCTGCTGTTTGATGTGCACAAGTTTTCAAAGTGTGCCATAGTGCAAAGCCCACCAAAACAGCCCCAGCAGCACATCCTCTGACCACTGCGGAATAGGGCAGGCAATTTTATAAAAACTCAGTTTTGCCTGATCCATGGAAATGAGCATTTTACGGTGCCATTAACGTCCACCATCTCTTTTCAGAATCACAGTAACACCGATGTGCTGTCGATCGACTGCAATATGCAGCTGCCGTCAAACGGAGAAATCAATTTCCACTTATATGGTAACCTGTGGATAAAAGTGCTGAAAGCCGTAAGTCGAAGCTCGAATGGTGATATTTACTGATTTTAGATCAGAGGCTGGTGGCTCAATATGCAGTCACAAGAGTTGGCGTTTTTTGAAAGTCCAGCCACGACAGTTAGAAAATGCATATTCTGCACCTGCTACCTGACTATTCATATACTGTGGACAGCTTGCAGACAACAGAGATATACAGTCCACTATCGGGATAATTTAGGACACCCTTTTGCCCAGCCTAAAGCTATGCAGATAGTGATCCGGATAGTGGACTAGATATGGCTACGAGGTCTGCCCACATCAGGGTAGTGCTGCTGATATCTACGGATAGCTACAGCGAAGGGATGTGAGAGCCTGGGTCTGCTTTCAGTGTGGGACTTTTACCGGAGGACACCTCCCTCTTTGAAAGTTATGTAAAGTAGCTGCAGTAAAAGCGGACTTGCCTTTTCGTCAGGCTTATTTTGGCTGTGAAACAGTGAGGGTGCAAACGTGTGCCGGTTTCCTCTGTGCTCTAAGCATGTCTTTAGGAAATGCTTCTTTTTAATGTGCTCCATTGGAAGCCCTTGCGCCCAGGCAAACCGCTTGTCACCAGGTAAAGGACTCTTTGAAAATTGTCCCACAGATGCTTCTGCTCTGCCTGGCGACTGGCTCTTGGCACCAGTGTTGATTGATTTTTCCAGGCAGCCTCCATTCTCTCAACCCTCTAGCACAAAACCTCCTTTTCTATGGAGAACTGCAGCTGCATTGAAAGTGTCCTGAGCTCCTCACTGTGGGGTTTGTGTGGCAGGCACAGAAGCATTTTCCTCATCCTTTACTGAACCACTTCCATCCTCTCACTGTCTTTGCAAACCCCACAACACCAGTCCCAAGTGAAACGTCTTTGTTATTGTGCTCCTGGTACCCACGGACGTTGTGCTTCTTTCCTCTCTCCCAGCTGAAGTTCCGCTCTCTGAAGCTGGTTGTGAGCGCAGCTCTGCAGCGCCGATTCCACAGTCCCTTCATCTTCCGAGAAGAGCAGCTAAGCCGGCAGGTAAAGAGAATCCACAAGACAGCCGGAAATCTCAGCTCAGCAGCACGGAGCGGAGCAGCTGCCTCCCATTTCTCATCTGCGCTTTATGATTCCTCCCTTCTTGCACATCAGGGATCTTTTCCCATAAACACAGAATGAACCCAGCCCTAGCAACACATGCCAAGCACAGAGAGAAAGACACACACAGCACAACGAGAGATGCGATGACTGTATCTGTGCATGTCTTTCCGTCTCTCTCTGGGTCACTTACCGATCACCTTCCCCTAAGGAAGGTTCTGCCCAATGCGGAGATGAAACATCACTAAAAACCCACTAATGCATCAAAAACCATAAATACACTCATAAAATATAAATACAATAATACATTAACTGCCAGGAAACATCAATCAGCTTAGCTCAGTTCTCAATGCAAAAGGGTGCTGCAGTCTGGCCACTAGGTGTCACCTTAAGCAATGGCTATGACTTCCCTCTCCCCCAATGACATCTGCAGCCACAGGCAAACCGAGGAGTAGAAAAGCCCAACTCAGGACCTTCCCCTGTACACAGCACTGGCACTGAACCAATGGGTCACCCAAACTCCTGAGCTTTAGAGTCTGGCGCAGTCTGTGCCTCTGCCAGGAGCCCTTGCAAATGGTCTCTTTACAAAGAACGTATGTACTTGGCCTCTCTTCTAGCTCCCCTCCCTAATCTGTCTGTCTGTGTGTCTGCATATGCAAGTTTGTCTGTCCTGTGTTTGCATGGGGCCAGCCCTAGAGTATCTGATACCCTTGTGCCCTCCCTCCCCAGGGCAGCCTAAGGCAAGAGAGCACTCATTCCCTCCCCCAAGACACCCAAAAGAGAGGGTCCCATCAGAGCTCTGGGTAGGGAGCAAGAAGAAAGAGAGAGTCCCCTCAGCCAGATCATCAGCCGGGCATTTGCCCCAAGCCAAAAGAATGCAGCATATAAACTGTAGCAGTTAAATTGCGTAGCCTAGGACTGTAATATAAAAACTACCGACCCCTGCCCCTTGCACACTTGTCATAGTGTCCTCCATCCACAGCCATCCTCCTTTCTCATCAATGGATGCAGAGCATAACTAAAACTCACCACACAAGAAAAATGCCTGATCCTGGTTTCATTTCAGTAACAGCAACATAATCGCTCTCCAGGACCAGGCATATTACAAACCGCTAGAAAAGTCACTCCGGACCAGAGCTCACACAAGAAGGAGCCCTATTCAGAAAAGGGCAGCAGTGGGCTGTAGATCAACAATACACCTACTGAGAGAACCGATTCCTACCTAGAAGCTCCATGCTAACAGACCACCTAGCCTCGGTCACACACGCCGAACACAGATAGACCCCTCACCAAATACAGAGTAGATTACCACAAAGATAGAAATATGTAGACAGAAATTAAACTGAAACCTCAAGAAGCGCATTTCCCCTGTACTGTTCAAAATATAAAGACAGCGGATGTAAATTCCAAAAACGAACACATTCTAGTCACTAAATTCAAAATAAAATGATTTTTTCTACTTTTGTTTTCTGGATGGCCATTTTATTTTTCTACTAGTTTCACTCACAGTCTCTGGCATCTGTTTTTCTCCACCTTTACTTAAAGGTCTTTTCAGAGTCTCCTGTACGTTCGCCACTTCCTCCTGTATTCACTTCTTCCCCTACACCTATTTCTGACACTGATCTTTCACTTTCAGCTTTCTTCCATTTATCTTTCTGCTTCTCTGTCCACTCAGATTTTACACCCCCCTCCCCTCACCCTTCAGTGCTGTGTCTCTCTCTCTTTAACCATATCTAGCTACAGCTGCCGATCACCTTCACTCCAGACTTCTTATCCCCCATCTCCATGTCTTCTTTCTCAGCTGCTCACTAACTCCCCCCCTCTGTCTCCAGCTCCATTACCCATTTCCCCACCTCCCCCCAGCCCAGCATCTCCTTTTCCCTCCCCTCCCTCTGTGTCCAGCATCTTCCCTTCCCAGGTTGCTGCTGGCACCACCCCCCTACTTCTGCCCAAGTCACCCTATGCCAGTCAGCAAGGTGTGGAGCATTCGAGTGCATGCATGTGATCAAGAGCAGCCGTGTCTCACCCCCGTGTTGCACCGACAGCTTTTTAATTCACTGTTCTGCTGCATCAGTGCCATCATCAGAACTGTGTCAGATGTATCTATCTGCACCCGTCTAGGTCAATCTGTATATGGCTATAGTTGTAGTGTGTGTGTGTGTATTTGTGCGTGAGATATTCTGTGGGTGGATTGAACTGCCCCCATCGCTAAATGTAAATTAATATTTCTGGATTTCAGATAACGCTGGAAATTTCCAAGCAGGAAGCGTGGGAGATCCCGGTCTGGATAATAATTGGCAGCACATTAGGGGGGCTGCTGCTGCTGGCTCTGCTGGTCCTGGCGCTGTGGAAGGTAACTGTGGGACTGGAAATTCGGCGGTGGTGAGATGTGCAGTATAGTGGACTAAGCAGCGCAGTATCAGTCAGGGGTGCCAGCCTCAGATCTGCAGGAAGCTGCCTCCCAAATCATTCTACGTCCATCACAAGCTTGAGAGAAACACAGATTGTGAGCCCAGAACCTTCAGAGGTGGCACTGCCCAGCTGCCCCCATCATTACAGGATGGACCAAAAGCAGAACGGCACCTTCTAGCATGCAGTGGAGCAAACCTAGAGCAGGATCAGAGAGGCCAGAGCAGGGCTGGTGCAAGGCAAACCTTCAGCCCCGCAAATGTGAGAATTAAACTCAGCAATCAGGATTCCATCATCTTGTAACATGCATAATTGGCCACCATCCGTGTAAATATCAACCTTTATGGTGTATGTGGTGTGCAGGCTGGTGGCTCTCTGCGTTCATCAGCCTGTCGGGATCCTTCATGACTGCTGTCTGCTTTTTGCTACCCCAGACACGCGGGAGGCCAGGAGCCCAGGGCAAATCCTGCAGCCTAGGCCTCCTTCAGCTTGAAGCAGCCTTGGGGCCCGCTGTGGCATGGGGGCCTACAGCAATTGCCTCGTTTGCTGCCCATGCTAACACCCTAAGCAACTGCCTGGTCTTGCCTAATGGTTGGGCTGCTTCTAGGCCAGGGGCAACGTGCCTAGTTTCCTGCAGCACATTTGGTGGCTAATTTGCATAAGTTTTTTATTGCTCAATGTGCAATATTGAATCAAGTTTATTGAACATATTTCACATTATCCTTCAATAATATTTAAACTATATACAACGTTTACCAGGTACATAAAAACTATTTAGGCAGTACAAACCTGTAGTAAGTTAGAGTTTAGCTGTGAAATGCCACTTTTGTCTTGAATTAAAATGTTTAAGGGCTGTTCCAGCAGCTCAGTAACTGTGAGGAGAGAGCTGGGTTTAATTCCCAGCTCAGTTCTTTCACCCCCTGGGCTGCTGGGAGGCTGCAGAGTCTGGCACATCCTGGGAGGAGGGGGGGGGGGTTACATAGTCATTGCTCAACACCCGCCCCAGTGACTGAGTTTAGGGCCCGTGTACAGTTCCAGAACGATCCTTACGTGGACCCTGGCTGAAGGCTGTCCCTGCAGGCAGCAGACTAAAGTTAAAGTGCAAGGTCATGGGGGGGGGGGGGGAGGGGAAGGACGCACTACGCTGGGTCGTCAGGCTTGTGTGCCAGATCCCCTGCCTAGTTATGAGAGAGCTGGAAGCTGCCAGTCTCAACAAACACAATTGCACCCCCACTTCTGCTCTCGGCAAAGGAACAGCTGTGCCAGTAACAGCCGCTGCTCTCGCTTCTGGCCACTTGATGGCAGCGGTGTGCCCACTCACTAACCGAGTTCCTGCTCCCTTACTTGGAATCCCCGCCCCCAGCTGCCCTGGTTGGCTCTTTCCTGAGTGCTGGAATCTGATTGGATGAGAGCTGCTGGGGCGCTAGAGAGGTTCATGGGATGTTGGATGCAACGGTAACTAAGGAGAGGGGTTTGGAGGGTGACGGTTGGGGAGTCAGGCTCACAGATCTCTCTTTGCTTTCAGCTGGGATTCTTCAAACGTTCCTCTCCACAGCGAGCTGACGAGCAGGAAGCAAACAGCAAAGCCCTGGAATGAGACGTGTCAGGGAGGCGCCTGCTGCACGGCTAGGAGACCGTTATAGGACACGCTAAGCCACTTGAGACTGCTGTTAAGATGAAGCACCGTCTTCCCGCAGCTGAGCAGCGTGTAGGAAACACAAGATCGCACTAAACAGACTGGGCTCATCCCTCCCACCCACTGGGCCCGTCCTTGCTCCACCCCAGGGCTCTAGCAAGCCCCTGGGACCCCGCCTCCTTTTTTATGTTTCAAAGTTGGGTGTATTTATTTTTGAGGCTGTGTTTTTAAGAGTATTTATTTTTGGGGCTTTTCAATTGCATTATCCCACTTTCACTGGCTTTGTTTGCAGGGCCAGATTGGAACCTGCTCTAAGTTCTCGGGCTGTAAGAAAGCCTGGAGCCTGGACCTCGTACCCCACCCCCTCACCTGTTGGCCCATGGTGGGGCATTGCCCCCTCCATTTATTTACCTCACTGACTGCTGGTGGACATTTCTACTTACCACTGGGCTTCTTTTGACTTCTCTTTCTGTACTATATTGAGCACAGGTTTGAAACTTCTGAGCAGCGGTGGTGCTGTCCATCGAGACCAATGTCCTGCCTCTGACCGTGGCCAGTCCGGGTCACAAGCACTCAGAGGCTTCAGCCCTAGCTTCTGTTCATTTGCGCGGTTTCCCCGTATACATTCAGAAAGCCTAGCTGCGGTGGAGAGTACGCTCACGTCTTCACACCTTCTGCTTGCATCACAAGTTTCAGATTTGTGCTAATTTGGCTCTTTTATGTTTCTGTTACCATGCGCCCAATATATGCGCACGTATTTTTCTGTATAATATGTTTGTAACTAGTTTCCTTGTTAGCAAGACACTGCAAGCTCCTCCCATTAACACCCCAACCATAATGGTAAATCATCAGAAGGTGACTATTTAACCAATCAGAGGGCTCCATTTGCTAAGCACGCCACTGCCTCTTATTCTCAGTACACTGTCAGCCTGGATCACAGCCTGTGAAGACCCTCCCCCCTTCCTCCCCCCACTCAGCGCATCCCTCGGGAGCACGGAGAGTCAGGACGGGCCTTGGGGAAGATGACCTTTCCAGGCCCATGCTTCAAAAAACAAAACATGGTGTCAGGCCTTGCAGTACCCACGTGTGCTCTAGGACTGCTGCATCCTGAACCCCCGACTCTTCCTGAGAGAGGAGGCGGGACGCAGCCAGCCTAAAGCGCAAGCAGGTGTTGCAAGATAGGTCGAGTCTGGGCCCCTTCAGAGGCTCAGGAACCCCGAGGACATGCACCCCTCTGCCCTCCTCTCATCTACACTGCCGTCCCTTGCCACTGCGCAGTCACAGAGCAGAAGATGGTGTATCTGCAGGCTCTGATGAATTTTAAGCAATATTTGGCAACTACAGATACAACTTTCAGCAAAAACAGACCTGAAGGAATATATTACCATTTCTGGGGAAACGGACTGAACACTGAGCACATCTTCTGGCAAGTTATCGAATATTGCGGCGACCTGCGCTCTCTCTCACACAAGAAGCCGGATGATGGCAGAGCGAACAGGGATCAGGCACCACGCCGCACCCCAGAAACCCACTGAACTACTTCTTGGCTTTGATTGTTAACTAAAGGTTGTAGTTTCTGGAGAAGGCTTCGTTTACCATTACTATAAATGAGGACGAGTGAGCCACAGAGAGCAGACGTGGCAAAACGTTTAACTTACGAGTCTCCTCAGCAGCTGAAAGTGACCTGTAGTTGCTGCTGCCCACTCTGTACACTTCAGGCTATAACCCTTTGACTGGCATCGAGGCAGCTTTAGGGCCACATGAAAGCCCAGCAGGAAGTCATGGCTGTGCCGTCCCCAAGGCATGACCATAAGACTGTGATAACCCTGGAGAGGCTCCGTTACTTTGCAACTTAGCTCTCCCCTTCACTATTCCCTCTCTTCTGGTCCCCATCTCCCATGTCTGATAGATCTCCACACTCTTTCTCTTCCGCTCACACCCTTCACTGCATCTCCCATGGCTTAAAGATCTCTGCACTGTGTAACACAATAGGTTTGCAGCTGGTGGTCGGTTTCTCCTTGCCTCTGGACTGTAATTGGCTGGTGTTAATCCTACTTCTGTGCAAACTCACCTAGCAAGTCACAGTGGCAGAGCTAGGTGGCTCCTTATAGACAAACTCATCTATAGAGGCAGGAGTCCACGCAAGCCAGACTCCTGAAAGCATCGCGTGGTAATGCTTCCATCTGGTGGCCATTATGGCTATTGCAGTCCTGAGACCAGAGGTTATTCCAAGGTGTGTCTTGCATTGGTAAAAATATTAAGGACATTAAAATAGTTTGCAAGATGGATCACACGTTGCGTATGAATAGCATTGCAATAGATCAAGTAAAAATCCTTTCAACATGGTTTCTATATATGCTGCATTCAATTGTATTTAAATGTTGGCTGGCATTGCCCATTTTGGAAAATCACATCTAGACGGCAGAAACTGGCTTTGCTTGTGAAGTGCTGAAAATGTCATGGACAGAATGATCTCTACAACTGGAAAAGCGGGGCTGGGTGCCATCAGCAAAGGATAAATACAGCTATGTGGAGGCTGGAAGGCCCTGAGAAGAGGGAAGACAAAGCTGACATCATCACGGCTATTCATAAGACGACAGGCAATCAAATGTATGAGGCCCAGGTCAGTGAGGATGCTGATCGCTTGTGCCCTGTAAGGACATGGGCTATAGTAGGAGAGGAGACCGACAATGACAGACTCCTGCCCACCCCCCTTTTTTTTTTTTATTTTAAGTGCCATCAAGTCAATGCTGACTCCTGGCAACACAGCTGCCCCTGTGGTTTCTTGGCAAGGTATGACCAGAAGTGATTGCCCGGCCTTTTATTCTGCGGCAATGGAGGGTAAAATGACATGCCCAAGGTCACAGGGAAGACCAGTGGGAACCAAACCCAGATCTCCTGGATCCAAGCTGTTGCTCTAACCACTAGGCTACTTCTCTATTCACAGCCACAGATGGATCTGGTTCCAAAATTATCCATAAAGAAGACTCATGAGATTTATTCACAGACACTGGTCCAGGTTTATAAGGGTTATAAGTTGAATTTCCTGGAGACCAGACTCGTCTGCTCTCATATCGTGATGTACTCAATGGTTAGCTAATCATTCATGGAAACCAGAAACAAAAAAATTTCTGGGTTAAGTAAGTGCTTTATAACAGTCTCAATATTTGGGGGAGGGAGGGGGATAGTTCATATCGCTGCACGTGCACATATGCTGCAGTCAAATAATCACTCGACGTGATAGTGTTAATAGTGATCCTGGTTGTGATTCTTCAAGATCTTTCCCCAGAGGCAGAGAATGGGGAACCCTGGTGGCTCCAGCCCACTTCACTAGGCAGAAATTCAGATGAAGGTGGTTTGTTATAAATCTGACCTGGAAGCACCTGCCGCACAGACCAATCTTCCCTGCCCAGCACCTCTAGAAACTAGACTAGCTCGATAAGAAATTCGATTCTCAGCCTTCCTGGCTCTCAGATTTCATCTCCCAAGTGATTAAGTTGTTTTTCTGGTCATGAAGGGTTCACTCCCCAATCCTTTTTCCTTATGGTCTCCAGAAATAAGGAGCCAACATTCCAAAAGTGTGGAGCATTTCATGCTATGCTCGTGATAGTCTCCGACTTACTTTAAAAAGAAAATATTGCATTTTCCATGGCCCGGCCTACCTTCAATTTTGGGGAGCCAGTGAGGAGCTTTCACCAGCTGCTGCCACCGTGAGCCTTTCATTGTGGTCTAGCTCTGCTGCCCCAAGCGTGGCCGCTGTTGTCATAGTCATCGCCACACCTGTCACCAGAATTGCAGGCGACAGAGACATCATCGCAACTCTCTTGGCTGCTGTCTCACATTTTATCATCTATCCTTTGTGCAGCTTTGCTATAAAAGCCCTTCAGCAATATCTCTGGGTAAAAGTAACCCAACTTTAAGTCACATTTTTTAAAAAGTGAAAAGCATTTTAGCGTACAAAGCCACTTCACCATCAGCTCTGTGGGTAACAGTGCTTCAGTGCTCGAGAATTTGTCTTCCAGTACCTCCAGTGGCTGCAGTTACACTTAGCTCTTAGGTTGCACGTCTAAAACCAGCCCTTGCACAAATGTAAGGATTTTGTATCCATTATGCAAAAAGTCGAAACAAAGAATGTTTACACTTGCAAAAAGTCTAAGAAAAGTAAAACAAAAACCCGATTTTAGTTGGGTGAAAAAAAGTGAGGACATGAAATCCTTTACCCGTGGCCAGTGACTTTTACTGTGCAGAAATGAGATCTTCTGGTGGGAGCTTCTGAGACACTTTGGAGTCTGTTGATTTTGGTGTACTCAGGGCCATCCAGAGAGATCGGCAACTGCAGGAATGTTACGATCACTTGAAAATCATTTCATACAGTTTAACTGAGACAGAAAGAAACTCTTTAGAGGGAGGAGCAATACAGAAACTGTGTACAGGAGACTTGTAGACTAGTAAATGGTGCCTCCTCGGGCAATATCTGGATGTGAAAACTTGCATTTTAAAACATTTCGTAAATCTAATAAAGGTGACATTTCTATCAGAATGAATAGTCTCAATGAATGCAGTACCAATGTATGTGTGTGAGCCTCCTATATACTTACCAGCAGAGCCCAGTGGTATAACCGATACCCCTTCCCCCTCTGGAGGTGCCAGCAGAGCGCAGTGGTATAACCGATACCCCTTCCCCCCTCTGGAGGTGCCAGCAGAGCCCAGTGGTATAACCGATACCCCTTCCCCCCTCTGGAGGTGCCAGCAGAGTGCAGTGGTATAACCGATACCCCTTCCCCCCTCTGGAGGTGCCAGCAGAGCCCAGTGGTATAACCGATACCCCTTACCCACACTGGAGGTGTCAGCAGAGCGCAGTGGTATAACCGATACCCCTTCCCCCCTCTGGAGGTGCCAGCAGAGCGCAGTGGTATAACCGATACCCCTTACCCACACTGGAGGTGCCAGCAGAGCCCAGTGGTGTAACTGTTGCCCCTTCCCCCCTCTGGAGGTGCCAGCAGAGCGCAGTGGTATAACCGATACCCCTTACCCACACTGGAGGTGCCAGCGAGTGCTGTGGTGTAACTGATGCCCTTCCCGTCTTGGTTATACAATCAATGTCGTCCATTTTCTTACTTCCAATATGTTGATGGCACAGGCAGGTTTCCTTACAGAGTTGCTACTAGTGCTATTAATCATTTGTATAGTGCTACAAGGCACAGGCAGCGCTGTACAGGAACACGTAAAAGAAGGTCCCTGCTCAAGATAGACAGCACAACAGCTGAGGACAACGCTACATCTAGGGGATGGTAAGAAAACACAAAGGAGACTAAGAGGATCAAGATCCAAAAGCGGCAACTAAGAGGTGAGTTTTCAGCCTGGATTTGAAAAGGGTCAGAAATGAAACCTGATGCACAGACTCAGGTAGTTTGTTCCAGGCATAAGGAGCAGCAAGGTGAACATAACATAAGAGATGCCATACTGGGTCAGACCAAGGTCCATCAAGCCCAGTATTCTGTTTCCAACAGTGGCCAATCTAGGTCATACGTACCTAGCAGTTTCCCCAAGGGACACAGGTTCCACAATGCTTGTACTGGGTCAAGCAGTGATATCCTGGGTCCCTTCTTAATAATGGCTTATGGACCTTTCCTCCAGGAACTTGTCTAAACCCAGCTACACTAACAGCCTTTACTACATCCTCCGGTAACAAATTCCAGAGTTTGATTACACGTTGAGTGAAAAAATATTTTCTCTTATTAGTCTTAAATAGTTTACCCTGTAGCTTCATTGCATGTCCCCTAGTCTTTCTATATTCTGATAACATAAACAATCGATCTACGTTTACCCGTTCCACTCCGTTCATTAATTTATAGACTTCTATCATATCTCCCCTCAGCCGTCTCTTTTCCAGGTTAAAGAGCCCTAACCTTTTTAGCCTTTCTTCATAGGAGTATCCTTCCATCCCCTTTACCATTTTGGTGGCTCTTCTCTGAACCTTTTCTAATAACGCTATATCCTTTTTAAGATACGGCGACCAGAATTGCACACAATATTCAAGGTGCGGTCTCACCATGGAACGGTATAGAGGCATTATAATATCTTTTGTTTTATTTTCCATTCCTTTCCTTATGATACCTAGCATTCTATTTGCTCTCTTGGCCGCCGCTGCACACTGGGCGGAGGGTTTTAACATGGTATCCACAATGACGCCAAAATCTTTTTCCTGGGTGGTGGTTCCCAGTGTGGAACCTTGCATCGTGTAACCATAGTTTGGGTTGTTCTTCCCTAGGTGCATAACCTTGCACTTGTCCACATTAAATTTCATCTGCCATTTTGATGCCCAGTCTTCCAATTTATCAAGATCCTCTTGCAATTTTCCACAATCCTCTTGGGTTTTAACAACTTTAAATAGTTTTGTCTCATCTGCAAATTTGATAACCTCACTCGTTATTCCACTTTCCAGGTCATTTATGAATATGTCAAAAAGCAGCGGACCCAGCACAGATCCCTGGGGTACACCACTATTCACCTTTCTCCATTGGGAAAATTGGCCATTTAGCCCTACCCTCTGCTTTCTATCTTTTAACCAGTTCCTGATCCACAATAGTACACTGCCTCCTATCCCATGACTCTTTAGTTTTGCCAAAAGTCTCTCATGAGGGACCTTGTCAAAGGCTTTCTGAAAGTCCAGATACACTATATCAACCGACTCACCTTTGTCCACCTGATTATTCACTCCTTCAAAAAAACATAACAGATTAGTAAGACAAGATCTTCCTTGTCTAAAGCCATGTTGGCTGTCTCTCATTAGTTCATGACTATCTACATGCTGAGTAATTTTATTCTTTATGATGGTTTCTATCATTTTTCCCAGTATTGACGTCAGGCTCACCGGTCTTTAGTTTCCCGGATCACCCCTGGAACCCTTTTTAAAAATTGGTGTTACATTGGCGATCCTCCAATCTTCAGGTATTAGAGATGATTTTAATGATAGTTCACAGATTACTAATAGCAGGTCTGCAATCTCATATTTCAGTTCTTTCAATACCCTTGGATGTATACCATCCGGCCCAGGTGATTTGCTACTCTTCAGCTTATCTAATAGTTGTAATACATCTTCTCGATGTATCGATATTTCCTTCAATTCTTCTGCACCTTTAAATACCACTTCAGTCATGGGTAACATCCCTACATCTTCCTCAGTAAAGACTGAAGCAAAGAATTCGTTCAGTCTCTCCGCTATCGCCTTGTCGCCTCTTAGTGCTCCTTTAACCCCTTTATCATCTAATGGACCAACTGACTCTCTCACAGGTTTTTTGCTACGAATGTACTTGAAAAGGTCTTTACTTCGCGTTTTTGCTTCTGCAGCAAGCTTCTTCTCAAATTCTCCCTTTGCCTGCCTTATCAATGCCTTGCATTTGACTTGCCAGTGCTTGTGCTGTTTCCAGGTTTCGTCGTTTGGCTCTTTTTTCCATTTCCTGAAAGATGCTTTTTTGGCAACAACAGCCTCTCTGACCTCAACTTTAAACCATGCTGGCAGTTTTTTGGACTTCTTTCCACTTTTCTTAAAGCGTGGAATACAGCTGGTCTGGGCTTCCAAGATAGTATTTTTCAACAACAGCCAAGCCTGATGTACATCTTTAACCTTTGCAACTGCTCCTTTTAGTTTTTTCTTGACTGTTTTCCTCATTTTATCATAGTCTCCCTTTCGAAAGTTAAAAGGTAGTACTGTGGATTTCCTTACTATCCCTCCTCCACTAATTAAATCAAAGGCGATCATGCTATGATCACTATTGCCTAGTGGCCCCAACAACCTTATCTCTTGCACTAGATCTGGTGTTCCACTAAGGATTAGGTCTAATATGGCTTCCCCTCTGGTCGGTTCATGAACCAGCTGCTCCAAGAAGCAGTCATTTATTTCATCCAGGAACTTTATCTCCCTAGCATGTCCTGACGTGACACTGACCCAGTCGATACCGGGGTAGTTGAAATCACCCATTATTATTACTGTGCTGTAACGTTTGTTAGCTTCCTTGATTTCTTTGAGCATTTCATCATCCATTTGGTCATTCTGGCCAGGCGCTCGATAGTACACCCCCACTGCCATTGCCTTCCCCCTTTTACATGGAATTTCAATCCATATAGATTCTACAGCAGATTTTGTTTCCTGCAAAACTTTAATCCTTTCTGACTCAATGCCCTCTCTAACATAGAGAGCAACCCCTCCACCAATTTGATCAGCTCTATCATTACGATATAGTTTGTACCCAGGTATCACAGTGTCCCACTGGTTGTCGTCCTTCCACCATGTCTCTGATATTCCAATCATATCTAACCTTTCATTTAGTGCTATATATTCTAACTCTCCCATCTTATTTTTTTAGACTTCTAGCATTTGCATACAAGCATTTTAGAGAATGTATTTTATCCATATTAATTTGTCTGTTAGACATGAGTAATTTGGGATCCTTAAGCTCTGTCTGCTCCATACTTGAGGGTATTTGGGCTACTTTACTCTTTTGTGGAACCTCTCTGCTTTTGGTAGTATCCTTCAAAGATACATTCTTCCGAACCATCTGCTCTTGGGCGACTGTCGGCTTTCCCCTAATATCTAGTTTAAAAGCTGCTCTATCTCCTTTTTAAAGGTTAATGCCAGCAGCCTGGTTCCATCCCGGTTAAGGTGAAGCCCATCCCTTCGGAAGAGCCCCTCCTTTCCCCAGAATGTTCCCCAGTTCCTAACAAATCCAAACCCCCCATCTCTGCACCATTGTCTCATCCACGCATTGAGACTCCGGAGCTCTATCTGTCTTTTGGGTCCTGCGCGTGGAACAGGAAGCATTTCGGAGAATGCTACCCTGGAAGTTCTGGATTTCAACTTCCTACCTAAAAGCCTAAATTTAGCCTCCAGAACCTCCTTACCACATTTTCCTATGTCATTGGTACCAACATGTACCAAGACAGCAGACTCCTCCCCAGCACTATCTAAGACCTTATCTAGGTGGCGCGTGAGGTCCGCTACCTTCGCACCAGGCAGGCATGTTACCAGGCGATCCTCACGTCCACCAGCCACCCAGCTATCTACATGCCTAATGATCGAATCACCAACTATAACGGCTGTCCTAACCCTTCCCTCATGGGCACATGGCCCTGGAGAAACTTCCTCGGTGCGAGAGGGTTTTACATCACCTGGAGGACAGGTCCTAGTTACAGGATCACTTCCTGCCACACCAGGGTGATGCTCTCCTGTCACGTGACCTCTCTCCTCCATGGCAACAGGGATGCTGCCAGACAGGAGGTGGGACTTCAGGACTATATCCCTGTAGGTCTCGTCTATGTACCTCTCTGTCTGTCTTATGCTTTCCAAGTCTGCTACTTTAGTCTCTAGAGAACGGACTCGTTCCCTGAGAGCAAAGAGCTCCTTGCACCTAGTGCACACGTAAGACCTCTCACCAACTGGGAGAAAATCATACATGTGACACTCAATGCAAAAGACTGGAAAGCCCCCATCCCGCTGCTGGACTGCTGTCTGCATCTTAGTTTTAAGTTTGTGTTTAGATCTAAGTTCTTTACTTACTAAGGGTTGCTATGGATATTTATACTAATAAAACTGAACCTAATACGTGTAATATACCTTGTTCACCTGAAGCTTAACTAATCTCAGGTCCTTAGTCTATGACTGATTTGGGTAATGAGCTTCACCTGAGAGCACCTCCTGTCTTTTAAGATGTGTAAGTACCTATGAAGCTACGATTATCCCAGGGGTGGGTGGGAATTAACACTTATTAAAAGAGGGCTGCTACACAGTACCCTGTTTTGTGCTGCTGAGGTAAGCTATATTCTAAGTTGATTTAAATTATAGCTCTTAGCTGCTGCTAGGCTCTAACTTCTTATGAAATTTAAAGTACAAGCTCTCTGCTGGGTTCTAAATTTAACCAGAAAGCTCTTTTCTGTGTTGTAAATTTAAGCTAAAAGAACTTTGCTGTTACTAGGCCCTGAGTGACTATTAAATTTAAAGTACAAGCTCTCTGCTGGGTATGAAATGTAACCAGAGAGTTCTCCTCTGTGTTTTAAATGTAAACTTAAACTGCTGCTACTAGGCCCTGACTGATTTAACAAAAATAGTGGATCACAGATTAATTAGCTTTAATACAAAGAATTCCTTTTAGAAAATTACCAGAAGTAAATACTCACAGTTGCAGATCTCCCTCCAGAAGCAACAGTCCCCCTTACCAGTCTTTCAAGGAGGAAGGATCGAAGTCTGGAATTGGCGGTGGAAGAGAAGGGCACAGACAGAAGTGATCTGCCAGAAGAGCAGAGCACTCCAGGACGGGTGTAGGGGGAGACAAGAAAGGAAAGGTAGTGAGAGGCAGAAAGAGTACATACAGGTCTGTAGGAGAAGTTTGAACTGGATGAGGATATGGATAGAGAGCCAGTGATGTGGCTCGAGAAGTGGGGTTATATGAGCATGTAGAGGCTGGCGGAAGATTAGTTGCACAGATGAGTTTTGAACAGATTGAAGGGCAGAGAGATGATTCGGAGGGAGACCAGCAAGAAGGAGGTTGCAATAGTCTAGATGGGAGGTGAATAAAGAGTGGATAAGTGTCTTTGTAGAGTGTTCAGAGAGGAAGGGGTGAATTTTGCTGATGTTATAGAGAAAGAAAGGACAGATCTTTAGCTATCAGTTGGATGTGTGTGGAGAAGGAGAGGTAGGAGTCAAAGATGACCCCAAGGTTATGAGCCGAGGTAATAGGGAGGAGTAGAGCTTTATTCACAGTGATGGAGGAAGGAGGGAGGAGGGAGTGGGTTTAGGGGGAAAAATAAGCAGCTCGGTTTTGGCCATGTTCAATTTCAAACGGTGGTAAGACATCCAGGCATCAATGTCAGATAGGCAGACAGAGATCTGGGCCTGGATTGCTGGCGAGACTTCAGGTGTAGAGAGGTAGATTTGAGAGTTCATGAAAACGTGTGCTTGCAAATTACACAATGCATTTTCTTTCTCAGTTTATACCTTGCTAACATGAGGATGTATGATCAAAACTCCCCCAGAACTATGGTAAGAAAGCAACTTGAGCGCAGTCCATTAATCTGAGACATCATTTTTGATGGAGACAAAGGAGGTTATTTTGGAATGGTTATGTGCCATTTGGAGAAATCACTACTTACCCCATATAGCTGCAACATGCACAGATATAACGGGAGGGGCTTCTGGACCTGGCTCCCTCTTTTGCAACAGAAAAACACATATAGATGGGAACAGTTCAGTGTCTGCGTTTTTGCCTGCCGTGAATCCTGAGTAACTCTCAACTAACTGCTCATTTGGACTTAGAACATGAAGGAGAGATCGAGGGTAAATTGTAATTGTGCCTGTGGTGTAAAAATACCTGAAAATAAAACCATTGAGCTTTGGAGTTTGGCATCTGAATTGCTCTACTTAGGTTCCCAACCCAGTCCTTGGGTACCCCCAGGTCAATCAGGTTTTCAGGGTATCCACAATGAATATGCATGAGATAGATCTGCATGCACTGCTTCCATTGTATGCAGATCTATCTCATGCATATTCATTGTGGATATCCTGAAATCCTGACTGGCCTGGGGGTACCCAAGGACTGGGTTGGGAACCAGTTTCTCCTGGGACAAGCAGGATGAGTCAGCCACAATTGGTGACGTCATCCGATGGCGCCGAGACGGAAGTACTCTCCATAGCTCAGAAAGGCTTTTGCCCTTCTGAGCATGGGCCACCTGGCCCCACCCCCTGCCCGCCCCTAGCTATCCAGTTTCACTTCTTCCGCCTTGCCAGCAAGACGGACCTCTCTACTCTCCACAAATCCTACACTATTCCAAGAGGATCCTCCTTATTTTAAAAAAAAAAAAAAAATGCTTTTATGCTGTTTCTGATTTCTCTTTCAGATCTCTTCAGAGATGGCTGGGATCCCTGTGCCTGCCGGCCATTTGCTGCAACCTAGCGTAATGGCCCAGCTGCAAGAGTCTTGCCTAATGGCTCTGAGTTTTGAAGCACTCTGTTAGAAAGGCACCTTGTACTCTTCTGCGGTTACGGAACTACCGCTGCACATGCCTCTAAGGCCCCATCCCAGCCATACCGCATGTATTCCTCTCCTATTCTATGTTTTTTGCTTCTTTCTTTCAGATTCGAAAACATGCCTCTTCTCCAAGCTGGAGCTAGGCTGGGGCACATCACCCGATGGACATGTGCCCAGCGTTCCTCTGCCGTGGAATGTGCCGCTGACTCTCCCCTGCTGTACCATGGGCCAAGCGCATGAGAATGACCGAGTGCCTGAGAACCGGGCTGGAAGATGAAGCTCTGGTTGCAATCGCCTGCGGCAGTCCAGGATGTGCCTAATAAGGCCTCCATCCCCGGCTAGCCAGCCTTACCTCTCTCTGCTCCTTAGCAGAAGCGCAGGATCCCGGTCGTCTCGACAGAAGAGGAGGAACCCAGGGAATGGCTTCATTGGGCTAAGCGGATGCCCTTCGGCTTCCGGGACGTGCCGATTAAGGCCTCCGTCCCCGGTCTTCTGCCGTCCTGCATCCCCTCACACGTGGGGACCATGGGAGCGGCCATCTTCTCCAGCCACTACCACTGTATCCGGAGATGAGGTCAGCAGCCCCACCCCGCCCCACGGCGCAGCGCCATTGGCTAAGCGGAAGCCCACCCCTCGGCGCCATTGGCTGAGCGGAAGCCCACCCCTCGGCGCCATTGGCTGAGCCGAGCCAAACACCCTCAGCGCCTTTGGCTGCGCCTAGCCAGTCTCCCTCGGCGCTATTGGCTGAGCCGAGCCAGCTGGTAACGATCCGAGTGTCCGCGCCATTGGCTGAAGCTCTCCTCAATGTCAGCTGCCGGCCTCCCTCCCTCACTGAAACCGAGCTGTCGGCTTCCTGCGATGCGATGCGGCCTCTACTTCCCCAACACACTGGCTTGGATCCACAAACCGCTGCTTCTGAGGTTACTGTGTGTTGGACGGCATGGCTCAATGCCCAGAGACCTTGGGCCCTCCATTTCCAGATGCCTCTTAGCCGAGCAAAACTCCACGGATTCAGCGGAGTTGCTGCTCAGATAAGGCTCAATCAACCTGTTGCAATCAGGGCTGAGGTAAGCTGCAGTGTCTGGGGCAGCCTCCCAGTTTTCACCTTCTCTCAAGGCTCTCCTTCCCCAGGGATCCATGGCAAGGAGCAGATGAGCACTAAAGGGAGGGTTTGAGCCTGGAGTACACAAGCAAAGAGGAGCCACTCTGCTCGCTAATCTGCCTTTTCCTCTTTTCATCCATGTAGTGGAGCAGACTCTGCATAGTAGCAGTGTCTGGGGCAGACTCCCAGTTTTTCCCTTCCCTCAAGGCTCTCCTCCCCCAGGGATCCGTGGCGATGCGCAGATGAGCGCCGCAGCCCTCCGCTCCATCGCACTCCCGCTCTGTGCTGACGCAAGAGCAGCCAGAGGGTTTCTTCTTAGAACCAGTGCTATTGCGAGCGACTGCCTCGGGTAACACAGTCGGTGTGTTCTAGAGCACTGCGCCACCTTCTTCAGCTGTGAGCATGTCTGCTGATCAGCGCCGCTAATTCGCCTCACCACTATCAGCTGCCAACACCGGAGCAGCCAGAGGGATTCTTCTTAAAACCAACGCAACAGAGCACCTCACACACACACTGCAGTGTCTTCTAGATCACTGCGCCAGCTTCTGCATGTGAGCGTGTCGACTGATTGGCACTACTAATCTCCTCACCGCTAATCAGCGATGCCGGAAACCGAATAGATGCTGTGTCGTGAGGCCTGCAGTCCAACGCCAGTGCAATCGCACTGCCTCAACATCAGATGCCTCACATGGAGATAGAGCGTGTTGGCTCACGCCGGCCGATCGCTCAGACTGCGGCAACAGTGGCAAACACAGCTTCTTGACCATCAGCGAATTGGCTGACTTATGAATGAGTGGCGTTTTTCCAGAGCAGAGGCACGTTCGTGCAAGTATGGCCCCCTCACATGCTACTACGCTGGGGTCCTCTCTCATTCCCCAAACTGGAACCCCAAGGCACCACATCGCCGCAGGCCACACCTGCCTCCTACCCAGGGAGGGCGCTTCTTGCACCCCTTCCCGTTGTATCAAAAGATTGGGATACCCTGAAGGAGACCGGACGATGACCGGCATCTAGTTCCCAAACACAACGCTCTGCTGTAGCATATGGTTGATGACTTCGGGGCCAGTGGCCATAGGTCCAATCCCACAGTGGCTCGGGTTCATTACACTCCTAACTCGGAGGCCCTAGTTACGCCCGCACCTCTGGGCTGTTCTCCATATAGGGACATGATATCAGACACTGCCATTCCCCATGAGGCATGTGGGAAGGCTCTTGTCCTATAGCCCGGGGTCACAGAGTAAGACCGGTACCCACCACATTGCGGGTACCCAGCTCCTATTGCTGCCAGGTAGCCAACAGGGGTTTCAATTCACAACAACCGGCTGCACCGAGGCTTCAATCTTTCCAGACAGCACGAGATGGCATCTCTACACTTTCCCATCATGTTCACAAATCAGTTCGGTCTGCTTTTTCCCACAGCAACAGTCAGAGGCACTAGCCATAGGAAGTGGCTCGACGCAAACAGTCATGCGGGACCTTACATCAGCAGCAGTGTGGTAATACAAGGGTTAATACACGAACTGATCGGATAGGGGTCATAAGTTCCACCCCCATCGGATAGGGGTCATATGTTCCACCCCCCAGCGCGCACAATGAATAAGGCTAGCCGAGGCATCGCTACGTTGCAAGCTACAGCCCTTCAGTTGTGAAACTACAGCAAGGGCGACATTGTAGCCCTGTACACACAGCCTGTGTGTTCAGAAGCAGAACATCTCTGTTTCAAATCCCAGCTGTGCCCCCCCCCCTCCACCTGTGGCACATACACCTTATCCCCACTTGCAAGGACGGCTCAAAGGCCTGCATCCTCTGTCTTGTGACACGCGTGGCTTCCCACCAGCGCCACATCAGAGCCAGGGTATGGTTTTCTGTCTCTCATTATGCACGCGTCATTACGGATCCTGCATGGGGGAATCCAACAAATAAATAAGTAAATATATACATCAATATCAGGGCGCAAGGCTTCTTGACGCTCTATCAGAACGCCCCCGGCATTGCCTATTGACAAGGCTTCGGCCACTCTCGATATCACTCTGGGCGAAGCTTGGGACATTCTCGATGGGGGCACGAGCCTAGTCGTTAGGACCATGAGGCGCGCGCCGAGTGGTTAACACCGCTGCATGGTGCCTCTAAGTGGGCAAGTCTCCCTGCTGCATGCATCAGCAAGTGCATACACCAGCACTCCCACTAAGAAGCCATCCTGCCTTCCTTCTGCCTTCTCTCCAAAAAAAAAAAAAAAAAGACCTTTATACTAGCAGCAAAGGGCCTACTAACAGGGCCCGTCACTTGACTTAATGAGGCTTCAGCTTACAAAGCACATGGCAGCAATCGGCTCCCAAAGCACATGGCAGCTTGGATGTTTTCTCCTCTCCAGGTTGCACCATCTAGACCCCTCCCAGGAATCCCCCGGGTCCTCACCTCTACTGTAGATTGCAGTAAGCACTACCCGTTGCACCCTCCCACCTCCATCTCAGGGAGAGCCACATGTCTCAGGAAGGGCCTAAAAGAAGTTATCCAGCATAGAGCTGTAGCCCACTGGTTACTTCACTGCCTCTGGAGCCAGAGATCATGGGTTCAAACCCACGGTGGGGTTATTTGACCCCCATAGCCCAGCTCATCCTCAATCAGCCAATGCGTGAGCCGAAACGAATCTGCACTATTTAGTGCCGTCGAGTCGCTGTCACCTCTTGACGTCCCACTGGATAGTTGCCAAGATTCGCATTCTGACTTCTGTCAGGGAGCTCATTGTGACACACCCCAGCTGCTGTGATTATACAGCCCCCTTCCCCCCCTTACGCTAGCCGATCTGGCCAAGCAGGATGCCCCTTCTCCAAAGGTCTCTCTGCTGGACGATCTCTGACCAGGAGACCTGTTAAGCAACTAAACTTGTGTGGCTCCCACCCAACGCGCAGTCCTCCAGGACTGAGCCACTTCCCAGATCTGTTGCTCACCGCGCTTCTTGGGAGGAACGGAGCCCCACGGAAACAGGATAACACACGGGTGCATGTTAATACACCAGCGTCTAGGGAGCTAACCCTGTTTCCTTCTGCACAGGACTCCCATTCTCCATGGAGGCCCTGTTGATAACTAACTACAGCACCTTCGGCCTGCTCCAGACAGGAGCCTTAACCAGGCAGGAAACTTCATGCACTGGCCCCAGACTCAACACCCTTACCCCATGCATACCGTGCCGGGGACCGGCAGGGGTGAAACCACCACCCGGTCTGACAACACCGCTATCTCGGATGCCACTTCGGCCGAGCAGTTCTGCCACGGCGCAGATGCCAGTAGTAATGCACAAGCAGGCAGGGAGGGGGCTATGCCCCAAAGGCAGGATATGACTGGATTCAAGTCTGCAGTACGGCTGTGCTCAGTATTTTGTTCTCAGCAGTGACCAATCTAGGTCACGTCCTCCAGGTTCCTCTGTTATCCCGCCATGCTAATGGTCCTCATTATCCTCAAAGGTTAATGCCCATTTTGCACCACCCGCATGGCCAGCTATGGCAATCCGTTGCCCAGTGAAATCTCATACCATTGCTTCTTCTCGGTGAATACTGCTGCGGTGTACCTATTCCGTTACCGCACGGGCGTGCACTGTTATCGCACCCTCTACACATGCGTGCATCGCGACAGCGGTGACCCCGCCCTACCACCACTGCTCGATGACTTGCATCGCGACTGTGGTGAATCCCACCCTACCATTACTGTTCGATGGTGAATTCCGCACTACCGGTGCTCAATGCGTCTACATCTCTGTTACCGCACAGGTGTGCCCTGCAACTGCACCCTATGCACAGGCGTGCTCCAGGACTATGGTGAATCCCGCACTACTACTGCGCGATGTGTCTACATCTCTCGCACCTAACGGGTATACCGCATAACTACACCCTCTGCATGTGTAAAGCCGGCATACGGGTAATTTCAACCTCTGCACATGTGCGCATTACAACTGCAAGCCCTTACGGGAAAGGACCTTCTAACTGCGCCCTCTCACAACGCTGCTACTGCACATGTTGCATAAACCGCATTCCGACGTTTTCCAATTGCAACAGACTGCTCCACAAAGGCGCATACTATCCCTGAATAAGTGTCTCGGCCTTCCCCCATCCACCACAGCGCGTGGCAGCTTGGGAGGCACCAATTGTGGCTGACTCATCCTGCTTGTCCCAGGAGAAAACGGAGTTACTTACCTGTAACTGGAGTTCTCCGGGGACAGCAGGATAAGTCAGCCACACATACCCGCCCACCTCCCCTAGTATGGGGTCGGCCTCCGTCCTGGTGCCCGCCTCCTAGCGGCAAAAGGCTCAGCTAGTGACAAACTGGATAGCTAGGGGCGGGCAGGGTGTGGGGCCAGGTGGCCCATGCTCAGAAGGGCAAAGCCCTTCTGAGCTATGGAGAGTACTTCCGTCTCGGCGCCGTCGGATGACGTCACCAATTGTGGCTGACTTATCCTGCTGTCCCCGGAGAACTCCAGTTACAGGTAAGTAACTCCGTTTACTCAGACACACAGTTCTTCACAATCCACCAGTGAAGGTGGCAAATTCCCCAGCTTAGACTATGTTGTGCAAAGCCCTGCATGACCTCACTGTTTATTTTTAGGAAGATGGCTGTTCCATGCTGTCAAATACAGAGTCTTCTACGTGTTTTATGAAGGTGCTTAGGGGAAATATCTTGGGCGCCCCTTTTCTAACGTAGACACCCACCCTCACTCCTGCAGAGATATGATACCTAGGCCTTAGCCTGGTCTCTCTTGCTGGAGTCTAGAGATAAAGGGATAACATCTGCTTGGGTAGCATTTACCCAACATTTTTTCCAGAATGCGGAGATAGTCAGAGATGGGGTGACCCAGTAGCACAAAGACATGAGCCTGACCAGTCTGCTCTGGTTTTTAAGATACCTCCAATGAGTATTCATGAGATATATTTGCATAAGATTTAGAAAGAATCCAACAAAACAAAAAATCACTCTACTAAACTAAGCATAGGCTAGGTATTAAAGTCCTATACATAAACTGTCTTATCACAGGTTTAACAGGAGAAAAGAGGCTTCAGATTACACGGGCCAGGCAGACAGCACAAAGCATGTCTTTGCCCCCTCCATCACATCAACAGCAACAAAAACTCCTTTAACATTATTTATATTTGCAAGTAGTTTTCAACCATTTTAAATCCACATTTCAAACAATATAAACATTCCTCCCTTCTAAAGCATGTCATTACTCAATTTTCTCTGTAGTGTCATTGATACAACTTAACTGGATGGTCTCCATAGCATAATTCAAATCTTGATTCAGATCATAGAGATTTGTATTCATACCCCGACGCCAAACATTTCGTCGACTCAGCGTTTCGCACTATGCTTTCTCAAGGGGTTTCAGTGAATATGCTAAAGGGGAGAACACAAGAAAGAAATATTATAAATAAATGAATAAACCTGTGTAAGGAACCTCCAGACAAATACTTCAAAAGGGAAACAGCAACCACACAACCAAAACAGGGCAAGCACCAGGCATCCCCAGTAGCCAATAAAGAGCTACATAAGTTCTAACAAAATACCTTATCCAATGCTTAAAACGGAAAGAAAAGAAAATGCAGCAAACACTTACCAGCACTGACCATCAGTCCCAAACAACATGTGGTGCAAACTTCGAACAGCAGAAAAAGGCCGCGCATGAGTAGAGATGAAATAAAGCAAGCCTCTCCCCTATTGGTCCAAGATCCACCAATCAGAGGGTTGTAGTAGAACACAAAGGAAAACCACCGCTACAACACGATCCACCCACGTCATTAATAAAGATTTGGGGTGCCAGAATCCAAACCATACAGCACAACTTAGTTTAGGGCTGTGTGCCGCTTCAAAGAGGCTCCACTGTGACTCTGTGGCCATCTTCTGCTCTTCTTCTGGCTCCCCAATATTGGGGCCTCTGACATCCCCTCCCTTCCCTGCTCTCTAAAATCTACCCCTGGTCTTGCCTATGAGGCAGGAGAATGAGTCTGGTCACAGATGAGACTAGCAGAAGTACTTAAAGTCAATATCATGTTTCCCCAGTCGTATTTAACTTTGCCCACTCTTAACTCGAGATGGTGCCAGAACTCTTAATTAACTTGTTATACTAGAAACAGATCTGTGGGGTTGGAAGGGATCTCATATATGGAAACTATCCTTACGCATATGTAAGGCTGGAAACTCTCAGGGCCAAACCAGTGCTCAGATGACCCGTACCCGGTGCTGCAATAGTCCCAGCTTGCAGAGGAGTAAATGTGAACTCAGACAGCACCCTGGCAATAGAAAGAGGTGCAGAGCAAGAAAAAACAAAAACATCAAAATGACATTACATGAGAGTGCACATCCCCCATTGAGGACGCTGCATTGGCTACCCACTCACGAGCGAAGCATTTCTAAAGCTGCTGGTTTAGTATTCAAGACAATGAGAAATTCCAGACCATTGTATTACATAAGAGATATTATATTGGGTCCGACCAAGTTCCATCAAGCCCACTATCCTGTTTCCAATAATAGCCAATCCAGATCACAAGTACCTGACAGTTTTCCAAAAAAACACACAGGTTCCACAATGCTTGTCCTGGGGCAAGCAGTGGATTTCCCAGATCCTCTTTAATAATGGTTTATGGACCTTTCCTCCAGGAACTTGTCCAAACCTTTTTTAAAACCAGCTACACTAACAGCTTTTACTACATCTTCTAGTAATGAATTCCAGAGTTTGATTACACGTTGAGTGAAAAAATATTTTCTCTTATAAAACAGGTTACACTGTAGCTTCATTGCATGTCCTAGTCTTTCTACTTTTTGTTGGTGTAAAACAATCCAACTATGTTTACCCATTCAACTCCACTCATTGATTTATAGTCCTCTATCAAATCTCCCCTCAGCCATCTCTTTTCCAGGTTAAAGAGCCTTGACCTTTTTAACCTCTCCTCATAGGGGTATCCTTCCATCCCCTTTACCATTTTGGAGGGTCTTCTCTGTACCTTTTCTAATTCCGCTATATCCTCTTTAAGATATGGCAACCAGAATTGCAAATAATATTCAAGGCGTGGTCACACCATGGAACGATACAGGGGCATTATAATATCCTTTGTTTTATTCTCCATTCCTTTCCTTATGATACCTAGCATTCTATTTGCTCTCTTGGCTGCCGCTGCACACTGGATGGAGGGTTTTAACATGGTATCCACGATGTCACCTAAATCTTTTTTCTGGGTGGTGGTTCCTAATGTGGAACCTTGCATCGTGTAACCATAGTTTGGGTTGTTCTTTCCTAGGTACATAACTTTGCACTTGTCCACATTACATTTCATCTGCCATCTGGATGCCCAGTCTTCCAATTTATCAAGATCCGCTTGCAAATTTCCACAATCCTCTTGGTTTTAACAACTTTGAATAATTTTATGTCATCTGCAAATTTGATTACCTCACTGGTTATTCCCTTTTCCAGGTCATTTACGAATATGTTAAAAAGTAGTGGACCCAACACAGATCCCTGGGGTACACCACTATTCACCTTTCTCCATTATGAAAATTGGCCATTTAGGCCTACCCTCTGATTTCCATCTTTTAACCAGTTCCTGATCGACAATAGTACACAATAGTACACTGCCTCCTATCCCCTGACCTTTTAACTTTGCCGAGAGTCTCTCATGAGGAACCTTGTCAAAGGCTTTCTGAAAATCCAGATACATTATATCAACCGACTCACCTTTGTCTACCTGTTTATTCACCCCTTCAAAACAATAATTAGAACATAAGAAATGCCATACTGGGTAAGACCAAGGTCCACCAAGCCTGGTATTCTGTTTCTAACAGTGGCCAATCCAGGTCACAAGTACTGTCCCCAGGCGCCCCTACTGGCGTAGGAAATAAGGGCGTCTGGTGACATTTAATTTATATTAAGGAGTGGTTGAGCTGAAGGACCAAGAGGATTCTGGTCCTTGTAGTGCAGAACTCCTTACAAAGAACAATCTACGCCAAAGTGTAGGGTAATAAGGCTTTATTCCCCGGTCAACGCTTAGGTTCAATAAGACACAAAAGAAAATGAAGGTAATTCTTTCCTCTAACAAAAAGGTTCCACCGTTATATAAACAGTTAAGGGTTGTAGGCTTCACAATTAACTGTTTATCTGGGTTAAGGCTTCTTTCAAATCAATAGAAATTAACATCAGGAAAACAAATGGTTATCAACTTCACCATATGCAGAGTTCTCTTTTCTCTATACATCTAGCAAGGCAATCAAGCTAGTTCTTGAACAGAAGTTACATTCCATTGGTTCACTCTGAGGAATGGGAACACTGGTTTCACAATCAAAGTCCATTGATTCTGGGTCACTACCTTCTTCAATGCTATGACTGTCTTCAGTATCTGTTAACTCCTCACAGGGGTTCTTCTGTTTCTCATACAACTTCCTTATCACACTGTTGGGAAGTGCTTTTAAAAGGTTAGCTTTACTTCTTCTAACTTTCTGAGGCTTATCTATTTCCATAAGGTTTTCATCACTTAAACTTTCCCTTATAATGAAAGGCTTTTCATAACTTGGCTTCTGTAGGCTGCCACACCCAGGACTCAGCTTGCGACGTAGCTTCTCAGGCTGACAAGCTGTTCTGTGCACTGCTCTACAATCAGGGTTACCAGGAAAACCTGACATGGATTTCCACTCTCTGTGTTTCTTGGCAAAAGTATCACTGTAGAAGGAATCTCCTTTCCTTGTGTCTTTCTGGTTTAGCATAGGAGACTTACTTGGGCTAGAAGAGTTGCTTTCATCAGGCAAGCTGCTTCTTTAGTTTGCTTGGCTTTGGACTCCGTTCCAATACCTTTGGCCTCTCTGGACTTTATCCCTTTGAGAATACCTCTTTTGGATTCTGTCTCCTTGAGTTGGCTGCACATGGAAGCCTTCCTCTTCCAGGCTTCTCACTGGTCCTGCTGCCGGTCCTTCTGACCTCGCTCTTGCCACTTTCCCAGCACTTGCTCTTGCCTCCTCCTGTTGCTCTCCCTGTTCCTCCTATCTCACTGATCATCTGGTTTCCTTTATAAAGGGATTTCTGGTTTGCACGTTCTAAGTTTAAGGACAGGTGAAACTGCTTGTTACTAATGTGATTAGTGCTAGAGCAGGTTGCTTCAGATACTGTGTTCATGCGCCCTCTGGCTGAGCTGCGCTGGAACTGCGCTCTCTGCCTTTTCTGAGTTCCATGAAAATCAGGAGTTTTTTTCAACACTGTTTCTTTTCTAGCTCCAGCCTCATGACATATCCCCCGAGTTAAAATATTACAAGCTGAGTGTTCAGCCTCACTACAGCTTGCAATTGCAGCTTCCTCAACTGCCTTACAAGGCGGCTGTTTGTCTCCATTCTCCTTGCTATGGCCACGTGGGTGCCGTATCCTATACCGAGATCCTCTCTTAACTGACGTACATAAGGCTAGTCTCTCATGTCAAAGTCTAAGGACATTTATATGGTATGTCTGTTCCCGACCGTTTGTATCTCTTACCAAATAAGAGGTAGGACTAAGTGGTTTGACAATCGTATAAGGTTCCCTCCTCCATTGGGCTTCAAACTTTGGGGTAGGCCCGGATACTAAAACAATTACTCTGTCACCAGAAGTAAGTTGTCTGGGCACAGTACCTTTGTCGTAATATTTTTTCTGCTTCTGCTGACTATCTTTCAGCTTCTCTTCCGTCAGCTTGGAAGTCCGTTTTAGACGGGTTCTTAATTTTTTCAAGAATTGTGGAACGCCGCATTCATTTTCCACGGGCTCCACCCACTGTTCCTGGAGAATGTCCAGCAGTCCTCTAGGTGATCTCCCGTACAATAGTTCGTATGGTGACGTACCCAACGAACTTTGCGTCCTCTCTCTGCACGCGTACAGTATGAATGGGAGGATCACATCCCACTCGGTCATTTCGCCATCTAATGACCGACGCAACATCTGTTTAATGGATTGGTTCATTCGTTCAACCAATCCATTACACTGTGGGTGGTAAGCCGACGTTTTCAGATGATGGATTCCAAACGCGTCCCAGACCTGCGCTAGGTATCGGGACATGAAGTTACTCCCTTGGTCTGACAGCACTTCCCGAGGAAATCCTATCTCGCAAAATAGTTTTATGAGTTCATTGGCGATGGTTTTTGCAGATATATTCCTTAAGGGCATTGCCCAAGGGAAACGTGTGGCTTGATCTATGACAACCAGTACATACTGGAAGCCTCTGGGAGTTTTGATAAGAGGTCCCACTATGTCGACTGCCAGCCTTCGTGTAGGGTCCGAGATTATTGGCATCGGCTGTAGGGGTACCTCAGGTGGACGCAGGGATGTCACTCGTTGGCATGAGGCACAAGATTCACAGAACCGCGAGGTTTCCTTGAACACTCCTGGCCAATAAAATCTGGCCAGTATTTGGTCAAGTGTTCCCTGTATTCCCTTGTGACCGCCTATTGGGTGGTCATGTGCCAACCTTAACACCGCGGACTTGAAGGTCTTTGGAACGACTAATTGCTTCTGCACTTCATGGGCCCGGGGGTTAATGGCCTCCCTGTATAGTATTTCCTCTTCTTTTATAAACCTTGGAAAGGTATTTCTTTTTTCCTGAGCGTATTCAAACGCACGTTTTAGCGCAGGGTCATCCCTTTGTTCTTTTATAAACGAGGGGAATTTTTCCACCAGCTCTGCTGGGATCCAGGGCAATCCCTTCCCTGCTTCTAAGTCTGCCCAGCCTTGAGAGCGGTATTGCTTCTCCTTACGTTTCTCTGCCGTTGACTTCTTTGTTTTCATTGAGGGCTCCCCTATTAGGTCATCATGTGAAGGAAGGTCTCCCAAATCTGTGTCATGGTAACAAGAAGGTTTTTCTAAAGTTTCTGCCTGGGAACGCGTGGAGACAAAAACTTCATGGGGACGTAATCCTTCTTTTAACCCTCTTTCAAAGTAAGGCCAGTCTCGACCTAAGACTACGTCCTGTGGTAGCCTGGGTACCACAGCTACCAACATTTTTTTAGTTGTTCCCAAACCTCTTACAGTTAGGTTATAAACAGGGTACAATGTAGCCGTGCCATGAACACATTTTATTTTTACATGGCGTTCTGGTTGATCTGGTGCGGACTCTGCTCGCTCTTTGACTAAGGACCAAAGCTTGCGAGAGATCATTGTTTGATCCGCACCGGAATCAAGTAGTGCCTTGGTTGGAACTCCTTGCACCAACACTCGTGGAGTGGAGTGGAGGAGTGGCCTAGTGGTTGGGGCAAGGTACTTCAGGCCGGAAGGTCGGGGGTTCAAATCCCACTAGAGGACAGCAACCTTGGGCCGGAAGGACTGGGGTTTCTAGTCCCACAGGTGCTCCTTGTGGTCTTGGGCAAGCCACTTAACCCTCCATAGCCCATGTTCCCTGTAAAATAGTTCTCTGTGTGCTGTGCTTTCCTGTCTAATCAATGTGTTTACCTCAAAAAATTTCCTGTCATGATTTGACAATTTCCAATCTGTAATCAAACCGCTGCTGATCGCTGGAAGTAGCGGTATACAAATGTATACTAAATAAATAAATCCAAGATTAAACCTTCACATGGCACTTCTCGGTTCTCTCCTAGGAGAGCCATGCGCGCTTGGCATTCAGTTCTCACATGACCTGTTTTTCCACAAGCAAAACATCTTTTATCAACATTCTTTGATAAAGCATCATTACATTTTACATTGTGTTGCTTAGAATGGGACAGAGCTCCTAAGGACTGTTTGTATGCACCCACTGCCTTCTCAGATATGTCTTTAGAATTTTGGGTAGCCAAATCTGCCTCCAAATATCTTTCCGTTAAGGTAATGGCATCTGCAGTGGTGCTACAATTTTGTAGAATTAGGAAACTGCACTTTACTAGGCACTGCACGCATAAACTGTTCTAGGACTATTTCATCCATAATCTGTTCTACATTTTTACCAGCAGGTCATAGCCATTTTTCCGCTAAGCTTCTGAGCCTGTGGCCTAATACTTTCGGAGTCTCACCCTTCTTAAGGTGAGCAGCCTGCAGCAAGCGATTATATACGAGTGGGGTTAAGCCTAAGCGCTCCCGAATGGCTTTCACCACCTCGGTATAATCTGCTGCTAATGCAGTTGGCATCGCCCGATAGGCAGATAGCGCCTCCCCCGTAAGAGAAGCGGTTAGCCTAATTGACCACTGCTCTTTTGGCCACTTTATTGCACTAGCTATCCTTTCAAAGGAGTCAATAAAGTCATCGATATCATCGGTGGCTGATAGTTTTCCTATGCTCAAAGAGTCAAAGGCGCCTGGTCCTACTGACCAATTGCCCAGTCCAGAAACCTGTTCCTGTTGACTGGAGGCTTCCCCTGACATCTTCTGTTGCTGGGTGACCCAAGCCTCCATCAGCTGTAGAATGGGCTTCTGCTGCTCCTGCAGCGCTAGTATGGCTTGTTGCTGGGTTTGAGCAGCAAGCTCCCTCTGTTTTTCAAATTGTATCATCATCCATCCCAGCAATTCCTTCTGCTCCATAGTAATGGACTTTACCTAGGGAAAAAGGAGAAAGAAAAACAAAACCAAGTATGGTCCACAAACACTTAGCCCTTTTCTCCCTTTACTTTATTTATTTATTTTTTCCACCTGTATCCAGAGCAGTCTACCCCTCTACCTTTTATCTGGTAGCAGAGTAGATTCGAGCTTCGAGTAGGAGGTTGCAGCAGCTCCTCGACGTACCCTTCTACGACTGCTGACAGCAATTGATGAGCTCCTCTCCTGGTTTCGTCTTCCTGGTCCTGGATTTTGTTAAATCCAATCCGGATTTCTTTTTGTTCCCGACTCCGGTCCTGGTTTTCTCAGACTCCGGTCCGGGTTTTCTCAGACTCCGGTCCGGGTTTTCTCAGACTCCGGTCCGGGTTCTCACCCAGTATTGGTGGTTTCTTGCTTTCTTTTCTCTTTAGCGTCTTAGGGCGTTGTCCCAACATCCAACAACTACGCCATTATGTCCCCAGGCGCCCCTACTGGCGTAGGAAATAAGGGCGTCCGGTGACATTTAATTTATATTAAGGAGTGGTTGAGCTGAAGGACCAAGAGGATTCTGGTCCTTGTAGTGCAGAACTCCTTACAAAGAACAATCTACGCCAAAGTGTAGGGTAATAAGGCTTTATTTCCCCGGTCAACGCTTAGGTTCAATAAGACACAAAAGAAAATGAAGGTAATTCTTTCCTCTAACAAAAAGGTTCCACCGTTATATAAACAGTTAAGGGTTGTAGGCTTCACAATTAACTGTTTAGCTGGGTTAAGGATTCTTTCAAATCAATAGAAATTAACATCAGGAAGCAAATGGTTATCAACTTCACCATATGCAGAGTTCTCTTTTCTCTATACAGCTAGCAAGGCAATCAAGCTAGTTCTTGAACAGAAGTTACATTCCATTGGTTCACTCTGAGGAATGGGAACACTGGTTTCACAATCAAAGTCCATTGATTCTGGGTCACTACCTTCTTCAATGCTATGACTGTCTTCAATATCTGTTAACTCCTCACAGGGGTTTCTTCTGTTTCTCATACAACTTCCTTATCACACTGTTGGGAAGTACTTTTAAAAGGTTAGCTTTACTTCTTCTAACTTTCTGAGGCTTATCTATTTCCATAAGGTTTTCATTACTTAAACTTTCCCTTATAATGAAAGGCTTTTCATAACTTGGCTTCTGTAGGCTGCCACACCCAAGACTCAGCTTGCGACGTAGCTTGTCAGGCTGACAAGCTGTTCTGTGCACTGCTCTACAATCAGGGTTACCAGGAAAACCTGACATGGATTTCCACTCTCTGTGTTTCTTGGCAAAAGTATCACTGTAGAAGGAATCTCCTTTCCTTGTGTCTTTCTGGTTTAACATAGGAGACTTACTTGGGCTAGGAGAGTTGCTTTCATCAGGCAAGCTGCTTCTTTGGTTTGCTTGGCTTTGGACTCCGTTCCAATACCTTTGGCCTCTCTGGACTTTATCCCTTTGAGAATACCTCTTTTGGATTCTGTCTCCTTGAGTTGGCTGCACATGGAAGCCTTCCTCTTCCAGGCTTCTCACTGGTCCTGCTGCCGGTCCTTCTGACCTCGCTCTTGCCACTTTCCCAGCACTTGCTCTTGCCTCCTCCTGTTGCTCTCCCTGTTCCTCCTATCTCACTGATCATCTGGTTTCCTTTATAAAGGGATTTCTGGTTTGCACGTTCTAAGTTTAAGGACAGGTGAAACTGCTTGTTACTAATGTGATTAGTGTTAGAGCAGGTTGCTTCAGGTACTGTGTAATTGTTCATGCGCCCTCTGGCTGAGCTGCGCTGGAACTGCGCTCTCTGCCTTTTCTGAGTTCCATGACAATCAGGAGTTTTTTTCAACACTGTTTCTTTCCTAGTTCCAGCCTCATGACAGTACCTGGTAGTTTTCCAAAAAGGTACACAGATTCCAACAAAGCAGTGGATTTTCCTGGTCCTCTTTAATAATGGTTTATGAACCTTCCCTCCAGGAATTTATCCAAACCTTTTTTAAACCCTGTTATAGCCCTCACTTGGTTTGCAGCTTGTCGTCCTGTGAGGGCTTGTGTGCATCAGTGATGCTGAGAGCTAAACTATCGGTAGTTTAACTACTGGCAGGGTCTCCCAAGATGGATAGGTCTCAGCTGAGATGCCAGACCAAGACAAACCACCCATCTGGACAGCAGCAGAATGGGATAGTGTTGACGGCGGAGGATCACATTTCTGTGACAACGGCAACACCACCAAACTTAAACTGCGCGGAAGAAAGGCCCGGCAATCTACTTCTGTATCTAGCCATGAAAACCCAATGGATAGTTACAACAAAACAAATTGTGCTGTAGTGCTGGAAGATGAGACCCCCAGGTTGGAAGGCACTCAACTAGCTACTGGGGAAGAGCTGAAGACTTTTCAGAGTAAAGCCAGCATTTATGATGTGGTTGGATCAAAGCCCTTGGGACGTCTGACTGCTGATGTAGCTGCGCATGAAATGAGAGTCAGAAGCTTACACATTGGAACATGGAACGTACGAAGCATGAACCAAGGGAAGTTGGAGGTGGTCAAGAATGAAATGGAACGTGTACAACTTGATCTTGGGTGTCAGTGAACTGAAATGGACTGGCATCGGGCACCTTGCATCAGATGATCACATGGTCTACTATGCTGGAAATGAAAGACAAAGAAGAAATGGTGTTGCATTTATAATAAAGAAGAAACGTGCAAGAACTGTAATGAAATACAATGCAGTCAGCGAACGCTTAATCTCTATTCGTCTACGAGGAATGCCTATCAACACAACTATAATTCAAGTATATGCCCCAACAACAGCTGCAGAAGAGAATGAAATTGAAGAGGTCTATGAACAAGTACAAGCTGAAATTGACAGAACATGCAAACAGGATATCCTGATAGTCATGGGTGATTGGAACGCAAAGGTTGGCAACAAAGAAGAAGACAAAGTAGTTGGAAAATATGGACTTGGCAACAGAAATGGAGCTGGAGAAAGACTGATAGAATTCTGCAAGACCAACGATCTATTCATCTCGAACACCTTCTTCCAGCAACACAAGCGGCGACTGTACACATGGACTTCACCCAATGGATTGTATAAAAATCAAATTGACTACTTTTGTGGAAGTCAACGATGGAAAAGCTCTATAACATCAACAAAGACAAAACCTGGAGCTGACTGGGGTACAGATCATCAACTACTAGTATGCAAACTCAAGCTAAAGCTGAAAAAGAGCAAACCACTCATGAATGCAGCAAAATATGACCTTGAGAATATACCACTGGAATTTAAAGACTGCCTGCAAAATCGATTTGCTGCTTTAGATACAAATGATAGAGTTCCAGAAGAGTTATGGAATGACATCAAGAAGGTTGTGTTGGAAGAAAGCGAGAAGTCTCTACAAAAGGTAAAAAAGAAAAAACGTCCAAAATCGATGACGGAAGAAACTCTGAAAATTGCCCAGAAACGCAGAGAAGCTAAAGCCAGAGGAGAAAGAAAGACAATCACAGAACTCAACAGAGATTTCCAACGTGCAGCAAGACAGGACAAGGAAAAGTACTACAATGATGCATGCAAGGAAATAGAAGCAGAAACTATTAGAGGAAGAACAAGATCAGCTTTCCTAAAGCTACGAGAGTTAAAGAAAAAGTTCCAGCCTCGAATTGGAATGTTACAAGATGCTCAAGGTTCTGTGTTGAATGATGCTGAGAAGATCAAGAAAAGATGGAAGGAATATACAGAGTTTTTATATGATAAAGATCAAGTGGACCAACAGCCGTTTCAACCTGTACCTTATGATCTGGAACCATTGGTGATGAAAGAAGAAGTTGAAGCAGCATTGAAAGCCTTATCAAAGAACAAAGCACCAGGCATTGATTGCATTCCCATAGAAGTATTACAGCAATCTGATGCAGCTGTTACCGTACTTACAAGGCTCTGCCAAGAAATATGGAAGACAGCATCATGACCAACTGACTGGAAAAGATCTGTGTTTATACCAATACCTAAAGAAAGGTGATCCAACTGACTGTGGAAATTATCGCACAATCGCTCTGATCCCACATGCCAGCAAGATTCTACTGAAGATTATTCAAAAGAGACTACAATCATACCTGGAACAAGAACTACCTGAAGTGCAAGCAGGGTTCAAAAAAGGGCGAGGAACGAGAGACATCATTGCAGATGTGAGATGGATCCTTGAAAAGACTAAAGAATACCAAAAGGATATCTATTTGTGCTTTATCGACTATAGCAAAGCTTTTGACTGTGTAAACCATGAGAAACTCTGGGCCACATTAAGAAGCATGGGTATACCAGAACACCTGATCGTTCTCTTGCACAATCTATACATTGATCAAGAAGCAACAGTTCGAACAGAACAAGGAGAAACAGAATGGTTTAAAATAAGCAAAGGTGTAAGACAAGGCTGCATACTTTCCCCCTACCTGTTTAATTTATATGCAGAACAAATCATCAGAGAAACAGGATTGTATGAAGACAACAGAGGTGTGAAGATTGGTGCAAGACTCATCAACAACCTTCGCTATGCTGATGATACCACATTACTGGCGGAAAGTGAAGATGATCTGAAACATTTGTTTCTCACAATCAAAGAACATAGTCTCAAAATGGGCCTGCACCTTAATGTAAAGAAGACAAAGATCGTGACAACTGGCATAATCAACAGGTTCATCGTCGAAGGAGAAGAAATTGAAATAATGAATAACTTTAACCTACTTGGATCAACTATCAATAAAGAAGCAACAAGCAGTCAAGAAATCAGACGACGCATTGCTCTTGGCAGAATGGCTATGAAAGACCTAGATAAGATTCTCAAGAGCAGAGATGTCTCTCTCCATACAAAGATTCAACTTGTTCAAGCCATGGTATTTTCAATAACATCATATGGATGTGAAAGCTGGACAGTGAAAAAGATAGACAGGAAGAAAATTGATGCCTTTGAATTATGGTGCTGGCGGCAAATACTATGTATACCATGGACTGCCCGAAGAACAATCCAGTCTGTACTAGAGGAGATCAAACCTAAGCTTTCTTTAGAAGCTCAGATGACAAGACTTCGACTTTCATACTTTGGACACATCATGCGGAGAGAGAGATCATTAGAGAAAGACATCATGCTTGGCAAGATAGAAGGTCAACGCAAAAGAGGAAGGCCAGCAATGAGATGGATCGATACAATAACAGCAGCTACGGGTACTAGTCTGTCAACAATAAGCCGCCTGACTGAAGACCGAACACAATTTAGGATAGCTATCCAGAGGGTCGCCATGAGTCGACTCCGACTCGACGGCACTTAACAACAACAACATCCTCCGGTAATGAATTCCGGAGTTTGATTATGCATTGAGTGAAAAAAATTTCTCTGATTAGTCTTAAATGTGCTATATTGTAGCTTCATTGCGTGTCTTCTAGTCTTTCTACTTTTTGATGGCGTAAACAACCAATGTTAACCCATTCCATTCCATTCAATAATTTATAGACCTCTATCATATCTCCCCTCAGCCGTCTCTTTTCCAAGTTGAAGAGCCCTAACCTTTTAAGCCTTCTCTCATAGGGGTATCCTTCCATCCCCGTTACCATTTTGGTAGCTTTTCTCTGTATCTTTTCTAATTCTGCTATATCTTTTTTTAAGATATGGCGACCAGAATTACACACAATATTCAAGTTGTGGTCGCACCATGGAACTACAGAAAGACATAATATTCTTGGTTTTATTCTCCATTCCTTTCCTTATGGCAGTTTTTTGGCCTTCCACCTTTTTAAAAGTGTGGAATATATGTGGTCTGGGCTTCCAAGATAGTATTTTTAAACAATGACCATGGTTGATGTAAACCTTTAAACTTTGCAGCTGCTCCTTTAAGGTTTTTCTTAACTATTTTCCTCATTTTATCATAGTCTCCCTTTTGAAAGTTAAAAAGTAGTACTGTGGAGATTGACTTCCGGTCTGGTGATGAGCTGACCAGACATGTACTGATCGGCTCCGGGCCCCACACTCTCCCAGCCGCCCTACTTTAACAGCAATTCGTTATTGAATGCCCCCCACCCCGGTGCGGAGTGTCAAGGAGAGTGGGCGGTCTGCCTCGGTGCTTTCCCCGACCGGCGTACCACCTCGGATGGCCGCAAAATCATCTTCGAGGAGAGATAAGGTCCGTGCCCCGGACCCCAAAATGGCGGAGGGGGCGCCGCAGAGCCCGAGATCGGAGGGCGACCAGAGCATAGTTGAGGAGGTGAGCACGGCAGTCGTGCGGGCCCTGGATGGTCGCTTCCGGGAGCTGGGTGACCAACTCAATTCGGTGGCCCAAACCATCACCGAATTCACGGTCCGTATGGAGCATGCTGAAAATCGAATCTCCGGCCTGGAGGATGAACAGAACACCCTTGCGGCCCGAGTGCAAGCGCTGGAGGCAACAGTGAAGACGCAAGGAGAGAAACTGGACGACCTCGAAAATAGGGGCCGCAGGAAAAACCTTCGCTTTGTTGGTGTACCTGAGAACATCGCCGACGGCGCTCTCTCTGCCTACTTATTGGACTGGATGTCTACGATAATGCCCGGGGAGGGGGCGCCTACGATCGCGCTGGAAAGGGTGCATCGGGTTGGCCCGCCGCGGGAGCAGGCCCAGCGGCCATGTGCGGTCCTCGCCCGATTTTTAGACTATCGCCAGAAGGAGGCGGTCTTACGGGCAGCCCGCAACCACCGGAGGCAGTCTGGAGAAGGGGCGCAACTCCTGGTGTTCCAGGACTATTCAGCGCAGGTGAGCCAGCAACGTAAGGCTTTTACACCTCTATGCGCGCAGTTGGCGGGCAGGGGGATGCGATTTTCGCTTCTCTACCCCGCCCGGCTGCGAGTGGAGCACCAGGGGCGGATGCACCTCTTGGGGTCCCCAGCGGAAGCAAGCGCCTTTTTGGATCGCATGGCGGGGGCGGCGGAGACTGTTCCTTGAATACCTGAAGCGCCCTGTGTCCGGTGGGCAATGCATAGTTGGAGGTGAGGTACTAACTTAGGGGCCCTCATGGTATGGCTGACCGCGACTCGGACGTGCACTCCAGGACTTGAACTGTGGGCCTGCCATGTTCGCGACTCGCCTTGTGGCTCCGGAATCCTTTCTGCCCGATCTGTTGACAGGAGGGATGCAAAAAGGCCTAAGAGACTGGAACTGTGGCCTCTCGATGCCTTCTGCTCCATTCTCAGTGAAACAATATAGCAGTGGGATTGTTGAAAGCATATACTTTCTTGTCTTTTCTGTATTGTAACTTTGTTGCTAGTAACATTGAGTGCTGAGTTGATACTTATTCCCAGTACTGTTTTTTTGTTGCAGTTTTGTCTTCCATTTTTGGATACAGTTATGGTATGGGTCCTGTGAGGGGGGGGGGGGGGGTGAATTGTGAATGCTACTGGTGTTGAGCTCTATTCTTTAGGTGGGGAGCCCAATTTTCTGGATACCAGGCCGGGAGGGGTAGTGGGAGGGGTACCCACGGGCCTGTTTCCCTAGTTTCGCCCAGCAATCAACTTGGGCTCTGGGGCTCCCAGACTTCCTGATATTAGTGGGTAAAATGGGGGGGGTGCCTGGGCGGGGTGGCCCCGTCACTAGTAGGAGTCGTCCGACCGGGTTAGACTGGACGGACGGTGTCGGGTTCGAGAGTTGGGACAGAGGTCAGGGAATGGGGGAGAGGGGGGTTGGGGGTAGCGCTGATAGGGGGGAACATGGGGGTTGGAGAGGGGTCTGGGTAGGGGAGGGGGGGACTAGGGCGGGGTTGGGTCTTGTTCTAGACTTCCACAGAAGGGGGGGGGGAAGGGGGGTGAGCAGGGAGGCCTGGGGGGGGACTTGGGGAGGGATAGTGACTGGTTTCGCAGGTTCGCTGGGGACACACCATGGATGGATGAGTGTTTTGGAGTGGCTGCTGATAATTGGGGTGCAGAGACACAGGGGGGGACCCTAGGCTGGGGGGGTTCCCGCCATACTTGGTGGATGAATCAATATAGCAGGCTACCGCACCTAAAGGGCTGTCATGGCTAGTGGCTTGACGATTGCCTCTTGGAATGTTTGCGGTATAGGATCCCCAATAAAGAGATATAAAATCCTGCAGCAGATACAACGCCAGAAGGTGGGAGTCGCACTGCTGCAAGAGACTCATCAGTCTGCAGTAGAACATGCAAAGTTGCGTGGTCGCTTTATAGCCCAGGTCTATGGAGCCCCTGCGGTTGGAAAGAAGCGTGGGGTGGTGGTTCTCATTGCCAAGCAGGTGGGCTGGGTGGAGGAACAGGTTGATATAGACCCTGATGGCAGGTTTGTTTTGGTGCGGGGTGTTCTTGAGGGCACTAGGGTTGTCTTAGGCTCGGTCTATGCGCCTAATGTATATGAACCTCTTTTTTACCGGACACTCGAACGGCTATTGGCCCCGGTTGAGGGATACCAGGTAATAGTCGGGGGAGATTTCAATACCGTACTGCATGATAGTGAGGATCGCTCGGGGCAGGCAGTGAGTAGGGACCATAGGAGTCAACGGCGGATGCTAGGGATTTGTGAAGCGCATCATCTTTTAGATATCTGGCGCATTTTGCATCCTGGGGAAAAGACGTTTACCCACCTGTCGCGGGCCCATGGCACGTGGTCCCGCATTGACTACTTTTTGATCTCGGCCTCTTTGTTTAGTAAGGTGGTGGAGCTGAAAAAACAAATTCCGCCTGGTCAGAGGTTCTGGCGTTACCCTCTGGAGTTAAGTGGGGACGTCAAATTTGCAGGGTTTCTTCAGGATCGGTGGAGAGATTATGAAGCTCTTAATGATATCCCGGGGACCTCTCCGACCCTTCTTTGGGAGGCGGGTAAGGCGGTCATGCGGGGGGAGATCATTAGCTATTACGGCTCCCGGCGAAAGCGCCAAAACCATCGCATTCTGTTTTTGGAGCGCGAGTTGCGAAAGGCACAGCGACGGTTGGTGACTGTCAGTTCGGCCGCGCATAGGCGTCAGGTGCGGGAAATTCAGCAGGAGTTGGGGATGCTCCTCCATCAGCGCACCCGAAAATCTTTGATGTACTATAGATATAAACTGTACCAGCATGGCAACAGGGCCGGGAAGTTGTTGTCGGCATTGGTGCGGCCGGCGGGGGGGGGGGGGGGGGCCGTCACATCGGGGCGATCCGGCACCCGGATGGGTCTCTCTATAAAGACACCGCTGCAATCCAAAAGGTTTTCGCCGATTATTATCGGCAGCTCTATGCTCGTGAGGGGGATGGAGTGGTGGCAGGTAAGAACTTCCTGAAAGGTTGCACTTTACCTAAGCTGACCGAGGAACAGGTGCAGGCCTTGAACCTGCCGATCTCCTTGAAAGAGGTACAGGAGGGGATCCGAAACCTGAAAAATGGCCGTGCTCCTGGTTTGGACGGACTGAGGGGAGAGTTCTATAAGACTTTGGGGAACGTGGTGGTGGCCCCTCTGGCGGATTACTTTGAGGACTTGGTTCGTAGGGGTAGCTTTCCGTATGAGGCGAACAAGGCGCTAGTTACGGTTTTGCCCAAACCGGGGAGGGACCCGTTGGCACCGGGTTCATACCGACCCATCTCCCTTCTTAACGTTGACATTAAAATCCTTGCCAAAATCATGGCTGATCGCTTAGCGCCTATTCTGCCGACTCTGATACATGGGGACCAGGTGGGCTTTGTCCGGGGGCGCCACGCAGCCTATAACCTGCAGCGACTTCTGATATCCATGTGTGCGGGTAGGGCGGCGGGGGTGCGCTCGATGCTTATCAGTTTTGACGCTGAGAAAGCATTTGACAGGGTCAACTGGGACTTTATGTACCAGGTCCTAGAAGGGATGGGGTTCACGGGCTTTTATGTCCGGGTGGTGCGGCTTTTATATGCAGAACCGAAAGGGGCTATTTTGATCAATGGGGCTATGTCCGATGAATTTCCCATCCAAAAGGGGACCCGGCAGGGATGCCCTTTGTCCCCTCTCCTGTTTATTCTGACATTGGAGCCCCTGCTACAGAGGATTCGGGCTCACCCCCAATTTCAGGGTGTACGGGTGGGAGAGTTTGAGTTTCGAGTTGCAGCATTTGCTGACGATCTCTTGGTACACTTGGTGAACCCCCAGGTAGGACTCCCACATTTGCTTCAGCTTTTCCGTGACTATGGGGTGCCCTCAGGATTTCGTTTAAACTTGGATAAATCGGCGGCGATGATGTTGGGGCCGGGAGACATGCAGAGATGTCTTGTCATTATCCCCGGTTATTGGTTTTGTCTTAGTCTATTAGTCTTGTCTTTTACCCTCTGTCTGTTTGTGTTTGAGTGGTCTTGCCTCTTTTATTGTTGTAAATTATTGTTTCTTATTTTGTATATTGTTAATTTGTAAACCGCTTTTATGGTTTTTATAGTATGATTTTATTGTTTTAAATATTTTATGTTTTGATATTGTACATAGTTTGTGTCTTATTTATTATTACTTATTGTCTTTTGTATTGTTGTTATGCTTTTCTTTCTTTTCTATTTACTTTGGCGTTCTTTTCCGTAGTTTGCAGTGCCGCTTTTTTTTAATATTGTTTGTACACCGCTTAAATGTTTCTTTTAACGTAAGCGGTTTATCAAATTTGAAATAAAGTTAAAGTTAAAGTTAAAGGGGGAGTTCCCACTAAAATGGTATTTTAAATACCTGGGGGTGTACAACCCTGCTGATCTCGATGGGCTTTATCAGTTGAATGTTGACGAGCTACTGGCCTCCATGGCCGTCTGTGTCGATAAATGGCGGGACCTCCCACTGTCTCTTGGGGGTCGCATCGCCCTATATAAGATGTCATTGTTCCCCCGGGTCCTGTATGTGTTACAGACACTCCCGTTATTGTTGAAGCGATCGGACTTGAAGAGGCTAGATGGTCTGATGAACCGGTTGCTGTGGAGAGGGCGGCGGCCTCGGGTGCGGGCGGAGGTCTTGCAGCAGCCTTGGGCCTCGGGGGCAATGGGGTTACCGGATCACTGGCTCTGGGACCTGGAGGAGTATACTCCACTGGGGCTATTGCAAGAGGCGGTGAAACCTTATCATCTGCGATTCCTCCTACATGCAAAAACCTTCCCTGGGCTGGACCACATTATTCGCGTTTTCCTAGTGGATCCGGTTAGGGCGGGGTGGCGTCGCTTTTGCTCTAGTCAGCAGCTTTCGGCTACCCACTCCCCCTATCTCCCCCTTAGGGGCAACGGGGACTTCCTGCCCGGGTTGGAGGGCGGCCATTTCAGGCGATGGGAACTACTGGGGATAGTGAACTTGGAGCATGTGGTATCACCGGAGGGTGTTATACTGCCCTTTCCTGAGCTTTGCCGACATTACCCCCTGGGGGGGGCGGGATGTTTTCCCGTTCGCGCAGGTTCGAAGCTATCTTCGCACCTTACCCGTGGTGACCCTGCGAGGAGCGGTTAGTTCACAACTTGAGACGACCTTGCTGGGGGGTGAGTCGGGGGTGAGAGTGGCGGGGTTACAAAAGCTCTTGTGGGACCTGACACCACCGCTTTCGGTGGATGGCCTGGTAGAGGCCTGGACAAGGGAGCTGGGAGAGGAGGTGACCAGTGGTGGGCTGTTAGAAGGGTTGGCGGCCATCCCCAAGGTATGTGTGCTGGTGTCTTATCGGGACATGCACTACAAATTGTTGCATCGTTTATATTATGCCCCCCTGCGGGCGTGGAAAGCAGGGATCGCTGGGTCCCATTGTTGCCCCCGTTGTGGGGAGGAAAGGGCTACGATAGGGCATATGTTTTGGACCTGTCCACGGGTCACTGCCTTCTGGAAGTTGGTGCAAGCTTATCTAGCAGGTTGTGTGGATGGTGCGCCCTCCCTGACGGCGGCGAATGCAGTATTGGATGTGTGGGAGCCTGAGTGGGAGACCCGATTGGGACGTGAGGAATGGTTATGGCTGCGATTGGTGTTGGGGACAGCGAGGATGACTATTCTGTTCAGATGGTTGGATGCTCGGGGGCCAACATATGGACTATGGCGGGGGCGTCTACACGAGGTGTTGCTTATGGAGCGACTCCGGGCAAAGGGGGATCCCAAACGATGGCAGAGGTTTCTGGTGGCCTGGGGACCACATTTGCATTCTTTATCTCGTAGTGCCCGGAGTCGGATCTTGGGGGGTCCTTAGAGGAGTAAATCTTTTTTGCAGCCGGTTTCCTTACCTAGGTGTGTGTTTTTGTTTTTGAGAGGGGGGATTCCAGTCACCTGGGGGGGGGGAGGGGGGAAGGTAAGATTAGACAAGGGAAGACGATGTAGGTTCACATGAGCGGGGAAGGGTAGGCTTGGGAGAAGAATACACCTCGAGCCTGTCCTTTGTTGACAGGGGACAGGGGATGGCGGAGGGCTTTGGGAGGGATAGGGCCGGCGGGGGGGGTAGGTCGGGGGGGGGGGGAAGGTTGGAAGGGAGGGTATTAGTTCTCGTTTTGGACTTAGAGGTGGGGAAGGGAGGGTGGTTACCCCTGATTTCGACTTCACATATCCCTGTAGAGGGATTGGATATGGGCAATGTTCTGGCAGCTGTCTCTGGGTATTCCTGGGGGGGGGGTTCTCTCGGGGGGGAGGCCATTTGTGTTTTCTAACTTCTGGTCTTTGCATTGTACTCTTTGCTTCTCCTCTTTTTTTTAATAATGCTGCTGCTGGACTGTGTCTGTGGGGGTGGGCTTTCTGGTTAAAAGTGTGTTTTGTTTGCTTTGGTTTAATGCCTGTAACATATCATTCGGTTCTGTTCATGGTTGTTTTGATATGGCTGTTGTATTTTCAATAAACAAATTTGAACATAAAAAAAAAAAAAAAAAGTAGTACTGTGGATTTCTTTGCCATCCTCCCTCCATTTATTAAAGCAAATGCAATCATGCTATGATCACTATTGCCAAGTGGCCCTAACACCCTTATCTCTTGCACCAGATCTTGTATGTCTCTAGGATCATGAACCAGATGTTCCAAGAAGCAGTCATTTATTTCACCTAGTAACTTTATCTCCCTAGCATTCCCTGCTATGACATTGACCTAGTCAATACAGGGATAATTTAAATCACCCACTAATACTATGTTGTAACTTTTGTCAGCTTCCCTGATTTCTTTTGGCATTTCATCATCCATCTGTTCATTCTGGCCACGTGGTCAATAGCACACCCTCACTGCCATTGCCTTCCCCTTTTCACATGGAATTTCTATCCATAAAGAGGCAGATTCGATAACATGCATGTCTGTCCCACAGACACATCTTAATTAAAAACAGGCCCTGTTTGAACCTAATTCCGCATCCAAGGGTCTAGACGTGCCTGTGGTTCTGGAATTAGGGAGATAGATGTGTCTGGTGTGACACGGGCAAAGAGCTATTCAGCCGGCCCATGACCAGGCGCAGGCACAGGCCATGCGATATAATGGAGAAACATGATCCTGTCAATATTATGGGACACAGATAAACATTTTGGACCTCCTCACGCCCACCATATTCTTAAAAGTTGTACGTTTCATATCCTGCCCATCTCTGGAATGTACCCAAGGACGCCACACATCCTCAGTAAAGTGTGCATCTCCTAAGCTGCTCTTCACAGACAGTAGTTTGCTAATGCAAACTAGACATAAATACCAATGAGAAATGACTGCTCCTACATCGACCACATACCAGTTCTCTTCAGGCCCTGTAATCCCAGTGCACCCTATTATAGTATGAAAGAATGTAAATATGAACATATGTCAGGACATACCTTGCATCAAATGGTACGTGGCATTATAAAATGGCCCCAGTGATCCCTGCCATGGTCACCTCTAGAAACACGCTTGAAACCGCTAAGGATGGACACTTTCCAAGTGCACAAAACCCGAAAATAACATTGCAGTTGCCCAAAGGATGCATAATATTGCTGAGCAACAAATGTCTGCTCTTTTCGTGCCTATGGCCTATAGCAGATCGCTTCTGACTGTGAACTGCTCTTCCACTGCCAACTCCAAACTTCACTCCTTTCACCTCGCTGCTCCTTAAGCCTGGAACAAACCCCCCAAGTCTGTACATCAGGATTCTTCTCTGGCTCTTCTCAAATCCAGACTGAACACTCACCTCTTCATTGACGCTTTAGGATCTGATCTATGTAATCTCTCTTGTGTTTCCTTACCATTCCCCCTAGATGTATCCTGTCCACCGTTGCTGTGTTGTCTGTCTTGACTAGATTGTAAGCGCTGCTGAGCAGAAACCATCTTTTACATGTGTCGGTGCAGCGCTGCGTACGCCTTGTAGCACTAAACAAATGATCAGTGGTGGTAGTAGTAGTGATAGTGGTAGGGCCTTGTAGCTATTGCATCTGATTCCCACAGATCTGGGTACTGGCAATTCTCACAGCAGCTACACCTGCCCCATTGTGTCAGCTGTATACATCCGCTATCTGTGGGGCATCCCTGTCTGCCTTCCCATAGTCTGCTTTGTGGCACTGCTCCCCTGGTCAGGCCTGTGTGGGCATAGAAAGGGGGATCCCTGTGCCATCATTACCAGGTAGCCAGTCTCCAGATATATCACCATTCTCGCAGCTTGCATAGATCCTGGACTGGCGAAGGACGTAGGCCTCATGGCACAATCTGGGGGATGTTGGCACGTCATGCCAGTGCCTGACACAGCTGATGAATAGCTGCCCTATCACACTGGCACCTGATGACACTACAATCATCCATATGGTCCAGGTACTGGCCAGTCATTCATGGCTGCCCTGAATTGCAGATCAAACCACCAGATCCTCCCGTGTTATCCCCGACACCACACACTCTCACTTGCAGTCACAACAGACATCATTCTGCCAAACCAAACCTATAACTAACAGCTATTATCCTATCATGGCATGACGTCCCAGGACTACACATATGATCTCCTTTTCTCACTCCAACATGATTTGTTTCCAGACCCACTCACACACTATTCTTACATCAGCAGTCCCAGTTTTCAGAACACAGGATTTGCTCTTTTAGCACAAACAGCACATTTCAGCATAGTCTGAATAAACACTGTTGCTCTTCTTAATATTTCTTAAGGGTGTTTAGTAATGTTTCTTTCCTTAACACATTCCCTCACCTCTACTTTCTGTTCTTTGTAACTGCATCTTGTGTTTTTCCAGACTGCAGTCACACCAGTTCAGCACATACTTGTCACAACCATTCTTCTATATGGGACGAATTGCACAGCACAGCAAAATATTCTCTAAGTCCTAGCCTTATTCCATGTTTCAGCAGGAATAGCGGGGACGTCCATGGGGATGTCACAGAATGTACACGGGCCTTTCCGGAATATGCTATGCACATCTCCGTGGATCACCACATCCACATTCCCACTCCTTCTGGGCACATTCTGAGATTCCCGTACTAGCATCACAGATGTGCACGACAGCAGCATTTGAAAATAAGGTTGGGACATTTTCAGTACATAAACATCCCTCCCTTATTCGTGCTCTGGAATGACCTCCAAAATTCTACAGTGTATTTTGTTTCCTGCAAAACCTTTATCGCTGCGTGGCTCAAAACCCTCTCTAACATTGAGCGCAACCCCTGCACCAATATGATCTACCCTATCATTGTGATATAGTTTGTACCCAGGTATCACAGTATCCCACTGGTTGTCCTCCTTCCATCAGATCTCTGAGATGCCAATCATATCTAAACTTTTATTTAGTGCTATATATTCTAACTCTCCCATCTTATTTTTTAGACTTCTAGTATTTGCATACAGGCATTTCTGAGGCTGTATTTTATTCATATTAACAATCTGGTTATCAGTTGACAGAGGTAATTTGGAATCTTTCAGCTCTCTAATTATGGGCATATGGGTTACTTTTATCTTTATTGGAACCTCTATGTCGGGATGCCCTAACATCCCTCTTTTGCTAGTATACATCCTTCTGAACCATGCGCTCTTGGGAGACTGTTGGCTTTCACCTATTATCTAGTTTAAAAGCTACTCTATCTCCTTTTTAAGGGTTAATGCCAGCAGTTTGATTCCACCCCGGTTAAGGTGGAACCCATCCTTTTGGAAAAGCCTCCTCCCCCCTCTTCCCCAGAATGTTGCCCAGTTCCTAACAAATCCAAAGCCCTCATCCTTGCACCAGCATCTCATCCACACATTGAGACTCCGGAGCTGTGCCTGCCTTTTGAGTCCTGCGTGTGGAACGGGAAGCATTTCCGAGAACATTACCCTGGAAGTTCTGGATTTCAACTTTCTACCTAAAAGCCTAAATTTGGCCTCCAGAACATCTGTCCCACATTTATTCTTATTTAACATTTTTTTATATACCACATTTTCTAAGGTCAATGCGGTTTACATTAAACTAACATTTTACAAGGAACATGCAACAAAAAAGCTAGGGTAGGGTAGTTAGGGTAGCACGTTGAACTTAAGGTATTTTAGATTTAACTTATAATACATAATTATGTTTTATGATGTAAAATATGGGGTAATAAATGTGTTCTTTAGTGGCAGTCATAACATCCTGTCTAGCTACAATGTGATTGTCAGGTTTACTATTTGAGTGAAGTTGTAGAGTATTTAGAAGCTGCTAGGTTATGGCGGCCTTGTCATGTTATGTTTTTCCACCAAAGTGCTCTTTGAAAAGATGCGTTTTTATTTCCTTATGAAAGTATGTGATGTCATTCAAGGCTCTGGTTTTATAGGAAGGCTATTCCAGAGGCCTGGCGCATAAAGTGAGAAGGCGCCGTGAGAAAGCTGTTTGGTTGCTCCTTCGTTTTTTGAGAGGCGCTCTGAATCTTTATCTTTATTTCGCCATTTGATAGACCGCTCTTATCGGAACATTAGAGCGGTGTACAATAAAAGGTCCACGCCGCTAAGCTATAGAAAAAGGAATGCCATATTATAATAGGAAAGAGGGAGAAAGGACAGCATAAAACAAATACAATAAGAGCACGAGACACAGACCAGACAAAAACTCAAGAGGGACAACGAACATAGGGTGGGGAAACCACAACAGAAAAAAAAAAAAAGGGGGGAGATGACAGTACAAAAGCCAAACATAGTAACGGCACGAACTGCAGGTCAACAAAGACTCAGGGAGGGACGTCAGGGGAGAGGTCAAAGGCTTGTTGGAACAGATAGGTTTTCAGCAACTCTTAAAAACTTGGGATATGAGGGTTCCAGCCGGAGGGAGGGTGGTAGAGCGTTCCAAAGTGAGGGGCCGAGGAAAAAGAAAGCTGAGTGACGAGTCTGTTCTAGATGTGCTTGTGACGGAGAAGGTAAGGACAAGCGATTGGCATGCAGGGAACGAAGTTGACGGTATGGTGTGTGAAGGGAAATAAGATCAGCTAGGTAGAGAGGATTAAATGTGTAAATGGCTCTATGTGTTAGAATAAGAAATTTGTAATGAAATCAAAAACGGAGAGGTAACCAATGTAAATGAAACAGGATGGGAGTGACATGCTCAAATCGGTGGGAAAATGTGATAAGACAGGCTGCCGTATTTTGAATAAGCTGTAGACGCTTAAGCTGATAAGTGGGAATGTATCCTCAGTGCATGTTCTCCCGAGTCTGTTGTCTGATGGCTTTATGAGGATGGACTGTAGACAATCCGAAGTCATACTGTGCAGGATTTTGTAGGTGGTTATAAGAACTTTGTGTTTGACATGGCATTGAAGTGGAAGCCAGTGTAGTTGCTTGACATTTTTCTGTCATTCGTACCAACGTGTACCAATTCAGCAGGCTCCTCCCCAGCACTATCTAAAACCTGGTCTAGGTGGTGCATAAGGTCTGCTACCTTCACACAAGGAAGATATGTTATCAGGTGATCCTCACATCCACCAGCTGTCTACAAGCCTAATGATCGAATCACCAACTATAATGTTCATCCTAACTCTTCCCTCATGGGCACATGGCCCTGGAGAAACCAACTAGGCATGAGAGGGCACATCACCTAGCTACAAGATCACTTCTTGCCACACCAAGGTGATGCTTTCCTTTCATGTGACCTCTCTTCTCCGTGGCAACAGAAAAGCTGCCATACTGGAGGTGGGACATCAGTACTATGTCCCTATAGGTCTCATCTATATACCTGTCTGTCTTTCCTAGTTCCTCTGCTACTCTAGCCTCCAGAGGTCAGACTCGTTCCCTGAGAGCAAAGAGCTCCTTGCACCTAGTGCACATGAAGGACCTCTCAACATGTAAGACTTCTCAACAACTGGGAGAAAATCGTACACGTGGTACTCAATGCAAAAGACTGGATAGCCTCCATCTCGCTGCTGGACTGCTGTCTGCATCTTAGTTTTAAGGATTTGTTTAGATATTTAAGTTGTTTACTTACTTAAAGTTGCTAGGAATACTTGTACCAAAACAACTATACCTAATACTGTACATTTAAGGGACTTTGTTCATCTCAAGATTAATTAATTTCATGGCCTTAATTAGTCTATTTCTGATAAGGATAACCAGCTAATCCTGAAAGTGAATTTGACCACCCCTTTCTCTTTAAAAGTTTTAAGATCCTAAGATTGTGCCTGGGGTGGGTAGAAGGGAAAGAAAGAGTTAATACTACTACTGATCATTTGTATAGCACTACAAGGCGTATGCAGCGCTGTACAAACACATTTGAAAGATGGTCCTTGCTCATCAGAACTTACAATCTGGTCAAGACAGACAACACAACAGCTGAGGACAAAGATATATCTAGAGGAATGGTAAGGAAACACATACAAGACTGAACAGATCGGGATCCAAAAGCAGCCTCGAAGTTAGTAAAAGCTGGCTTGCTACACAGTGCTCTGACCTGTGCTTCTAAGGGGATTTCCAAATCCATTCCTGGAGGGCCGCAAACCAGGTTTTCAGGATATCCCTAATGAATATGCATGCGATAACTTCAAATACAATGAGGGCAGTGCATTCAAATATCTCTCATGCATATTCATTAAGACAAACAAAAAAGACACCCAGGACTAAATTCGTCATTTAAAAGCCTATCACTAAAAGTAGGAAATTACAAAGCAACACACCATGGTTGAAAAACCTAAACTCCTTACAGGAGATTAAGCCACACTACAAACACAGCAGCAACTTCATCAAAATAGGGGAGAAAAAGCCTCAGGACCATGTCTCTTCCCACTATGCGGCAACGTAATGCCATGGGGGGATGATGAACTCAACATCATTGGCTAAAAAAATCCCTTCTTTTTTAAATTTTATATAACTAATCACTAAAGGTACAGAGAAGTGCTTTCACAATATCCACCATTCAAACCAATACCCTATTGATTCATTCAACCAACCTTCCAACAGATCACTCATGCAAACCTTCGGCACACTACTGATCAGTATTACTCAGTTAAATTTAAACTTCCCACCTTTATCACTGCACAAAGATCTCAAAAGGAAGGAAACTGTCACATAGATCCAATAACCGATACATCGATACAATGTGGCTTCGTTCAATGCTAAAAACGACTCCTATAGCAGCACACTATGTTCTTCTGCTCAAAGTCGCTGACTTATCAAGAAAGCATATTCACAACACCAACAGTCCAAACTAACAATATCGCAATCATATTCTTTTATACAAAGAAATTGGAATCATTGACTAGCAATATCGTGATCGACTCATACTAAAAGTGAGAGTCACCTCAAAACTAGGGCTCAACCCTGCAACCAGATGTATGAGAATGAAGGAAAATCAATACTGCTTTTAACCCAGCCCAACTGATTCAGTTATCTGAAGGCTGTTGACGAGAAGCTCCTCAACGGCTCCCGCCAGAGAAAACTTAATTACACCATTTCACTTCTTCACATCTGCAGGCTGAAACAACTAATGCCATAATCTGCTGCCTAATAGTGACATGATATCCTTACTGCCTTTCTGCCCCACTGAAATGACTAGTGCCATAATCTGTTGCCCAATAGCAGCACGATATCCTTCCACCCAACAAAAATCTTTGTTTCGCCTTACAGGCTTCTTCAGGGACAGGAGAATGGAGCTGGGAAAACCCTGAACACTGCTGAAGGTTTGAATGAGCAAGCTATTGGAAGATTGGTTGAATGAATCAGTAGAGTATTGGTTTGAATGGTGGGCATTGTGAAAGCACTTCTCTGTACTTTTAGGGCCTGATTTTTGAAGCCCTAGGTGCATGCTACACATGTAACAGCTGGCCTTACCCAAGTAAAACTGCCATTACTGTGTAAACCAGATATTCAATGAGGTGACTTGAATTGTTGAGGCCCAGTTACCTGCAAAGCGCCAGGCTCTGAGGCCCGGGGGCATACCGCCATGAAACCCGCATGAAGTGGATTTCTGAAACCTGTGTGCACTGGCATTGGACATCACAAACCGCGTAAGCCTAAGTGATGTTTCCCGGCGCATACGACCGCTGATGGTGATCGGCACAAACATGCAATAGCAAGGGGAGCGTATTCAGGCTTGTATCCAAACCATGCAGACGTACAGTGACGCAAGACCGGCAGAGAAGCTATGTGGGCCATGCACATGGTCTTCCAGAGGTGGAGACATGCAGGCACAGTGGAGGATGCAGCAGGCAGAGTGTACCCATCTGCAGGCTATAGCCCAGCACCTGAGATGATACCGTGCCCCACATGTACACAGATCCAAGGTGAGCAATCTGCAATTGACAGAGGAGGAGATCTACCAGACTGGATAGGGCAATGATAACCGAGTTGTGCATCATTTTCAGTGTGGACCTGGAGCCCTCCACTTCCAGAAGCCAGGCCCTGCCAGTTGCCATGACGGTGACCACTCTCCTGGGATATCATGCAACCAGCAGCTTCCAGTATGTGATAGGGACAACTGTTGGAATCATGCAGTCTACAGCCAACCACTGCATAAGTTCCTTCACCAGGGCCCTGCTGTGGAGGATGCACCAGACACAGCAGATGTGGCAGAGACCATGCAGGCATTCTACAATGTCGCTGGGTTCCCATCAGTGCTTGGAAGTATAGACTGCACCCACATTGCACTGTGGGCACTATGGATGGAACAGAAGGCATACCGGAACAGGTATGGGTACACATCAGTGAACATGCAGGTCACTGTGGATGCCAACATGACCTTCACTGATGTGTGTGCCCATTACCCGGAGTCATGCCATGATGCATTTGTCCTCGCCCAGTCCAGACTGGGACAGGCAGCAGCCAGGGATCAGTTCAGAGATGCATGGCTGCTAAATGAGTGTTCGCAGGTGAGCCCCAGGCAGTCCCAGAACAAACGCTTGCTGTAGTCTGATGCTATATGTAATGCAAACAGGTGGTGATATATATGTTATGTATATCACCACCTGTTTGGGTGGGACTCCAATGCACATCATGGTGACAACCAGAGGAAGCCCCATGGCCGAAAGCAAGCAGCACGCACCAACATATGGAGTGCAGAAGAGCATGGGCTGGCACCATGTAGCGCAGCCACATGGCAGCAGTCCATGTAGGGTACATCCATGTCTGCCCCATCCCAGCCCACAGACCCCCCCCCCCAACTGCATCCCCATGCCATGCCCCTGCTCCCTCCCCCCTCCCAACAGGCCAGCCCATGTCACCATCACCCAATGCCCACTTCCAAATGCCTGACTGCCGCACAAGCCATATGTTGGTGTCATCTAACTGCCAGTGTCACTGACTGGTAAATATTGCACCCCGCCCTGCTAGTTGTGTGCTGTATGCTGTCCATAGACTATACCCAATGCATGTCCCAGGCTCATATTCACATCTCACATTGCCCCCCACAGGTGACCATGGCTATCCCCTGAGGACCTGGCTGCTGACCCCAGTGTGCCACCCTATGAGCCGGCAGGAGGGAAAGTACAATGGTGCCCATCAGCAGACCCAGGAGGTTGTGAAGCACACAATAGGGGTGCTGAAGACCTGCTTCCAATGCCTCGACAGGAGCAGTGAGAAACTCCTCTATAGCCCAGAACGGGTATGCAAGATATTTGCATCATACTGTATACTCCACAATCTGGCATGGATGTGTGGAGTGCCGGACCCAGAGCCAGTGATTGTGGTTGTGGAGGAGTGGGAGGCCACAGAGGCAGCAGATGGTGACAGTGCAGAGTCCAGGGACCAGCAGCAAGTCAAGGCACTGGCCCACCATGCGCGGATGATACATGACAGTTTCCGAGTTGACTGCCCTGCACCAGTACCAGGATAGGACACACACAATCACCAATAAAGGGATAAAGTGACCAATACTAGGTTATGTGTGCAGAGTGATACTTTATTTCTCCCCACGTGGGTACTTGCTGACATGTACACTGCAACGCAGTAGAGCAATATCATGATGAGGGCATGGTGCCAATGTACATCATAGCCATGTATGTGTAAAAAGGACCTATGCAGGTAGCCTAATGCCACCATAATGCCTGAGCTACATAGCAGCAGACATGGCACAGAGAGCAGCAAAGCGAACACAAAAGGCAAACATCACGCTCTCCGAGACTATGGCCCTAGGGCTCCAATGCATAGGATCCTGAATGCTGGCATTTCAAAAATCTGCATGACAGCTAGCTACCATAGGACACTATAGCCACACAGCACTGCGTGATGGCAATGAATGCGTGCATGGGCGCCCAGAGTGGACTACCCAGGTAGGTCAGATAGCACAGTATGTAGGCATGGCCACTGTGGCATGCAGAAAGGTGCATGGCATCGCTCCAACTGTGTGCCTCCGTGGGGCAGGGGTCACCCTGCATGTGTAGTGCCGCTGTGCCATACCCACTGACATAAGGATGGCCTATGGTACAGGGGAGCCCTACTTGTGCCCTCATACTGCATTGGTGACGGCATCCATAAGTTCTGCGATGGTCCATGCCACAGTGTGCACCTCCTCCCTGAGGAGCCACACCTCCACCCTCAGGGCGGCCAGGGCCCGGTCAATCACCAGATGGACAAGAGGGTGGTGGGTGCAGAGGGACCTGGTGCAGCATGGCCATGGCATGCCCATGGTTGCTGGGGTGGCCCCTAGCTGCAAAGAGTGGACCACCACTTTGCTGCCTGTTTTGCCTGGCCCATGCTGAGCCATGTGATGGGCACATGGCCCCCTGGTAGGGATGTGGGCTGCCATGGATGTGGGACACAGCAGGGGGGTGCTGCAGCTCCTTCTCTAGGCTCCCCACCAGGTACCTGCTGGATGTGTGCAGCATGGCATGCCTCCTGCTGCAGGCAACCAGGGCTGGCACCTATACAAATGCATGGCCTGTCCCCCCCACCGATGCCTGTTTGGCATACATTGGGGCTGCCACCAGCATGTGGCTTGGCACCACAGTACTGTCTGACTGTGCAGCACATAGCTATGCCTTTCAGGTGTGTGTGGCCTAGCATGGTGCTTAGCCACCCCCTCCCCTGCCCATTGAGGCCAGTCAGAGTTGGATACCCCTCCATATGGCTGTAAACAGACACAGGTTTGGATGCCAGCCCCCCATGGGATATAGCACCCCCTCGTACCACAGCATGGATTGGACAAGGGACTCTCATTGCAGCTTAAATTCACAGACTTCATCACCACGTCACTGGGATCTATCCGACCAGTCACAGGGGGCTCTTGCACAGGCAGCCCGCGGGGGCCTGCGTTACAGTGTCATCTATGCACGGATATGCCGGATGGGCAATACATGGGTTCATGCATACTTGTCATCCCACTTCTCTGGCCACTGGTTTGGTCACATACATGGGTATCACAGATCAACCTTAGGTGCAGAGCATGGGTTCCAAGCCCAGCACCTACTCATCTATGCCGCAATAGGCGCCTGCCACTGTGCTCTATTCGTGCTGCATTTTTGTTGCTTGCCTATTTTGGAGGCTCATGACTCACAATTCAAACACTTTTCCTGAACAGGTAACTTTCTGCAGTTAAGGCAGGCCTCAGCACCTTGTTGAAAATCGGGCCTTAATGTTTAGTTGTTATATAAAATAAAAACGTTTAAAAAAAGGGGAGTTTTTTTTAGCCAATGATGTTGAGTTGATCATCCCCCTTACGGCATTATGTTACCACATAGTGAGAAGAGACATAGTCCTGAGGCTTTTTCTCCCCTATTTTGATGAAGTTGCTGCTATGTTTGTAGTTTGGCTTAATCTCATGTAAGGAGTTTAGGTTTTTCAGCCATGGTGTATTACTTTGTAATTTTCTACTTTTAGTGGTAGGCTTTTAAATGACTAATTTATTCCTGAGGGTCTTTTTTGTTTGTCTTGATAGTTTAATACTCTCAGTGTGGTTTCCTTTGTATGCAAGGGCTGTGTGAGTTACCCAAGAAATTGTTAAAAGATTACCTTAGAACTGGAGGGCCGCAATCCTGCCAGGTTTTCAGGATATCCATAATGAATATGCATACAAAGAAACTGATATAGGGAGCTTTTCAAATTGACCCTTTGATCTGTTTCTAATAGTTTCCTGGGTGATTCACAAAGCTCTTGGTTTGATAGAGGAAGCTTTTCAAATTGCCCCTTTGATCTCTCACTCGGCTTTAACACCTATTTTATTTATTTATTTATTTACAGTCTCTTTTATACCGCGCTATTTGACACCAGTGCGGTTTACAATGAACATTAAACTACACATCTCAGTTTAGTGATTTGTGCTTACAGTGAACAGGTAAAATAACTTGGGCATACATTAAACAGGTTCCTTAACAGGGAAAACATGATAAATATATACAAGCTACTTTATGCAGCTATATATTGGGTTATATGAAACTGCATAAGCTTCTCATGGTGGGTGGAGGGTAAAAGTGTGATTGCGAGTGTTCAGTCTAAGAATGTGAGATGCATGGGCTTGAGGTGCTGCCTTGAGGTGTGAAAGTAGGTGGGTGTGAGTGGGAGACTGAAACATCATAGTGAAGGAGAAAAAGGTGATGTTTCAGTGCCTTCTTGAATTGGGGGAGATCACTGATGGTTCTAATAGTCGCTGGTAGAGCGTTCCAGCAGGATGGTGCAAAGAAGGCAAAGGCTCTAGATCAGGGTCTCAAACTCAAATTGCTTTGAGGGCCAAATGAGGACTTGTAAAGTAACCCGGGGGCCGCATAAGACGCGGGGCCTCATTTGCATAAGGGGCCTCATTTGCATAAATATTTGCACAATGTTACCATACACTAACTTTTAGTAAACATGCCTCTTTAATGAGTATGGATAAAGAAAGACTAAAAGATTTAGAAACAAGAAGACAATAATTAAACTGGGAACCCCAAAAGCCAAACTTGGAATGTACAACAACACTGTAGAAATAAAACTATAAATTAATTTCCTCTTGTACTAAACAAAGCGCAAACATTAATGATGCACATTTCCCAGAGCTGACATATTCCAGTTAATAAATTCAAAATAAAGAGATATTTTTCTACCTTTTGTGCATTTTTTTCAGTTGCAATTGTTCCAGCCACTTTCTTCTGGTTTCTTCATGTCTTCTGCTAACTCTCCATCGTCTGCTGTCCATTTGCCCTTTCTTCTCTCCTAGTTTTTTTTCCATTCTCTCTCTACATCTGCTTTAACATACTAATCTTTCTCCTTTTTCTCTTTCCTCATTCCTATTTCATCCACTCAAATTTTACCCCTCCATCCTCAATCCCCACTTACTCTCCCAATACCTGGCCAATTGTAGATTTGTCTTCTCTCCCAGACAAAATATTTTTCCCCTCTCCATTTCACTTTCCCAGCTCCATCCCATTCTAATCCTCCCCCAACATCAGCTCCCTTCTAGTTCCAGCCCCACCCAGCATCCGCTCCCTTCTAGTCCCCCCATTAGTCCATTTCCAGTCCTATCCTAGCCTCACCATCAGCCCATTTCCAATCCTAGCCCCCCATCAGCCCATTTCCAATCCTAGCTCCCTCCCCTCACAGCCCATTTCCATTCCAAGCCCCCCTCCCCATCAGCCATTTGCAGTTCAAGCCCCCCTTCCACTCAGCCCATTTCCAGTACTAGCAACCCCCCCAGCCCATTACCAGTCCTAGACCCCCCATAGCCCATTACCAGTCCTAACCTCCCCATAGCGCACTTCCAGTTTTACCCCCATCACCCCATTTTCAGTCTTACCCCCCCCATAGCCCATTACCAGTCATAACCCCCCCTGCCAATAGCCCACTTCCAGCCCTAACCCCCATTACCCCATTTCAGTCAGCCCCTCCATAGCTCATTACCAGTCCTAACTCCCCCCATCAGCCCACCTCCAGTCCTTCCTAACCCCCACCTGCCCATTTCCAGTCCTAGCCCCCACCATAGCCCATTACCAGTCATAACCCCCCTGCCAATAGCCCATCTCCAGTCATAACCCCCCCTGCCAATAGCCCATCTCCAGTCATAACCCCCCCTGCCAATAGCCCATCTCCAGTCATACCCCCCCCTGCCAATAGCCCATTTCCAGTCATAACCCCCCTGCCAATAGCCCATTTCCAGTCCTGGCCCCCCCCCCTGCCAATAGCCCATTTCCAGTCCTACCCCCCCCCCCCCCCCCCCGGTAAATTAAAAAAAAACCTGGCTTCTGCTGCTGCAGCAGAAAATCAGCTGTCCCGCGGCCCCTTCCCCTCTGCGCGGAGAGCCCTGAGTATGCTTCATCTGCGGCGTGCTTTTTAAGCCGCGAAGAGAGTATTTCCCTCTCGCGCGGCTTAAACCTAGTCACTTTTCAAGCCTCGCGAGAGGGAAATACTCTCTTCGCGGCTTGAAAAGCACCCGCTGATGGAGCACTCTCGGGGATCTCCGGGCAGAGAGGAAGGGGCCGCAGGACAGCTGATTTTGCTGCTTGAGCAGCAGAAGCCAGTTTTTTTTTTTTTTTAAAATTGACCGTCGGCGGCAACGGCAGCAGCAGCAGAAGCCGTCGCAGGCCGCACAACGTTCTCTCGCGGGCCGCGTGTTTGAGACCCCTGCTCTAGATCTAGTGACTTGGGAACACTTCGTGCTTGTCTTAGGTAGAATGAGGGTATTTGAGGCATTCAATCTCCTTACTCGGTTAGGAGGTGTGATTGATATTAGGTCAGTAATGGCAGTAGCTGGGTATTTCTTGATGGCTTTATGGGTCATAGTTAGGATCTTGAAAGAGATCCTGGCTTGTATGGGCAGCCAATGCAACTGTTTTAGTATTGGGGTAATGTGGGATCTTCTGGAGGCTCCATGAAGGATTCTTGCAGCTGAATTCATTGCAAGTTGTAAGGGGTTGGTCGTGCTCTTTGGTAGGCCATGCAATATCGCATTGGCGTAGTCAAGGTGAGGCATTATTAGGGCCTGAAAGACAGTTCGAAAGTCTTCAGGCTCTAACAGCTGACGAAGATGGCGGAGGGTCCGGATTTTATGATAGCTATTGATCTGATAACAACACATAACCTGGACATACTACTGATAACTGAGACATGGCTAACCGACAACATCCTCATCAACCAAATGATTCCACCAGAATTTTCCACCTATGCCTGCCATAGATCTAACCAGAGAGGTGGTGGCACACTCATCCTTGCCAAATCGGACCTCCAATTCAAAATGAGCAATACCATCAGCACACCACACCTTGATGCCCTTTCCATATCTAATAGGAGCTGTACTATCAATCTACTCTATCGAGCACCATCACCCTCCCCAGAGGACCTTCCAACAATAATCAACATTGCATGTAACTCTCCTAACCCACAATCCCCTAATTTGCTTGTGGGGGATTTTAACCTACCATCGCTACAAACCTCACACTCCGCAGTACTCCTTGAAGCCATGTGCCAACTAGGATACGAACAACTTATTGACGCTCCTACCCATATCAAAGGAAGCGCATTGGATCTAATTTTTGCTCCACAAGTGGTACTCAATGCATCTCAGAAGCTCCTTATCTCCATAACCCCTATACCTTGGTCTGATCACAGTCTACTCCTCTTTCACATTCCCACTGAACACCTCTCTACCGACAGTAACAAACCAGGTCGCCCCCCAAGCGCCCTTGAAACACGCTTCCGGCCTTTCGATAAGATTGAAGTCTTGGAGAAAATCCTACCCGCTCTCCACAAGGACTTACCTTCCCAAGATGACTTAGTAACCAACTGGGACAACACATTGAAAGCTGCTGCCTGCATCCCTGCTACTGGCAGGAGTAAGAGCAAGGGCAAACAAAAACCATGGTTCTCCTCTGAACTACAAGAATCTCTCCTCCACCTGCGTAGACTAGAGAGACGCTGGCGTTCCTCCCGGTCTCCTGATTCTCTCTACTCATACAATACATACTTACAAACTCACCGGAGGATGACAATGGAGAGAAGAAAGAAATACCACTCGGATACACTAATGCGGTCCTTAAACAAGCCACATGATCTCTTTAATATTGTTAAATCCTTAACAGGTGATCCAACCACTACCCAACCACCTATGCCACACCCTCAGGATTATGCCGATTACCTACAATCAAAAATGATTCAGACTAGTTTGAGCCTCACAGCACCAGCACCTTCCACCCCACAGAATGTGTCCCATCTAGCCACGCTTGACAATTTCTCCCAGGTGTCCAACAAGGAGATCGAAGATACAATAGCAACTATTAATCTAACTACTGCACCTAACGACCCCTGCCCTGCCAGGTGGATCAAAGAACTACGACATGAACTTAGCCCAACTATAAGCAAGATTGTTAACCATTCATTCTCATCTGGATCCTTCCCACAGAGTCTGAAACATTCATCCATCCGCCCCCTCCTGAAGAACAGCAAGCTAGACCCAACAAAAGTAGAATCTTTTAGACCCATCTCCAGCATCCCTCTACTAGCAAAAATCATGGAAAAAGTAGTCCAGCGACAAATACATCATCATGTTGACTCAGAAGCTCCTCTGGACCCCTCACAACATGGTTTCAGAGAAGAACATGGGGTTGACACCCTCCTCACAACCCTCTTCAATAACTTAATCATAAACATCGACAATATCCATCATGGGTTCATTCTCATTTTTCTTGACATAGCTGCCGCTTTTGATTCAGTAAACCACAATACTCTCTTACAGCGCCTCAAAGATAAGGGTATTCAAGGTCTAGCCCTGAACTGGTGCAAATCGTACCTATCTGAGAGACAGCAGCAAGTCAGAACAGGAGAAGCAACATCGGACCCATTCCCTCTTAAACAAGGTGTCCCTCAGGGTTCCTCCTTGTCCGCACTAATGTTCAATATCTATATGCAGCCAATCTGTGCTTTGATACGTTCATTCAACATTCAATGTCTAGCATATGCTGATGACATCTTGATGTATGCTCCATTCAACGTAAAACATCCAGACTTTACATCAATAGTTCATTGCTTCGAAGCTGTATCAAACTGGCTCATTAAACAGAATCTACGTATAAATCACAACAAAACAGAAGTCCTATTCGTTACACGGAATCCAACATTCATACCCCCTGCCTCATTACAAGTAAATAACATTGTGCTGAAGGCACAACCAACAATCCGATACCTAGGGATTACATTAGACCAGCGGCTTGATATGTCAGCACACATCAAGAAAACAACAAACACAATTTACCAAAAGATTTGTTCCCTTCGGAATCTCCGACCTCTGCTGGACTACTCCGACTTCCGTACTATCTTCCAAGCCTTGGTTCTACCACACTTGGATTTTGCCAATATTATACTACATGGTCTCCCACAATCTACTCTAAATCCCCTCCGCCTGGCCATGAATGCGGCCGCGAGAATTCTCATAGGTGCTCCATGCTCAGAGCATATAACTCCAATACTGATGAGTTTACACTGGTTACCCCTTCAAGCTAGAACCCTATATAAAACCCTTGTCTTGACTTTTAAAGCCGCAAAGACCCCATCTCTATCACCTATCAGCAACATGATACATGTCACCCCATCTAATAGATCCAGGAGATCGGTTACATTGAATTCCATTGACCTCCCGAAACTCCTTACAAAATGCTCGAAATCAACAGCCTCTAGAGCCTTCTCATTGTTTGCGCCCAGAGCCTGGAATGCCCTCCCACCTGAAATTAGAGCCATCACAAGCCTCATGGCATTCAGAAAGGCCTTAAAGTATCACTTGTACCTAATTTACTACCCGGAAGCCACTCCAATTGTACATAGCCCTCATATTGGTCTTTCCCACATGACCCCGGTGGAGAATGGTTAATCATGATGCTCATAACTGTCCACACTATTCCATACCGTAATTATACCTTATTTGTAATTGTATTCTAATTACTACTACCATGTTAATCAACCAAAATGCCTTGTACATAGCTAACCCTATTTACCGCCACTTGTCTGTATATAGTTTAACCCTGTTTACCGCCAAGTTTTGTTCCCTGTTCATTGTAAAAAAACCAATGCTGAATGTGTCATTGTGTTTAAATTTTGTTCATTTGTAAACCGCACTGATTAAAAGAGCGCGGTATATAAGAAATAAAAATAAAATAAATAGACCAATTTTGTTATGTTGTTGATATGAGCCTTCATATTGAGCTGCTGATCAAGCGTAACTCCCAGGTATCTTACTGTAGTCTTGCATATGAGCTCTGCGTCGCGAACCTTGATGGACAGGGGTGGAATAAATGCCGGATTCCTGGTGACGAAGAGGGCTTCTGTCTTTTTGAAGTTTAGCTTAAGCCTTTGTGCGTTTATCCAGTCTGTGACTGCGTCGAAACACTTGATTAGAGGGGAGAGGTCAAGATGTTCTGTCGAGATTGGCATGTACATCAAGACGTCGTCAGCATAGACCAGGCAGTTGATGTTAAATGAGTGGATAAGGTCACAGATGGGTTGCATGTAGATGTTGAACAGCAAGGCGGATAAGGAGGAGCCTTGTGGAACACCTTTTGTTTGGGGGAAGGGGTCGGAGTTGGAAGGGCCAGAACGGACATGTTGCCAACGGTCCGTGAGGTATGACGCACACCATGATAGAGATGAACCGTGAACTCCCTTCTCTCTGAGGCGTCGAAGGAGAACTTCATGGTCTACGGTGTCGAAGGCAGCGGCAATGTCCATGAAGATTAGTGCAAAACCTTGTCTGATGTTATCCAGACCTATGGATAGAGTGTTGAATAGGGTTGTCAGTAGTGTTTCGACACCATGCGCTTCACGAAATCCATGCTGGCAGGGATGCATTGGTATCTATGTGATCTTGTAATTGACGTTGAGTAATCTTTTCAATGATTTTCGATAGGAGAGGTATGCTGGAGATAGGCCTGTAGGATTCCATCATAGAGGGGTCCAACTTACTGTTTTTTAGGAGAGGTCTGATGGCAGTCTGTTTCAGGCTTCGAGGGAATGTTCCAGTAGAGAAAGATACATCAATAAGCTTGGATAAGAATGGGCTGAGCTCAGCACGCAGGGATTTTATCCAGGAAGCTGGACACGGATCAGAGGGTGCTGTAGTGGTGTTTATATTTAATATAGTGTCTTGAATGACTCTTGTCAGTTGGGGTAGAGAAGGATGTGATGGTGTGTTGGGTCTCACTTGAGAAATGATCAAGTGGGGGGGAAGGGTGGGCTAGCTGGGATGAGGGGCTTAGCAGGTTGAACAATTTCACAGGTCTCTTGCCTCCTAAGTGGAAGGCCTCTTTGTAAAGGTCTCTAGAAACAATTTATTGTTTTCTACTCAAAGAATATTTACCCTATTCTACCTTCTATGCTAAGAAATACTCTATCTGACTTTGATTTAAATGACAACTCTCTGCTGGTACTACGCACTGATTGACTTAACAAAAATAGTGATTTCTAAAATACACAGATTTTATCAGCTATGACCAAAATAATTCCTTTTTGCCCAAGATTTAGAGGATTCTTCAGCAGGTAAATACTTACAAGTGCAGATTTCTTCCCAGCAGCAGCAGTTCCTCGTGGTAGATTACAAAATTATACCCCCGGGGAAATATTATGGTCCTCAGAGGGTAATTACCTGGAGATTCCAAGAACTTTAATTATTCAAAAGACAATTTGAAGGATCAAAGCCTTTAGTGCAGGGCCAGCCTGTCCACTAGGTGGCTGCCTAAGGCATCAGACCCTGGTAGGCAGCCTGACTCCATTTTGAAATTGGTTGCACAAAGCCACTGCTTTCAAAATGGATTTGAGCCATCACCACCCCCGAAATCCATCTCTCTCATCACTTGGCGACCTGACTGTTTTGAAAGTGGAGTCAGGTTGCTGGTGCCGGCAGAAGATGAGTTTGGGGGGCAGCAATGATGGCAGTGAGAGGGGGGGGGGGGAAGGAGGCAGCAGCAGCAGCGGAGGGGCGGTGCACCAGGGCTTCTTCCTGGGGCCGCCCCTGCTTTACTGTGGTTAGTCCCGAATGCTGAAATAGTTTATCTGTGTTCTTGAAAGATGAGAGAAATTTGCTTTTAGGAAAAGGGTGTAGATACTTCTATTCCCTGTTAAAGATTAAGGGGCCTTTTTACTAAATCCTGCTAAGGTTTTGCAGTGAATGAGTGTTTTTAATGCATGGTAAGTATGAAATCTTTTATTAACTGTCAGGAGCCTGACCAGCACATTCCTAACAGTTAATGCATGGCGCAATCTTTAGGTGCATTCATGTTAACTGCCCCATTGCCACACCGCACACAGCAATTGCCCTCATGCTAGCAGCAATGTGCTCCACACCTACACTCCACCCCTAATCTGCCCACTCGCCGCTGTAGCCTGGGATGGTCAATGACTATTTGTTTTAGGGGTCAGTAATTGGAATGCCAGTGTGTAGACATTCTTCACGGCCAGTTCTCACAAGCTAAAATGCATCTAGTAAAAAGGCTCTTATGTCTGGCATTTCTTTTATCATTAAAGATGTGAATTTCTATAACTCTGATTCTTCCTTTCAATCTCTTATTGTTTGATTTGTATCATAAACCATTTTGAATGGCTTTATGTTTCTTAGAAAGAAAAATGAAAAATATAGCCAAAACGACAAAGAAAAGCTGAACAAGTTACCAGCTCCTTACCTGGCATCCAACCCCCCCCCCTCCCCCCCCAGCATGCATTTGTCTTCCAGAGTTCAGATTATTCACTGCCAACAGACATGAGTCTGGTGCCAGTCTCCAACTGGAGGAGGAAAAGCTGAGATACTGGGATTGATTTATATTTGCAGCAACCGAGATGTACAACATACTTATTTCTTGTAGGATAACACAGAGTGTCCATGGGAAATGATGCACTATAAAGCCCCAAGTGGCCCTCCAGTGTGACTAGTCGAGATTTGTCCTTCTTGGGTAGATGAGAGCATATGTAACTCCCCCTGTGTCTTCTACCCAACATCTCAGCCCTCTTCCTGCCATTGCTCTTCACATCAGTCCCAGACATGTCCAAAATCGGTTGAAGTGCTGACCTCCATCTTCTCCAATGGTAAACCATCTCTAGTCTGGTCATCTTCAATTCTCACAAGATCAACACTTAAAAGGGGGTCTGGGTGTTAGCTTATGTCTTATCTGCAGCACAACCACCTTTAGTTTAGCCCATTGCAATTCCACTTCCCTTATCTCCTTCTACCCTGTCAGCTCCTCCTTTAGGTACTCAACCATTTTATTGAAGTCGGTGTTTTTGAAGTTTAGGACTTTGAGCTTGCTATGATTGGCCTGTACCATGGCTCTTATCTCAAACCACACCGTGTATTGCTCACAGGGGCACTCACACAGACATTTGACACACTATCACCGTTGGTGAGCACTAAATCCAGCGTTGAGCTTTCCCTGGTTGGTTCCATCACCATTTGTCTGTCTAAGTAACGCATTTTAGAGAGCATCCATGATTTTTTTGCTTCTTTCCAGATTTGCAGAAGGAGTAATCCAATCTACATCGGGTAGATTAAAGTCACCCAATATGATCGCTTCCCCCTTTGTGGCTATCTTGGCAATATCTATAATCAATTTGTTATCTCTCTCTTCAATTTGTGTCAGAGGTCTGTAGACTACAGCAGTATGGATGACAGTGCCATCTCCTCTTTCCAACACAATCCAGAGCGCTTCTTCTTTTCCCCATGCCCCCTGCATTTCAGTAGCTTTAATATTGCTTTTGACATACAATGCTGCTCCTCCTCCTTTTCCACTTTCTCTGTCTCTTCTGAATAGATTATAGCCAGGTATAACTATATCCCAGTCATGCAATTCATTTAGCCATGTTTCTGTAATGGCCACAATGTCCAAATCCATTTCCACCATTAGGGCTTCCAGGTCCAGAACTTTGCTGGCTAAGCTTCGAGCATTTGTGCTCATTGCTTGCCAGCATTTAACTAACTTGTGTGTATTTAGCATTGATTTTGTTCTACCTACATCTTCCCACTTGTTTTTGGTGTGTGGTTAAAAAGTGTGGCTGTTTCTAATGTTATTCTGCTTTTGCAGGGGGTGGCGTGCAGGTCTTGACCTTCCACATCCGTCACCCCCTTTTCCTAGTTTAAATGCATATCCATATATTGCTTGAATTTTTCACTTAGGATGCTTTTCCCTGTGACAGAGAGATGTAGTCCATTAGCACAGTATAGTGTCCTGTTCCATCTGTTACCCCAGTTACCAATAAATCTGAATCCTTCTCGTTTGCACCAGGTCTGGAGCCACGTATTAAAGCTGTTAATGTGATGCAGCCTTTTTACCCCCTTACCAAGCACAGGTAGAACCTCTGAGAATGCAAGTGTTAACAATGGGCTTGAGTTTCTCTCCCAGAGATTGGAAGTCCTTTTGGACTGTAGAGGCACTGTTTCTAGCCAGGTCATTTGTGCCCCAGTGGACAACAACATCAAGTTTGGAGTGTTCACTTTCTGCGCTAAGTAGTTCAACAATATGGTTTGTATTCCTGCTGGCTGAAGAGCCTGGAAGGCACATGACTATCTTCTCTCCATTGAACTGTGTTCCCAAGTTGGTGCCTCTGATGATGGAATCTCTAAGTAGTAGTAGTCTGCTGTTTGGTGAGGTTTTCTGCATATTTGGTCCTCTAGCAGGAGATTGGGCATTGTCTGTCTCATTTAAGGGCCCTTCAGTTTCTTTGGATTGGGCATCCTCATTCGCCAAGGCAGAGAAGGCATTGTGTAGGGATATTTCCTGATGCTTAGGATGTCTTTGTGTCATAGGTCGCAATCTACCAGAACCTACTGTGATCCATTTGGTTCCTGGGGTGTTTGATTCTTTGTGGGAGCGGTAGTGGACGTTGTTCAGTTTGTATCTTAGAAGAGGTGCGCTTCATTGCAGCCAGTTCCTCATCCTCATTAGCCAAGGCAGAGAAGGCATTATGCAGGGATATCTTTTGATGCATAGGATGTCTGTGCGTTACAGGTTGCAATCTACCAGAACCCACTGTGGTCCACTTGTTCCTGGGGTGTTTGATGCTTTGTGGGAGCAGTGGTGGACATTGTTCAGTTTGTATCCTAGAAGAGGTGCGCTTCATTGCATGGCAGCTAGATCTTTCCTTAGTAGAGTCAGTTCTTTATGCATGGCAGCTGACCTGAGGCACATAGGACAAACTCTGAGGTTCCAAATGATTCGTCTTGGAATGAAAGTACTGCAGTTATTGCACTGAATACACGACATGCTGAATAAACAGTCCTAGAAGGAGAAGAGGAAGAAGATGTGGGCTCTAACCCAAGTTAAAGGGATAGATGGCAATGTATGCGAGTGCTATATAGGCAATGCAGTCCCTGGGGTGGGTGGGAACCTAACTGTCTGGCCAGTAGGCTGTTCCCGAGCTGGGGGCACTCACAGATATCTGCTCCAAAGCTACCCAGAAAAGCAGTCAGTCAGATTATCCCCAAGCTTAATTTATAAGCACAGTTAAACTTAATCTTAGCAATTCCCACAAAACAGACAGTTAAACTCTATATTGGTAGCTAGAACCCAGCAGAGATGAGAAAGAAAATTAGAGTCTTAGCTTTGTGAAAGATCCACAGCTCATGCAGCCAGCTGGCAACAAAACGGGCAACAAATAAATATGTAACAAAAGTAAACAAAACAAAAACAAAAGGAGAAGGAAACCTATTTGGTTTTTCCAAAGAAGTGGCTGCTCAAATAAAGGCAAAAAACACAGTTTTCGCAAAATTCAAAAGCTTGCATACAGAAGAACACAGAAATGAATACAGGATCAAACTCAAAGAGACAGAGAGAAATAAGGATAGCAAAATCAAAGGCAGAGGAAAAAATGTCTAAAGATGTTAAGTGTGGCGACAAAACCTTCTTCAGGTATATTCGGGAAAGGAAGAAGGTCAGAGGTGGAATTGCAGGACTCAGAAGTGCTGGGAATGGACTCGTGGAAAGTGACATTGAAAAAGCGAAATTGCTAAACAAATACGTCTGCTCTGTTTTTATTAAAGAAAGTCCTGGAGAAGGACCACCTGTGACTCCCAAATAAAAAAATGGGAATGAAGTAGATACCACACCATTCACAGAAGATGATGTGTTAGAACAACTTGCTAAACTGAAAGTGGACAAAGCCATGGGACCGGATGGGATACATCCCAGAATACTGAAAGAGCTCAGAGAGGTTATTGCACGGCTGTTAAAGGATGTTTTCAACAGATCCTTGGAAACAGGAGAGGTCCTCAGGACTGGAGAATGGCTGATGTCGTACCTCTACACAAAAGTGGTGACAGGGAAGAAGTGTCAAACTACAGGCCCGTGAGCCTTACCTCGGTGGTGGGAAAAGTAATGGAGGTGCTCCTGAAAGAGCGAATAGTGAACTTTCTCAAAACCAACAGGTTGCAAGATCCAAGGCAACATGGTTTTACCGAAGGACGATCTTGCCAAACAAATCTGAGTGAATTCTTTGACCGGGTGACCAGGGAGCTAGATCAGGGGCATGCGATGGATGTCATCTACCTGGATTTCAGCAAAGCCTTTGATACTGTTCCTCATAGGAGGCTTATCAATAAACTCAGTAGCTTGGGGATGGATCCTAAGATGGTAAATTGGATCAGAAATTGGTTGACTGACAGATGACAGAGGGTGATGGTAAATGGAGCTCACTCGGATGAGGGGAAGGTGATTAGCGGGGTGCCCCAGGGGTCAGTCCTGGACCCAGCACTGTTCAATGTATTTGTGAGTGATATTGCTGAAGGACTGAATGGAAAAGTCTGTCTTTTTGCAGATGACATGAAAATTTGCAACAGCGTGGACTCCCCCTGAGGGAGTGGTTAACATGAGGAAAGATCTACAAAAGCTGGAAGAATGGTCTAATGCTTGGCAATTAAGATTTAATGCAAAGAAGTGCAGAGTCATGCACTTGGGTAGCAGAAATCCAAGGGAAATGTACATGATAGGGGGCGAGAGGTTGGTGTGCACGGATCAGGAGAAAGACCTTGGTGTGATTATTTCTGAAGATCTCAAGGTGGCAAAACAGTGCGACAAGGCGGTGGCAAGAGCCAGGAGGATGTTGGGCTGCATACAAAGAGGGATTACCAGCAGAAAGGAAGAGGTACTTATGCCACTGTACAAGTCACTGGTGAGGCCTCACTTGGAATACTGTGTTCCGTTTTGGAGACTGTATCTTGCAAAGGATGTAAAAAGACTGGAAACTGTTCAGAGGAAGGCGATCAAAATGATTTGGAGCCTGCGTCAGAAGCCTTATGAGAAGAGACTTGAAGACCTGAACATGTACACTTTGCAGGAGAGGAGGGACACGGGAGATATGATTCAGACCTTTAAATACTTAAAGAGAAATAATGAACAAACAAACTTCTTCCAAAGACGGGGAAGCTGTAAAACTAGAGGGCATAACATGAAGCTGCAAGGTGGTAAATTGAAAGGCAATGTCAGGAAATACTTTTTCACTGAAAGGGTGGTGGATGCTTGTAATGCCCTCCCGATGGAAGTGGTGGGGGCAAACACAGTGACGGAATTCAAAATGGCATGGTACAGACACAGTGGATCCCTTTACAGCAACAGGATAAAATCAAAATAGACTGAACCATCTAATTTTTCAACAAATAGGGGTGTCCTACATGGAGTGGTGGGTTCACCCCTAACAGGAACGTGGGGAGGGGTGGCCTGCACAGAGCGGCAGGTGCACCTACGCTTGCCATGGTGCTGGGCAGACTAGATGGACCATACTGGTCTTTATCTGCCGTCATTTACTAGGTTACTATGATAGTTCATAAATCTAATACTAAAATAACAATTTAGAAATCCAGCCTCCCTGAAGTTTGGATGTTAAGCAGGGTCCCTCCATGAAGGTCACTCCTATATCTTCTTTGAAGCTGGTGTTATTGAAGGCTGTGACCAAAGTGCTCCATTTCTATCTTATCACCACAGATCCTCTGCACTTCTACCCGTCTGCGCTGAATTCATTTTCCCTTGTCTTCTCCAGCGTCTATCCCGTGCATTAACTGCCCTCTCCATGAAGAAATATTTCCAGCTATAGTGACCGAATCTATCATCTTCGACTAATACTGCTGCTTATCCTTTCTATAGCACTGTGCACGCACATGTAAGAGATAGTCCATGCTCCGCACAGCTTACAGTCTATCCAGTCTTACCTTCCTCTCCTTCTACAAAAACACTTGCCAAACCTGCCCCGCTGAATCCCAGCCAGTCAAGATTTCAGGATATCCACAATGAATATACATGAGAGAAATTTGCATGCAATGGAGAGCATGTATGCAAATCTATCCCATGATTATTCATTGCGGATACCCTAAAACCCTGACCAGCTAGGGATCCCCCAGAACACATTGGGGAACCACTGCTCAAAACTAACACCCTTTCCTACCATATAGGTGTACAGCAAGTACCTCTTAGCTCTTACTGTGTTATGTTTGGTCAACTTACGTTTCATGTTCCTTGCTTTATGTATAGTAATTAACTGTAATTTGTGTTTCCTATGTAAGATTTAAAGTTTAAGTTAATCTATAAACTGCTTTGAATTTCAGATAAAGCAGAATATAAAAGTAGCTAAATAAATAAAATTAATAAGAAACATGATGATACAAAAAGATTATATAATCTGACCAATCTGCCCTTCCATACCAACTACTATAGTCCCTTTTTTTCCCCTTTAGAGATTGTCTGTGTTGGTCCCATGCTTTCTTAAATTCAAATATGGTCCTCATCTTTACTACCTCTACTAGAAGATTATTCCACGTATCTACCACTCTTTCTGTAATATTACTCCTGAGTCTATCCACTTTCACCTTCATCCTATGCACCCTCATTGAAGAACCTTCTTTCAACTGAAAGAGGCTCTCCTGTGCATTTATGCCATGGAGGTATTTAAATGTCTTTATCATATCTCCTCTCTCCCGTCTTTCCTTCAAAGTATACTGTACCTATTGAGATCTTTAAGTCTGTCCCAATATGCCTAATGACGAAGCCCACTGACCATTTTTATAGCCACCCTCTAGGACTCCATCCTATTTATATCCTTTTGAAGGTGTGATCTCCAAAATTGCACACAATACTCCAAATGAGGTCTTAAACAAAGACTTATAGAAAGACACTATCGTCGCCTTCTTCCTGCTGGCCATTCCACTCCCTATGCACCCAAACATCCTTCTGGCTTTCATCGTCACCTTTTCTATCTGTTTAGACAGTTTAAGATCATCAGAAATGATCACATATAGGTCCCGCTCTTTTTTAGTGGACAGAAGTACTTCACCCCCTCTACTGTACTATTCCCTTGGATGTTTGTGGCCCAAATGCATGACCCTGCATTTTTTAGCATTAACTCCCAGCTGCCAAATTTTTAACCATTCTTCAAGCTTTGCTATATCACTCCTCATCTTATCTATTCCTTCCTGGGTGTCTACTCTATTGCAGATTTTGGTATCATCTGCAAAGAGGCAACCCTTATGCAAAGTGTACTCACCTGTAACAGGTGTTCTCTGGAGATAGCAGAAATCAGTCCTCACATATGGGTGACGTCAGCACCAATGGAGCCCTTGCAGAAGTATCTACTGAGCTTTCAAAGAAAGCCTTTGGAAGATGCTACAACACATGCATGGTGCCCTTCCTGCCCAAGGGTGCCATCTTGCTCAGTCAGATGACATAGCTAAAAGATGGCAAAAATGATAAAGAAGCAACTCCAAGGGGAGGAGGGAGTGCCATGAGGACCGATTCCTGCTCTCAGAGAACACCTGTTATAGATAACTACGCTTTCTCCAGGAACAAGCAGGAAGTCAGTCCTCACATATGGGACTCCCTAGCTATAGGCTACCAAAAGCCTGTAGAGAAAAACACGGTCACCCTCAAGAACAGCCATGAGCAGCAGCAATTAAGTCCATAGAACAGATTCCAGTAGGACCCATGTGTGCAATGGGAACCAATGCTCTGATAACCTGAACACAGAAGAGTCGGAGGGTAGGAGTTGCCAAGACCCTGAAGAGATTAAAGAGCACGGCCTGGCAGAAGGCGCTGTCCCATTGGGACTCCTTCTCCAGGCAGTAGTGAGCTGCGAAGGTATGGACTGAAGACCAGGTGGCGGCTCAGCAGATGTCCAACATCGGGACGAGCACAAGTTTGCCACAGAGGTCGCCATGGCCCTGACAGTGTGCTGTGACCCGGCCATCCAGCGTGAGCCCAGCTTGGTCATAGGCGAGGGTGATGCAGTCCACCACCCAGGTGGACAGTGTTCGCTTGGTCACCGCATCGCCCAGCCGACTGGGGGTCAGAGGAAACAAAGCTGAGAAGCTTTGCAGTGGCCCTGCATATGCTGAATGTAGAAGGACAGGGCCCTCTTACAGTCGAAAGTGTGAAGGACGGTCTCCGCCCTACTGGAGTGAGACCTTGGGAAGAAGGTGGGCAGCACCACCTCCTAGTTGAGGTGAAAAGAAGATACCATTTTCGGAAGGAATTTGGGGTGCATGCGTAGCATGACCCTGTTCTTGTAGAATCTGGTATATGGGGCCTCTGCCACTAGGACTTGGAGCTCGCTGACCCTGCGAGCAGAGGTGAGTGCTACCATGAAGACGACCTTCCACGAGAGGTACCTCAGGTGGCAAGTGGCCTGGGGCTGAAATGGCAGGCAAGTTGTGCCAACACGTTGAGGTCTCACTCTGTCGCTGGAGAGTGGATGGGGGATTTTGGACAGTAGGAGTCCCCTCAGGAAGTGGGTCACCAGAGGCTGGACCAAGAGAAACTTTCCCTCAATAAGGTGGTGGTGCGCCACTAGGGTACCGAGGTGTACCCTGACGGAGTTCAATTTGAGTCCGGAAGTTGAGAGATGAAGGTACTGCAGCACCATCTGCACTGGGCAGGAGAAAGGGTTTAGCCGTTGCTCCGTGCACCACACCGAGAATCTGCGCCATGTGGAGGTCTTACGTGAGGCCAGAAGAATCTCTTCCACTTCTGAGAGGTTGAAAGGGGCTAAGGTTACCATTTCAGCAGCCACGCTGTCAGTGATAGGGACCCCAAGTTGGGGTGCAGGAGAGAGCCCTCCTCCCGAGACAAGAACCTCCTGGAGCTCCCAGGGGGATCCAAAACTCCACTGACAATTGGAGGAGTAGCGAGAACCATGGCTGCCGGGGCCACCATGGAGCCACCAGGATCAGTGACACTTTGTCGCAAAGAGCCTTGAAGAGGGTCTTGGCAATCAACGGCATGGGTAGGAAGGCAACTACGAAATGAGGAATGTGTCTGGCACTACCCGGTACGAGTGGGGCTGATGGGAGCAGAAGTGGGGCAACTGGTAGTTGTCTGGGCTGGTGAAAAGGTCTACCCTTGGAGTCCCCCAGAGTTGGAAGAGCCGGGTGGCCACTCTGGAATTCAGCTGCCACTTATGTGTTTGGAGGACCCCGCTCGGTCTGTCTGCTAGGGTGTTGTCCTGGTCTGGTAGGTATACAGCCCGTAGGAGTATTCCCTGATGAATTGCGTAGGAGCAGAGTGTCATTGCTTCGTGGCAAAGGATGCAGGACCCCGTGCCCCACTACTTGTTCATGTAGAATATTGCCACTTGATTGTCTGTTTGGATCAGCACCGATTGATACCTCAGGCAATGGCATAATGCAGAGAGGGCTAGATATATTATCCGAAGATCCAAGAGGTTGATCTGCTCATTGCCCTCGGCTTGTGACCAGCTGCCCAGGGTGCGAAGTTCCTCTCAGTGGGCTCCTCATCCCAGCAGGTAGGCGTCCACAGTGAGGACCCTTTGGGGACGGAGTTTGGAAGGGCATCCCTGCATGAAGGTGTTGTGGATTTTGCCATCAAGTCAGAGATTCCACCAACTGGTGGGTCATCGAGACTCTGTCCTGGCGGCAGCCAGAGGCTTGTATCCACTGGTCTTGAAGGCACCATTGGGCAACCCTCATGTGCAGACAGGTGTATGGGATGACATGGACCGTGGAGGCCATGTGGCCAAGTAGGCATAACAGAGCAAATAGAATGCTAGGTATCATAAGGAAAGGAATGGAAAATAAAACAAAAGATATTATAATGCCTCTATCGTTCCATGGTGAGACCGCACCTTGAATATTGTGTGCAATTCTGGTCACCGTACCTTAAAAAGGATATAACGATTTTAGAAAAGGTTCAGAAAAGAGCCACCAAAATCGTAAAGGGGATGGAAGGATACTCCTATGAAGAAAGGCTAAAAAGGTTAGTGCTCTTTAACCTGGAAAAAAGACAGCTGAGGGGAGATATGATAGAAGTCTACAAATTAATGAATGGAGTGGAACGGGTAAACGTAGATCGATTGTTTACGTTATCAGAATATAGAAAGACTAGGGGACATGCAATGAAGCTACAGGGTAAACTATTTAAGACTAATAAAAGAAAATATTTTTTCACTCAATGTGTAATCAAACTCTGGAATTTGTTACCGGAGGATGTAGTAAAGGCTGTTAGTGTAGCTGGGTTTAAAAAAGGTTTGGACAAGTTCCTGGAGGAAAGGTCCATAAACCATTATTAAAAGGGACCCAGGATATCACTGCTTGACCCAGTACAAGCATTGTGGAACCTGTGTCTTTTGGGGAAACTGCTAGGTACATATGACCTAGATTGGCCACTGTTGGAAACAGGATGCTGGGCTTGATGGACCTTGGTCTGACCCAGTATTGCATATCTTATGTTCTTATAAAGGTCAAGCCGAGACAGAGGGACAGTGTTGCACATCTGTGGCCAATTCCCTGAGATGGCCAGCCCGATTCAGGAGGAGGAAGGCCCTTGCCTGAATGGTGTCTTGCGGTTTATCACGAACCCGATTTTGCAGGACATAGATGGTGCATGCTGTAGCATGCTGCACCTCAGCGGTCATGCCTCCTTTTATAAGCCAATCGTTCAGATAGGGGAAGATAAATAACCCTTGGAGACGGAGGTAGGCGGCCACTACTGCCAGGCATTTGGTGAAGATCCTGGGGGCGGATGACAGGCCAAAGGGTAGTACCCTGTACTGGTAGTGGCCTCCCCCTACCATGAAGCAAAGATACTATCTGTGGTTGGGTGAATGAGGATGTGAGTATAAGCACCCTTTAGATTCAAGAAGCATAGCCAATATCCATGCTGAAGGTAAGGCAGCAATGTTCCAAAGGAGAGCGTGTCTTGAACTTCTTCCTCACTAGAAATTTGTGCACAGGTCCAGGATGGGCCTTAGGCACACTGTTCTTTTTGGTACAAGGAAATACCTGGAGCAGAACGATAGAGCTGATCAAATTGGTGGAGGGGTTGCGCTCTATGTTAGAGAGGGCATTGACTCAGAAAGGATTAAAGTTTTGCAGGAAACAAAATCTGCTGTAGAATCTATATGGATTGAAATTCCATATAAAAGGGGGAAGGCAATGGCAGTGGGGGTGTACTATCGAGCACCTGGCCAGAATGACCAAATGGATGATGAAATGCTCAAAGAAATCAAGGAAGCTAACAAAAGTTACAGGGCAGTAATAATAATGGGTATCGACTGGGTCAGTGTCACGTCAGGACATGTTAGGGAGATAAAGTTCCTAGATGAAATAAATGACTGCTTCTTGGAGCAGCTGGTTCATGAACCGACCAGAGGGGAAGCCATATTGGACCTAGTCCTTAGTGGAACACCAGATCTAGTGCAAGAGATAAGGGTGTTGGGGCCACTTGGCAATAGTGATCATAGCATGATCGCTTTTGATTTAATTAGTGGAGGAGGGATAGTAAGGAAATCTACAGTACTACCTTTTAACTTAACTTTCAAAAGGGAGACTATGATAAAATGAGGAAAACAGTTAAGAAAAAACTAAAAGGAGCAGTTGCAAAGGTTAAAGACGTACATCAAGCTTGGGTGTTGTTGAAAAATACTATCTTGGAAGCCCAGACCAGCTGTATTCCACACTTTAAGAAAAGTGGAAGGAAGTCCAAAAAACTGCCAGCATGGTTTAAAGGTGAGGTCAGAGAGGCTGTTGTTGCCAAAAAAGCATCTTTCAGGAAATGGAAAAAAGAGCCAAACGACGAAACCTGGAAACAGCACAAGCACTGGCAAGTCAAATGCAAGGCATTGATAAGGCAGGCAAAGAGAGAATTTGAGAAGAAGCTTGCTGCGGAAGCAAAAACGTGAAATAAAGACCTTTTCAAGTACATTCGTAGCAAAAAACCTGTGAGAGAGTCAGTTGGTCCATTAGATGATAAAGGGGTTAAAGGAGCACTAAGAGGCGACAAGGCGATAGCAGAGAGACTGAATGAATTCTTTGCTTCGGTCTTTACTGAGGAAGATGTAGGGATGTTACCCATGACTGAAGTGGTATTTAAAGGTGCAGAAGAATTGAAGGAAATATCGATACATCGGGAAGATGTCTTACAACTATTAGATAAACTGAAGAGTAGCAAATCACCTGGGCCGGATGGTATACATCCAAGGGTGTTGAAAGAACTGAAATATGAGATTGCAGACCTGCTATCAGTAATCTGTGAACTATCATTAAAATCATCTCTAATACCTGAAGATTGGAGGATCGCCAATGTAACACCAATTTTTAAAAAGGGTTCCAGGGGTGATCCGGGAAACTACAGACCGGTGAGCCTGACGTCAGTACCAGGAAAAATGGTAGAAACCATCATAAATAATAAAATTACTCAGCATGTAGATAGTCACAACCTAATGGGAGACAGCCAACATGGCTTTAGACAAGGAAGATCTTGTCTTACTAATCTGTTATGTTTTTTTTGAAGGAGTGAATAAACAGGTGGACAAAGGTGAGTCGGTTGATATTGTGTATCTGGACTTTCAGAAAGCCTTTGACAAGGTCCCTCATCAGAGACTTTTGGCAAAACTAAAGAGTCATGGGATAGGAGGCAGTGTACTATTGTGGATCAGGAATTGGTTAAAAGATAGAAAGCAGAGGGTAGGGCTAAATGGCCAATTTTCCCAATGGAGAAAGGTGAATAGTGGTGTACCCCAGGGATCTGTGCTGGGTCCGCTGCTTTTTGACATATTCATAAATGACCTGGAAAGTGGAATAACGAGTGAGGTTATCAAATTTGCAGATGATACAAAACTATTTAAAGTTGTTAAAACCCAAGAGGATTGTGAAAAATTGCAAGAGGATCTTGATAAATTGGAAGACTCAGCATCAAAATGGCAGATGAAATTTAATGTGGACAAGTGCAAGGTTATGCACCTAGGGAAGAACAACCCAAACTATGGTTACACAATGCAAGGTTCCACATTAGGAACCACCACCCAGGAAAATGATTTAGGCGTCATTGTGGATACCATGTTAAAACCCTCAGCCCAGTGTGCAGCGGCGGTCAAGAGAGCAAATAGAATGCTAGGTATGATAAGGAAAGGAATGGAAAATAAAACAAAAGATATTATAATGCCTCTATATCGTTCCATGGTGAGACCGCACCTTGAATATTGTGTGCAATTCTGTTCGCCGTATCTTAAAAAGGATATAGCGTTATTAGAAAAGGTTCAGAGAAGAGCCACCAAAATGGTAAAGGGGATGGAAGGATACTCCTATGAAGAAAGGCTAAAAAGGTTAGGGCTCTTTAACCTGGAAAAGAGATGGCTGAGGGGAGATATGATAGAAGTCTATAAATTAATGAACGGAGTGGAACGGGTAAACGTAGATCGATTGTTTACGTTATCAGAATATAGAGAGACTAGGGGACATGCAATGAAGCTTGTGATAAGGAAGCTTATCATAGTTCAGGAAAGAGCTATAATAGAGGTGAAGTGACTCTGAACAAGCACCATGTCTGTTCTGGTAGAAATAATAAAAAAACAGAATGTTTCCATAAAAGACTACCAGTCCCAGAATGCACCAGTTTCCAACAGCCATTAGAAGAGCTGAAGTGGGGAAACGTGTGTTCAATCAGGAGGGCTATGAGGTAATCCCCAAGCACTCATCTCCAAGGGCAGAGCTTGATTCAGCACAGCTGCGCTGTGCTAGGGTGGAGCATTCATCTAAGCAGGATAAAAGAAAAGCTTATTCTACAGAGAATCATCTTGATCATCAGAAGCACCTTGATCATCCTGACCATCATCATCAGCAGAAGCCAGAGCTGACGGACAGAGAGAGCAAGAAACACTTTGGAAGAAAGAAGAGAAAAGCATTTGGGAGGTCTAGAGGAGTCCATAGCAGTACGTATACTGGGAGGCATTCCAGAGGCAAGCATACACCATTGGACTGGGGAAAGCCAGAGGAGTGGGGTTGCAGAGCCAGGAATCCCCGGACGGCACCTGTGAGGGAGACGGCTGCACTTGGAAGGGACCCTAAGACCAGTGCAAGAAAGTATGTGAAGAGAGATCCAGTGTCCAGGGATCTTGATTGGAAGGCTGGACATAAGAACTGGACTACATACTGGCCAGGATATTTAGAGAGGAACTCTAACAGCAATGGAAGCTCAGGTATGAACACTGATCTATGCCCTAGCTCTTCACTGGGAAGACAGCAGGGAAACAAGTATTGTCCTGAGAGTGTTCCATTGAGAAATTCCTCTGTGCCAATCCATGATAGTGAACCTATGATAATTGAAGAAGGGGAAGATGTTATAAATGGGGACTTTGAATACATGGATTGCTCTCTGTCTAAACTTCTGTGGTAATATGCTGTTACAAAATACAACAACCATCACAAAGAAATATAAACTTGTTCTTTAATCTACTCAGAAAAGCTTCTGAGTAGGATTTGAGCCACGTAATAGAAAGTAAACCAGCCAAGAGGTTTTCAGCTGGTAATTGTTAGCAATTGAGCCTTGCCTAATTACCTGTGGGCTCTGAAGGGACACTTCTGAGTGTGTGTGAAGATACAAGAGGTTATCCCTGAAAAAGAACAGTTTTTTTTCTACTTTGTGGGGTTGTTTGTTTGTTCTTTGAAGCACTGCTAAGAAGATATTAGCAGAAGCCTACAGAAAAGACCTTTCTGTTTCCATCAAGGTCTTTATGCTTTGATTTGATTGCTTAACAAGTTCAGCTGTTGTTTTTCCTTATTTGTTTTTCTAAGTATAATACTGAAAGCAGGTATTCCTTTTTATGTGCTTCCAAGTATATCTGTGTTGGGAGAAATAACCCCATAAATAAAATATCTTCTTTGCTTTACATTCGAGCAAGCACAACTAATTTATTGTGAACGGCTGAGTCTGGTATGAATGGATTACATTTCCCACAATCCTTTGCAAGTCATATTAATATTTGCCTTTGCCAAGACTGTGGACATTCTCACCCAGCGCCCCCGTTTACAAGCTACAGGGTAAACTATTTAAGACTAATAAAAGAAAATATTTTTTCACTCAACGTGTAATCAAACTCTGGAATTTGTTACCGGAGGATGTAGTAAAGGCTGTTAGTGTAGCTGGGTTTAAAAAAGGTTTGGACAGGTTCCTGGAGGAAAGGTCCATAAACCATTATTAAGAAGTGACCAAAGATATCAATGCTTGACACAGTACAAGCATTGTGGAACTTGTGTCTCTTGGGGAAACTGCTAGGTACATATGACCTAGATTGGCCACTGTTGGAAAGAGAATACTGGGCTTGATGGACCTTGGTCTGACCCAGTATGGCATATCTTATGTTCTTATGCCCCTGAGATATTGGGGTACTGGTTCCACCGCCTTGTCCTCGAGAAGGCCTGTGAGTTCCTGCAGTAGACGGTCCTGGTGAAGGGAAGACCTGGGGGGCTCTCCTGGAAAGAAAGGGGGAGGTGTTTGTACCAGGTGGAGGAGATAGTCCTCCTTGACCACCTGAAGTGTCCAAGAATCGGCGGTGATGCTGGCCACCTGTGGGCATAGTTGATCAGATGTCCCCCTGTGGGCTGCTGTCCTCCTTGGGGTAGACAGGCTATGCCAAGGAGTCAAAAACTCCCCTCAGACTGGGCTGGAGCTGACGCATGGGGCTTGGGAGCCTTCTGCTTACAAGGGCCTTGCCCACATCCCTTGGCCTGCTGACTCTGCTGGGGAGGCCTGAAATTGTGGGTAGGTTTTGTAAGCAGCCCCCCTTCCTCGGGTAAAAACCTTTTGTCCGAGCCCTTCCATTGGGGAGGGCCAGTAGTCTTCTTGGAGAGCCTGTTCCTCATCACATACTCAGTCTCCAACTTGGCAGCCTTTTCAGTTATGGGTTTGCCAAAGAGGTTTTTCCCTTGGCATGGGACAGAGACAAGTTTGTCCTGAACCCATTGCTTGAGGTCAGAAGACTGTAGTGAAGCCTGGCATTGGGCACCGATGCCCACCGCAGCTACTCTAGCCGCCGACTTGAAGCAGTCATAGGCTGCTCGAGTCATGAATTTGGAGTACTCAAACGGCATTAGCCAGGTCCTTGAAACGCTGCAGGGGTTCCTCGGAGAGGCCAACCGAGAACCCGGCGAGCTCCTTAACCAAGTCTCTCAAGTACATGCCCATGTACAGCTGGTAGCCCTGGATCCGGCTGAGGAGCATTCAGCCCTGGTAACACTTTCTGCCGAGGGCATCCAAGATGTGGGCCTCCCTAACTGGGGGCACCAAGGAGTGCGTCTTCTGGCTCTTCAGCAGACACATGGTCGACTCCACCACCATGGAGTTATGCGGTAGCTGCACCTTCTGGAAGGCAGGGCTTTGGCAGACTCGATACATTGATTCGAGCCGCTTGCTCATGATGGGCACAGACGCCGGTGTTTCCCACATACGGAGCATTAGCCATTCCATAATAGGTGAAATGGGCACTGTGAGTGATTCCCTTGGTGGGGCCTCATATTGGAGAATTTCTAGTTCCTCAGTCTGAGGGTCCTCTTCTGATTCCATTTGGAATGCTAGAGCCTTTGACATGTCCTGCAAGGTCGAGGAACGCCATGTCCTTGGACAGGGATAGACACCGGGACTTGGAAGGTGGTGAGTCCGAGGGGACGTTGCAGTGGCGATGGGTGTCCAAGGACGTCTCCCATTCCGAGTAGTCAGTCAAAGACTCAAGGGGGGTCGGCTTGTGGGCTACAGACCTCAGCCCTGCCCATGTCCTTTGGAGGCCCTGCTGCAATGTGCGCTAGCCGAGGAAGACCTCAGTCTCGTGGAACAGGATTTGGATCTAGATCTAGACCTCGATCGAGGATCAACTTGAGGCTGTATGGTCTTGAGGATCGGCTTAGCCTCTGGGAACATCCTCGACGTCGATGGCCCATGGTCTGGGTGGAGGAACCGGCTGTACTGAACAGCAACATCCGCTGCTGGTCCAAAAGAACATAAGATATGCCATACTGGGTCAGACCAAGGTCCATCAAGCCCAGTATCCTGTTTCCAACAGTGGCCAATCCAGGTCATACATACCTAGCAATTTCCCCAAAAGACACAGGTTCCACAATTCTTGCATTGGGTCAAGCACTGATTAATAATGGTTTATGGACCTTTCCTCCAGGAACTTGTCCAAACCTTTAAACCCAGCTACACTAACAGCCTTTACTATATCCTCCGGTAACAAATTCCAGAGTTTGATAACACGTTAAGTGAAAAAATATTTTCTTTTATTAGTCTTAAATAGTTTACCCTGTAGCTTCATTGCATGTCCCCTAGTCTTTCTATATTCTGATAATGTAAACAATCAATCTATATTTACCCATTCCACTCCGTTCATTAATTTATAGACCTCTATCATATCTCTCCTTAGCCGTCTCTTTTCCAGGTTAAAGAGCCCTAACCTTTTTAGCCTTTCTTCATATCCTTCCATCCCCTTTACCATTTTGGTGGCTCTTCTCTGAACCTTTTCTAATAACGCTATATCCTTTTTAAGATACGGCGACAAGAATTGCACACAATATTCAAGGTGCAGTCTCACCATGGAACGATATAGAGGCATATCCTTTGTTTTATTTTCCATTCCTTTCCTTATGATACCTAGCATTCTATTTGCTCTCTTGGCCGCCACGGCACACTGGGCTGAGGGTTTTAACATGTTATCCACAATGTCGTCTAAATCTTTTTCCTGGGTGGTGGTTCCTAATGTGGAACCTTGCATCATGTAACCATAGTTTGGGTTGTTTTTTCCTAGGTGCATAACTTTGCACTTGTCCACATTAAATTTCATCTGCCATTTTGATGCCCAGTCTTCCAGTTTATCAAGATCCTCTTGCAATTTTCCACAATCCTCTTGTTTAACAACTTTAAATAGTTTTGTGTCATCTGCAAATTTGATAACCTCACTCGTTATTCCCTTTTCCAGGTCATTTATGAATATGTCAAAAAGCAGCAGACCCAGCACAGATCCCTGGGGTACACCACTATTCACCTTTCTCCATTGGGAAAATTGGCCATTTAGCCCTACCCTCTGCTTTCTATCTTTTAACCAGTTCCTGATCCACATTAGTACACTGCCTCCTATCCCATGACTCTTTAGTTTTGCTCTAGAGCCACCATTCTGGTTTTCAGTCTAGAATGGTGGCCTTGCAGCATCAATCAGGTTCCGTATGGGTGTCACGGAAGTCTGTGGCTTCAGAAGAGGCCTTAGCCTTCGGATGCACCAGGGACTTTGGGAAAAACATATCATGCTGCTGCTGGTGGCTCTTAAGGGCCTTGGTAGACATCTTTTTATAAAGACCACAGGCCATGGGGTTGTGGTCGGGCCCTAGGCAGCAGGCATGTGTATCAGTAAGGGACATGACTTTTGCACACCGATCACACTTTGAAGCCATTGGTAGCCATGGGGGGGAAAAAATACCCCAGTAATATCGAAAACACGCGGTGCTGCCAGTTGGAAAAAAGGGTGTGAAGGCGCCAAGAAGGAAAAATACATGGACTCGAGAATCAATGCTGAGGCAGAAGGCACAGGTGGCGGGAAGAGTATTGGTGCACAATTGGAGGAAAGAGTATGAAACTCAGGCAAAAAAAATAATTTATATTTTTCTGGGGGAAAGCAGACAGACATCTGAAGGGCTCCATGCATGGTGGCATCTCCCAAAGGCTTTCTTTGAAAGCTGGGGAGATGCTTCTGCAAGGGCTGCATCGGCGCCGTCACCAATATGTGAGGACTGACTTCCTGCTTGTTCCCGGGGAATATCACTAACAAAAATGTTAAAAAGAATTGGAGCAAAGACAGATCCCAGTGGCACATCACTGGTAACATCCTTCTTTTCAGAGTGAGCTCCATTTACCTGTACACCTTTGTTGACTCCCACTCAACCAATTACTAACCCAGTCAGTCACTTTAGGGTCTATCCCTAGGGAGTTCAATTTATTTATGTCAGCTGTGTGGAACATGTCAAAGGCTTTACTGAAATCTAAGTACTTCACATCAAGGGCTTTGCCTCGATCCAACTTTTTGGTAAACCCATGTTGCCTGGATCCTGCAATCCATTGGACTCCAGAAACCTCTTGTGATTTTTTTTCCTAAGAAAAGTTTTGGTTCTATGTGTTTGTGTGTAATTCTGTGTATGTAAAGTTGTAATTTACCTAGGCTTTTAGATAGTTTGGGTTAGAAATGTTTTAAATATATAAATATCCTCTGTTTTAGCAGTGTTTCCATTAATTTACTCACCACAGAGGTCAGACTAACCAGCCTGTAGTTCACAACATATTCCTTACTTCTGCTTTTGTGTAAAGGGACCACATGCACCCTTCTCCAGTCCTCTGGGTCCACTCCTCACTCTAAATGAGCCCTGAAAAAGTCAGAAGTGGAGCCACTAGAACTTCCCTAAGTTCCTTAAATACTCTCGGATGTATCCCATCTGTCCTCATCTTTTTACCTACTTTTAGTTTAGCTAGTTCCTCTCAAACACAGTCTCCTGAAAATCGATCAAGATCCCCTTCACTACTGTTTCTATTTGTGGATGTTTTCTGAGGTCTTGCTCACTGGCCTTTTATCTATGGACTACAAATTCACCCTCTTCACCCTTGAGTCTGACAATACCACTTTTGCACGTCCTCCTCTTACTAACACAACTAAAAAATGTATTCCCCCCTCCCCATTTTACTGCATTGGATATTTTTCTTCCATTTGTATCTTTACTTTTCTGATTACTTTCCCAGCTTCTCTTAGCTTTTCCAAATACTGATTCTTGTCTTCCTCTTTCTGTGATATCTTGTATTTTATGAAGGCCACCCTCTTTTCTTCAAATTCAGCTACTTCTTTTGAGAACCATAGTGGCCTCTTTTCCCTTTCCCAATAAAAAAGATTTGTTACCCTTTCAGTTTTGCACACTGATTTGTACATCCCCCAGCTGTTCCCATCCCACTAACGACTCCTTGAGGTATTGTCCCATCTTGGCAAAAGACAGATTTCCTAAAGTCTAGGACCCTTGCTTTTGAATGGACTTTTTCAGCCCTAGTCCTAATACTGAACCATACCATCTGCTGATCACTGGATGCAAGATGATCTCCCACTATCACATCAGAAACACTTTCCCCACTGGTAAGCACCAGGTCCATTATGGCCCTCTCATGTGCAGATTTTGTTACTAGTTGCCGGTATAGTTCTTGCTGTAGAGAATCTAGGATCTCCTTATCTCTAAATGACATTGCAGCAGGGATGTGCCAATCAACATCTGACATATTAAAATCACCTATCAGTAGCACTTCTTTCATAGAAATACAGTGAATGTCTTCAGTTAAATCTCTGTCCACTTCTTCTGTTTGTGAAAGAGAACTGTATATCATACCAATGCAAATAGAGCAAAGTGGGAATCTTTCTAGTTTAACCTACAGTGCCTCCCTCCTTACCTTGTAAGCCCTGTAATTCTGTAACTTTAATATGATTTTTTTTTTACATATAGTACTACACCATATGTAAAAAAAAAATAGTACTACACCCCCTCACTTGGTTTGCAGCTTGTCGTGCTGTGAGGGCTTGTGTGCATCAGTGATGCTGAGAGCTAAACTATCGGTAGTTTAACTACTGGCAGGGTCTCCCAAGATGGACAGGTCTCAGCTGAGATGCCAGACCAAGACAAACCACCCATCTGGGCAGCAGCAGAATGGGATAGTGTTGACGGCAGAGGATCACATTTCTGTGACAACGGCAACACCACCACACTTAAACTGCGCGGAAGAAAGGCCCGGCAATCTACTTCTGTATCTTGCCATGAAAACCCAATGGATAGTTACAACAAAACAAATTGTGCTGTAGTGCTGGAAGATGAGACCCCCAGGTTGGAAGGCACTCAACTAGCAACTGGGGAAGAGCTGAAGACTTTTCAGAGTAAAGTCAGCATTTATGATGTGGTTGGATCAAAGCCCTCGGGACGTTCGACTGCTGATGTAGCTGCGCATGAAATGAGAGTCAGAAGCTGTAAAGATGTCTTACACATTGGAACATGGAACGTACGAAGCATGAACCAAGGGAAGTTGGAGGTGGTCAAGAATGAAATGGAACGTGTACAACTTGATCTGTTGGGTGTCAGCGAACTGAAATGGACTGGCATCGGGCACTTTGCATCAGATGATCACATGGTCTACTATGCTGGAAATGAAAGACAAAGAAGAAATGGTGTTGCATTTATAATAAAGAAGAAACTTGCAAGAACTGTAATGAAATACAATGCAGTCAGCGAACGCTTAATCTCTATTCGTCTACGAGGAATGCCTATCAACACAACTATAATTCAAGTATATGCCCCAACAACAGCTGCAGAAGAGAATGAAATTGAAGAGTTCTATGAACAAGTACAAGCTGAAACTGACAGACATGCAAACAGGATATCCTGATAGTCATGGGTGACTGGAATGCAAAGGTTGGCAACAAAGAAGAAGGCAAAGTAGTTGGAAACTATGGACTTGGCAACAGAAATGAAGCTGGAGAAAGACTGATAGAATTCTGCAAGACCAACAATCTATTCATCTCGAACACCTTCTTCCAGCAACACAAGCGGCGACTGTACACATGGACTTCACCCAATGGATTGTATAAAAATCAAATTGACTACATCTGTGGAAGTCAACGATGGAAAAGCTCTATAACATCAACAAAGACAAAACCTGGAGCTGACTGTGGTACAGATCATCAACTACTAGTATGCAAACTCAAGCTAAAGCTGAAAAAGAGCAAACCACTCATGAATGCAGCAAAATATGACCTTGAGAATATACCACTGGAATTTAAAAACTGCCTGCAAAATCGATTTGCTGCTTTAGATACAAATGATAGAGTTCCAGAAGAGTTATGGAATGACATCAAGAAGGTTGTGTTGGAAGAAAGCGAGAAGTCTCTACAAAAGGTAAAAAAGAAAAAAACGGCCAAAATGGATGACGGAAGAAACTCTGAAAATTGCCCAGAAACGCAGAGAAGCTAAAGCCAGAGGAGAAAGAAAGACAATCACAGAACTCAGAGATTTCCAATGTGCAGCAAGACAGGACAAGGAAAAGTACTACAATGACGCATGCAAGGAAATAGAAGCAGAAACTATTAGAGGAAGAACAAGATCAGCTTTCCTAAAGCTACGAGTGTTAAAGAAAATGTTCCAGCCTCGAATTGGAATGTTACAAGATGCTCAAGGTTCTATGTTGAATGATGCTGAGAAGATCAAGAAAAGATGGAAGGAATATACAGAGTTTTTATATGATAAAGATCAAGTGGACCAACAGCCGTTTCAACCTGTACCTTATGATCTGAAACCATTGGTGATGAAAGAAGAAGTTGAAGCAGCATTGAAAGCCTTATCAAAGAACAAAGCACCAGGCATTGATTGCATTCCCATAGAAGTATTACAGCAATCTGATGCAGCTGTTACCATACTTACAAAGCTCTGCCAAGAAATATGGAAGACAGCATCATGGTCAACTGACTGGAAAAGATCTGTGTTTATACCAATACTAAAGAAAGGTGATCCAACTGACTGTGGAAATTATCGCACAATCGCTCTGATCCCACATGCCAGCAAGATTCTACTGAAGATTATTCAAAAGAGACTACAATCATACCTGGAACAAGAACTACCTGAAGTGCAAGCAGGGTTCAGAAAAGGGCGAGGAACGAGAGACATCATTGCGGATGTGAGATGGATCCTTGAAAAGACTAAAGAATACCAAAAGGATATCTATTTGTGCTTTATCGACTATAGCAAAGCTTTTGACTGTGTAAACCATGAGAAACTGGGCCACATTAAGAAGCATGGGTATACCAGAACACCTGATCGTTCTCTTGCACAATCTGTACATTGATCAAGAAGCAACAGTTCGAACAGAACAAGGAGAAACAGAATGGTTTAAAATAAGCAAAGGTGTAAGACAAGGCTGCATACTTTCCCCCTACCTGTTTAATTTATATGCAGAACAAATCATCAGAGAAGCAGGATTGTATGAAGACAACAGAGGTGTGAAGATTGGTGGAAGACTCATCAACAACCTTCGCTATGCTGATGATACCACATTACTGGCGGAAAGTGAAGATGATCTGAAACATTTGCTTCTCACAATCAAAGAACATAGTCTCAAAATGGGCCTGCACCTTAATGTAAAGAAGACAAAGATCATGACAACTGGCATAATCAACAGGTTCATCGTCGAAGGAGAAGAAATTGAAATTGTGAATAACTTTAACCTACTTGGATCAACTATCAATAAAGAAGCAACAAGCAGTCAAGAAATCAGACGACGCATTGCTCTTGGCAGAATGGCTATGAAAGACCTAGATAAGATTCTCAAGAGCAGAGATGTCTCTCTCCATACAAAAATTCGACTTGTTCAAGCCATGGTATTTTCAATAACATCATATGGATGTGAAAGCTGGACAGTGAAAAAGATAGACAGGAAGAAAATTGATACCTTTGAATTATGGTGCTGGCGGCGAATATTGTGTATACCATGGACTGCCCGAAGAACAAACCAGTCTGTACTAGAGGAGATCAAACCTAAGCTTTCTTTAGAAGCTCAGATGACAAGACTTCGACTTTCATACTTTGGACACATCATGCGGAGAGAGAGATCATTAGAGAAAGACATCATGCTTGGCAAGATAGAAGGTCAACGCAAAAGAGGAAGGCCAGCAATGAGATGGATCGATACAATAACAGCAGCTACGGGTACCAGTCTGTCAATAATAAGCCGCCCGACTGAAGACCGAACACAATTTAGGATAGCTATCCAGAGGGTCGCCATGAGTCGACTCCGACTCGACGGCACTTAACAACAACAGTACTACACCTCCTCCCCTTCTTCCTACCCTGTCCTTCCTGAATAAAGTATAGCCCAATATAATTACATCCCAGTCTTGTAACCCTCTCCTGGGGGCACACCTAGTCAGTAGGGTTTTCCAAATTACCAAAATAAATATGCATGAGAAATATTTGTATACCATGGGTCTTCAATGTGTGCAGACTTCTCATGTACGTTGATTTTGGCTAGGTGTGAAGAGGACGGAAAGTGCTGCTGTAAGATGTGCAGACTGAGCTCTCCAATCTCATGTCATATTGCTTTTGTTGTAAAATGTTTCACTATTGTGGCTGCCTCTTTCTAAACCACCTCTAGCTTGTTTATAGGCATTTTCAGTTTTTTCTACTTCTTTTGCCTCTTTTTGCTTTAAGATTATTAGATACATCACAGGTGTCTTCTTCCTAGATACTGCAATTAAACTTCTCATTCCTCTTGTGTTCAGCCAGTTGAGAATCTTCTCTGTTTTCCCCAAGCTCTACCCCTCCCCCTACTTCACAGCTTAGGATACTCTGTGCTTAGCCCAGGTTTTATTGACTTATTTAACCAATTCCTATCTTGCTTTATCATTTGGAAGTGAAAGTGGGTAACAGTCAACATATTTACCATTGTGCTCTTTGTAATGATTCCTACTGCTCAGTACCTGCATATGTGTAATTTCAGATAGACGCTTTTCACCTTGGCTCCTGCAGCATACTCAGGCCATTCCCACCACGATGACATTAAGGTGACATCGGATGCTGTCTGGGGCTTTTATTTCAGCAAGATGCAGCGTTCATGCCACAGCGACACATACTGAAGGAGCAGGTCCTGCTCCTTGCTGAAGCACTTTGAAGCGTTCCAATTTAACACTATGGGGAAGGGGGGGAGGGGGACATTCAAAGCAATTAGCTCCATTTGCAGACCTGCTAACTGCATTAATTGCGTTGACAGGGATATTCAGCAGTACTACATAGTGCTGCTGAAGATCGGTGGCTGCCACTGCATGCCCTGCTGCTAGCTGGCTTGCACTGAGGTGTTCTGGGGGTGGAGCAGAGGTGTCACCTCGCGGTAACTGGAAAAGAGCAATATTGAGCAGCTGCCCAGTTATCGGAAAGTGACAAACGTTAGGCACCTGAAAGTTCACCGAGCAGTGGCTGAATATTAGCACTGCCCGAATAGCTTCTTTGCTATCCAGCTGACCTGCATATTCAATGCTAGTGGCCAAATAGGGCCCCAGCATCGAATATGCAAGTCTTTTGTTCAGCAGTGACAGCTAGTTGTTTCAGCAGCACTAGGTACCGTTGCTATCAGGCCCTGTTCCATTTCCTCTTGGTTGCTGATCAGTTTTAGCTATGACCACTTTGATACAATCTTGGTCTATCCTAAGTTGTCATCGTTGCTCTGGGTTAAGCAGCTCATATTGCAATGTCAACCTATTACTCGGAATTCTGCAGCCCTTCAATCTGCTGTAGATTCCTCTCCCTTTAAGGTAGGCTTACCTAATGTCTGATCAATTTGTTCCAAAACAGCCTATGCTACTGACTTATTTTCTCACCTCACCCTTACTGAAAACTGGCTAAAGCCCAGAGAGGATGGTTAACTCCTCCAGTCCCTACTCTAGGACTACATTATTCCTTTTTCACCATCATCTGAATCATTCCGGGGTCTTGCCATAATTTTCTCTTCAAACTTGTCCCAGACCAAGTGTAATTCTGCTCTTTTATCATATCCACCTTGTTGCTTCAACTAGACTAGTAAAATATGGGTAGAGAGAGAATGACAGTCTATTGTCCCCCCACAAATGCCCTCCTCATCCATGGGGGTCTCTTCTATGCAACCTTATCTGATCTTTACTCTTCTGCTATTGCTGGGGTGTCTTATTTGGTTTTTCTTTCTTTTTGTGGAAGAGATAAGGAATCTGGGTGATCAGTTCTAGGAAGAGAGAAAGCATAGTTACTCCCCTGTAGCAGATGCTCTCCATAGACAGCAAGTCCTCACATATGGTGATGTCCCAGACGGAGCCCCGTATGGGGACACTCCCCAGCTTCTATTGGAAGCCTCCACTGCGCACGTGCACCTGCCTTCCTGCCTGTTGCAGCACCATCTTCTCCAGTATAACACAGAGGTAGCCAAAAAAGCAACTTCTTGGGGAGGTGAGAGGGTTGTGAGGACTTATTCCTGCTGTCCACAGAGAACACCTGCTACAGGTGAGTAACTACGCTTTCTCCAAGGAAAAGCAGGAAGTCTTCAAATATGGGACTCCCAAACTACAGAAACAGAGGAGGCCAAAAGCCAAACAGGGGCATAAAACTGGAGAAACAACAATGAACAGTGAGGATAGTCCCTCTAAGGGACTCGACTGATTCAGCATCATTAGCAAACAGCTTCACGGAGATGTCTTTTTTTTTTTTTTTTTTGGTAGTCTGGATGGACAGAAGGGTCAAAGGGAAGAAATTGACCTAAGTCCCAAAGAGGTGCCAGAGTACAGCCTGGCCAAAGTTGCTGTCATGCCAGGAATGCCCATCCAAACAGTAACAAGCTATGAACGTGTGGAGAGAAGACGACGTTGCAGCCCTGCAGGTCTCCTCCATGGAAATCAAGTGCAAACTGGCCACTGACACAGTCATGGCTTGGACACTGTGAGCCGTGACATGATCAGACCATTGAGGCTCAGGCCTGCCTGGGCATAAGCTATAGCGATGCAGTTTGCTAGTGAAATGGACAGTGTGCGTTTGAATATGGCAGCCCCCAACTTGATAGGGTCAAAGGAGACGAACCAATAGTGGATCTTCATATGCTCAAGGTAGAAGGCCAAAGCCTGCTTGCAGTCCAGCATGTGCAATGCAGCCTCCCCTCGGTTTGTATGAGGCCTGGGGAAGATAGTTGGCAGAAAGACTGATTGATTCAGACGGAAAGCAGAGACCACCTTGGGCAGGAAACACAGATGTATTCTCAAGACCACTCTAGCGTGGTGGAAATGAGTATATAGCGAGTGAGCCACAAGGGCCTGAAGCTCACTGACACAGCATGTCGAAGTACCTGCCACCAGGAACAAGATGTTCCAGGTCAAAGGTTTCAAGGAGCAGGAGGAAAACAGCTCAAAGGCAGCCACCAAGAGTTGCACAAGAACCATGTTGATATCTCAAGCCACCGCCAGGCGCTTGAAAGGAGACTTAGAGAGGAACAAGCCCTGCATGAAGCAAACCACCAAGGGCTGAGCGGAGATGGGCTTCCCCCTCTGAGTTGCAATGGTAAGCCCTAATTGCACTCAGATAGACTCTGACTAAACTGGACTTGAGGCCTGAGTCCAAGAAATGCAGGAAGTATTCAAGCAACTTGTCAATGGTGCAGGAGAAGGGATCCAGAGCACTGTTGGCACACCAAGAGGAGAACCTCTGCCATCTGAATGCATAATACCTGCGCGTGAAATCCTTGTGGGAGGCCAGCAGGACTTCAGTGACATTCTTGGGCAAACTGAGCTCCGAGAGGACTACCCGCTCTACATCCAGGCCATGAGGGCCAGGGACTGGATGCTTTGATGTAGCAAGGTCCTGTCCTCTTGAGAGACAAGGTCTGGGGCACAGTCTAGACAGGCTCTCGCCGAGAGAATGAAGCAGCAGTGTAAACCATGGCTGCTTGGGCCAACATGGAGCAATGAGGATCTCGTGTCCCTGTCAGCCTGAAGCTTCAGTAGGGTTTTTGCCACTAGTGGAAATTGGAGGATATGCATAAAGCAGGCCCATTCCCTAGTGGAGGAGTAAGACATCTGGCACCAACAGGCCACTGGAAGTCACCCTGGAGCAGAACTCTTGAAAGATAAGACCCACAACCTTACTGTTGGAGGGACCACTCATGCAGCTGGAGGATGCGATTCAGCTGGTCCATCAGGAACTGAATTCCCAGGGCAGGTAAGTTATCCTCAGTTCCATATCATGGTCAATGGTGAACTTCCACAAGTGGACCAGTTTCTAAGCATAGGAGGTATGAACCCGTGCCACCCTGCTTGTTGACGCAGTGCATAGCCACCTGGTTATCAGTCTGGTTCAGCACCACTTGGTTGGTCAACTTCATCTGGAATGGCCATTTGTGATTGCCCGCAGTTCCAAGAAGTTCATCTAGTGAAGGTTCTCCTGTTTGAACCATCAGTCTTGCATGCGCAGGACACTCAGATGAGCTCTCTAGCCCAGTTTGGATGCCATCGCTGTCAAATGTCCTCTAGGGAGGCAGCACCTGTAATGTGAGATCCCTGAGCAGGTTCTGTGGTTCCATCCACCAGCGCAAGGACTGGGTTAGAGATGCGGTGACAGGCGGTTCTGCAGGTGGCCAATGGCTTGCTTTCACTTGAGTCCATTGAGCTTGTCTCTTGACAGGCAAGTGACATGCACCGTCAAGACCATGTGCCCAGGACTTTCAGCATCCCCCGGAATGTTGTGAGGTGCTCCAGCTGGATGTCACCAACTACACCATCAGTCTCAGCAATCCATTGGGAGAAAAGCCTGAGCCCGCATAGTGTCAAGGAGGGTGCCAATAAACTCTAGCTGCTGCAAGGGCTGGTGACATGATTTGGGTACTTGATCACAAATCCCAACTGCTCGAGGACCTGAATGGTTAAGCGAACAGACAGATGAACGCCTTCTGGAGTGGAGCTTTTTATCAGCTAGTCATACAGGTAGGGGAAGGCAAAGATCCCCAGGGTCTGAAGACAGGCGGCCACCATCGCAAGGCATTTGCTGAAGACTTGGGGTGTCGATGCCAGTCCAAAGGAGAGCACTTGGTACTGGAAGTGATGATCCCCCCCAAAACAAGCCTGATGTATCTTCTGTGAGCGGGATGGATCGGTACATGCATATACATATTCTTGAGATCCAGGGAACATAGCCAATCATCCTTTTGTAGATAAGGGATCAGGGTCTCCAGCAAGACCATCTCAAACTTCTCTTGCCTCAGCTAGGTGTTGCGGTCTTAGGGACCAGGAAATATTTGGAATAGAATCCCTGTCTGACCTGAACCGGGGGCATCAGCTTGATGACGAGCTTGGCAAGGAGAGTGGAGACCTCCTCCTCCGGCAAGTCACAATGTAGCAGGTCCAGAGGAAACACCCTTTGGGGGGCAGCAACTCGGCAAGGTGAGGCAGGTATCCGCTTTCGACTATCTGCAACATCCACGTCTCCAAGGTGACAAAAGGCCACCTGTGGGTGAAATGGGTGAGCTGCCCCCCCCCCACCAGAGGGTGTACCCCTTTGGGCAGTGGCAGATTAGCTACGCACCGCAAGAATCAATCAAAATCCCACCCCAGGCTTGAGCTGCAGGGTAGGTTGGACCTTCTAAGGTTTCTCCATCTCTCTGGCGAGGAGCCTCCACCTTGAGCAGAGAGCTCTCAGGGCTCAGGTAATACTGGTGCTTGCACTGGTAATAAGCTTTTTTGCCCCAATAGCCCTCATGGAAGAAGTGGGTGGTCTTCCTAGAGAGCCTGACATGCTCTTTCTTGATCTTTTCAGCCTTGTCTTCTACTGACGTCACAAAGAGGCCCCCCCCTCCCTGCAAGGCATGTCCACTAGTTTATCTCGGACCCTCTGTCCCAGGTCTGATGACTGGAGCCAAGCGAGCAAGCGTTCCCCGATGCCCACAGTCACCATCCTCCTGGCTGATTCGAAGGAGTCGTAGGTCACCTGGACCATGTACTTTGAGCAGTCCTTACCATGGCCCATAAGGGCGCAAGTGTCTAGACGCTCAGGGGGGATGCGTGAACTGAAGTCGGCCAGGTCCAGCATGATGTCTTTGAGGAACATGCTCATTTACAGCTGGTACAAGAGAACCCTGACCACCAGCACGGAAACCTAGAAGCACCATCTTCCAAAGGAGTCCAGAGTTCTTGCCTCCCTACCTGGGGAGCAACGAGGTCTTGTTACTCTTGATCCTCTTCATGACAGATTCCACCACCGTGGAGTTGTGTGGAAGCTGAGGTTTCTCGAAGCCCAAGGCCTTCTGAACCCGGCACATCAAGCCAGCCATTGGTTCATCGCTGGCATCATGAGGGGGTTCTCCCACATCCTCAGGAGAAACCTTTGCAGAATATGGTGCACAGGGCACCACCACGGCCTCCTTGGGGGCCGAGGGGTACTGGAGAATTTCCAGCTCCTCTGCCCTGGGCTTGTCCTCAGACTCCAGGGAGAATGGTATGGCCTCAGTCATATCCCTCACGAAGTCCTAGAAACACGATGGCCTATCTAGTCTGTCCTTCCATATCAACTACAATAGTCCCCTTTTTACATTCAGAGATCCTGTGTGTTTGTCCCATGCTTTTTTGAATTCAGATACTGTCCTTGTGTCCACCACCTCCACTGGGAGACTATTCCACGGATCCACTACTCTTTCCGTAAAGAAATATTTCCACATATTACTCCCGAGTCTATCCTCTTTCACTCTCATCCTATGTCCCCTCATAGCAGAGCTTGCCTTCAATTGAGAGAGACCCTCCTGTGCATTTATGCCACAGAGGTATTTAAATGTCTCTATCAAATCACTCCTATCCTGCCTTTTCTCTAAAGTATACATATTAAGATCTTTAAGTCTGTCCTCATATGCTACATAACGAAAAACCACTAACCATTTTAGCAGCCACCCTCTGCACAGACTCCAACCTGCTTTTATCCTTTTGAAGGTGCGGTCTCCAGAACTGCACACAATAGTACATCAAGCTATTTATACTCATACCCTGCAATACCTGGCAGACCTTCAATTGCACACTCCTACGTGCAGCCTCCATTCAGTATACATTAATTGTCTCAATCTCTCTTCACCATTGTGTACTCACTTACAATCCACATGCCAGTCAGCCGCCTTCTTCTTAGGCCCATCCCTATGGAACTCCCTCCCCACTACTCTCCGACTAGAACATACAGCCAATATAAAACAATTCAACATCCATTTCAGAATATACGCAGACGACATCATGATATTCACCCCCATAAACATCAAATAGCCAGACTACACACAAATCACAGCATGCTTAAAATCAATGTCAGAATGGCTCAACAATCAAAGCCTTTTCATAAATTACAAAAAAAATCTGGACGCACATTACCAGGAGCACTATATTCTCACCACCGGACTTAATAAAAATCTTTGACCATACCATAAGTAATAAACAGGAAGTCAAATAGTCACCTTTGACCAACAACTCAGCTTCCAGCCACACATCAAAAAGATGACCAGATCAGCCTTCCACAAACTCAGAATTCTACGCAATTGCAAACCACTGCTCACCAACGACGATTTCTGGACTGTATGCCAAGCCATAATAATGCCTATATTAGATTTCTGTAAGGCAATTTACCACGGACTTCCAAAGAAAACAACTCTTCCCTTACAGCTGGTACAAAACACTGCGGCCAGAATCATTACTGGAACAGCAAAATACAACACATAACCCCCATGCTTCATCAGCTACACTGGCTCTCTGTTACTGTATGCACCAAATACAAAAACACTAAATATTTTATTTAGCTGCATTTATATTCCGCTTTTCACCAGGTCAAAGCGGTTTAGACAAAAAAGGGGTGAGGGACAATAATCATTTGGGGGAGCCATCACCAGGGGGCCAACAGTGAAGATCTGAACAAGGGGAAACAGTACTAAACAGTTGACGTAAATCTCTTAGTTGGTAGCAGGGGAGGTATGTCAGAGGTTCTGGGAGGATAGTCACTGAGAGACGTCTGTCTCAGATCCAAGATATTCATGAAACAGGAGGGTTTTTAGCTGTTTGCGGAATGTGGAGAGGTCTCTGTTGTTTCGGATCTGGTGCGGGAGGGAGTTCCAGAGGGAGGGTGCATACAGTTCGAATGCACGTTACAGGTTTGCTGGTTGAACTTAGTTCGTTCGTGGGGGATAGTGAGAGTGTTGCTGGTGGTCTGTCTGGTCGGCCTGTTGAGGGTAGGCTGAGGTAGTAGCGTCTGGAGTTAGGAGGTCTGCGTTTGTGGAGGGCTTTGTGGACCTGTTAAATAACCTCTCTCAAGCAACTCCCCAACCACTTATCAGGAAGACACTCCCCAACCAGAACAAGAAGAGGAGCAGACAACATCCTAGAAACCCCACTAAACTTCAGGAAAGCAAACCAATCCACCTGCAATAGAGCCTTCTCCCTGTCTGCACCCCAGCTGTGGAACGATCTCCCCAACTCAACACGTGAAATCAAAGACCTAGTGGACTTTAGGAAAGCAATAAAAGCACACCTATTCCTAGAATACTTTGGAGCTACCCCAGAAGATGATGATTAATAACAAAATGGACCATAAAACACTGCTACATTTCCTTGTAAATAGCTAGCAATTGTTAATTGCTTGTTATACCCCAATTTAACCTCCAAGTTGAATAACCTTGTTCTATGTAAAGCTCGTTGCTATAACTGTTCCATATAAACCGCCTTGAATGTATGATAAGGCGGTACAGAAGACCTGTTAAATAAATAAATAACTAGAACTCGTTCCAGATTCAAGTCTCTTCTAAATCCAATCTTTTCTGTTCCACATTTGATCTTCCTTCCTTCATTATCTGGACTTTCTCTCTGTCCTCTGGTCTTTCCTCTCTTGTATGATTGAGTTGTCCTTTCCATTTCCTGTCCAGTATTTTAGTGCTTTTCCTTTCCTGGCTTCAACTGCACCTGTATGTTTATAAATTGTACACCGCCATGGTATCATGAAGGAGCGGTATATCAAATAATCCAATAAACAATAAACAAACAATACTCCAAATGAGGTTGCACTAGAGACTTATAGAGGCATTATCACCTCCTTTTTTCTGCTGGCCATTCCTCTCCCTATACACCCAATCGCCTTTTCTACCTGTTTAGCTACTTTAAGATCATCAGACACAATTACACCCAGGTCCCGCTCTTCTTTTGAGGACAGAAGTACCTCACCCTCTACACTGTACCACTCCTTTGGATTTTTGCAGCCCAAATACATGACCTTGCATTTTTTAGCATTAAATCTCAGCTGCCAAATTCTAGACCATTCCTCAAGCTTAGCTAGATCCCTCTTCATGTTATCTATTCCTTCCTAAGTGTCTATTCTATTTGCAGATTTTGGTTTCATCCGCAAACAAACAAACCCTACTCGACAGCCCTTCCGCAATATCACTAAGAAAAATGTTAAAAAGAATCGGACCAAGGACAGATCCCTGCAGTACACCACTGGTAACCCCCCTCTCCTCTCTTGAGTGAGTTCCATTTACCTGTGTCTTTTGTCACCTCTCACTCAACCAGTTTCTAACCCAATCAGTAATTTTAGGGTCCACCCTAGGGTGCTCAGTTTGTTTATAAGTCACCTGTGCGGAACTATGTCAAAGACTTTACTGAAATCTAAACACACTACATCTAGGGCTCTCCCTCGGTCCAACTCCCTTGGCACCCAGTCAAAGAAATTAATCTGATTTGTCTTACAAGACCTGCCTCTTGTGAATCCATGCTGCCTCAGATCCCGCAATCTACTGGACTTCAGAAACCTCACTATCCTCTCCTTTAGTAGCCTTTCAAATAACTTACTAACTACAGAGGTTAGACTAACCAGCCTGTAGTTGTCAATGTCATCCTTACGTCCACTTTTGTGTAAAGGGACCACATGTATCTTTCGCCAGTCCTCTGGCACCACTCCCGACTCCAAAGAAGCATTGAAAAGGTCAAACAGTGGAACCACTAGAACGTCCTCAAGTTCCCTCATTATTCTTGGATGTATCCCATCTGGGCCCATGGCTTTGTCTACTTTTAGTTTAGCTAATTCCTTACGGAAACAGTCTTCTGAAAATTGTTCCAGATCCCCATTGCTTCTCTTCGTATGTGTGGGTGTTTTCTGAGGTCCTGCTCCTGGCCCTTCATCTGTGAACATAGAAGACGAAATTAGACCTTACCTGCTAATTGTCTTTCCTTGAGTACTCTCCGGGCCAGTCCAGAACAGATGGGTAGTCAAATCCCCCTCCTCTAGCAGCTGAGGACTGAATGCTGATTCTTGTTGCTAGGATACCCATCTCTCCCCTGGCGACAGGAGGCAGTCTTAACATAACAAGCAGATAAAAAACAACAAAGTGGCACAGGAAAAATGGAGAAGAGTTACACCAAAAGACTCTGAGCGTGTGCAGCGCGCTGCTACAGAAGCCGGCTACACTGCTCAATAATAGGCACGGTGACACCCGAGGAACCACCCACAGAAGTAACCTCGCAGTGCCCCATTTTTTTTTTTTTTTCCTTCGCATATAAATATTGTCTCTCGATTACCATATTTCACCAAACTGACTATGAACAGACCTTGAGCTCACAGAAACCGCATAAAACACAGCAGGGCGGGATCTGGACTGGCCCGGAGAGTACTCAAGGAAAGACAATTAGCAGGTAAGGTCTAATTTCGTCTTCCTTATCGTCTCTCCGGGCCAGTCCAGAACAGATGGGTAGTACCAAAGCAGTAACTAACCCAGGGAGGGACCTGTGAGCCCCGCTATCACGGCGGAAGCCCCCACCGAAGCATCCTGACGCGCAAGCACATCCAAGCGATAATGACGCGAAAACGCATGAAGAGACGACCAGGCCGCCGCTCGACAAATGTCCACCGGCGGAACCAAGGCTGACTCCGCCCAGGACGTGGCCTGTCCCCTGGTAGAATGCACCCGCAGCCCGACCGGCACGGGTTTGCCTCTGGTCTCATACGCCACCCGAATGGCTTGCTTCACCCAACGCGCAATGGAGGCCTTAGAGGCCGCCTGACCTTTGGACGGCCCGCCAAACAGCACAAACAAACGATCGGACTTACGAAAAGACTCAGTCTCCCTAAGGTAGCGCCGCAGGACGCGGCCCATATCTAACCGTCTGAGCGAACGATCAACCGAAGATCCTGCTGCGGTAGCCCCAAAGGTGGGAAGCGAAATCGACTGATTCAAATGGAAGGCAGATACCACCTTGGGCAGAAAAGATGGAACAGGACGCAAGACCACTTTTTCCGCAGAAAACTGAAGAAAGGGAGGCCGACAGGAAAGGGCCTGCAAATCAGAAATGCGGCGAGCCGAACACAAGGCGACCAAGAAGGCCGTTTTCCAGGACAGCTCCCGAATGGAACTGGAGGAGCGCGGCTCAAAGGGAGCAGAAACCAAAACCTCCAGCACAAGGTTCAAATCCCATGGAGGAATAACCTGCCGGACAGGAGGCCGAATAAGCTTGGCCGCCCTGAGGAATCGCAAGATATCCGGATGTGAAGAAAGACGAGACCCGCGAACCGGACCCCGAAACACCGCCAATGCAGCCAACTGCACCCTCAAGGTGCTCAGAGCAAGACCCTTCTCCAGCCCACACTGGAGAAACTGAAGAATATCTGGAACTGAAGAGAAACGTGCTCGCAGGGATCGATCACCACACCAAGCTTCAAACACGCGCCACACGCGGATGTACGCTAGCGACGTGGAGCGTCGGCGAGACTGCAGCAACGTGGAAATCACCGAAGAGGAATACCCCTTCCGCCGCAAGCGATCCCGCTCAAGAGCCAGGCCGTAAGCAAGAACTGATCCGCCTGGGGCATTGGAACGGGACCCTGCATCAGCAAGTCCGCTCGAGCGGGCAACCGCCAGGGCAGCGCTACTAGTAGCCGCATCAGATCGGCATACCAAGGGCGCCTGGGCCAATCTGGAGCAATAAGGATCACCCGACCCTCGTGAGTGGCTGCTTTCTGAATCACTCGCCCTATCAAGGGCCACGGCGGAAACACATAGAGAAGCTGACCCGACGGCCAGGGCTGCGCGAGAACGTCGAGACCCTCCGACATGTGTTCCCTGCGTCTGCTGAAAAAACGCTCGGTCTTGGCATTGTGCAGCGTCGCCATTAAATCCATGACCGGGTGACCCCAGCGTCGAGTGACCTCCAGAAACACGTCCGCATGGAGTTCCCACTCCCCGGGATCCAGGCGGTGACGACTGAGATAGTCGGCCTGCACATTGTGCTTGCCCGCGACATGGGACGCCGAAAGTGCCACCAGGTGCACCTCCGCCCATTGAAACAAGCGCTGACTCTCCTCCAGGAGAACGAGACTGCCCGTTCCCCCTTGGCGATTTATGTAAGACACCGTCACGAGATTGTCGGAAAAGACGCGCACAGGCTTTCCCTCCAGCAACTCCACAAACGCCAGCAGCGCGAGATACACGGTGCGGAGCTCCAGACGATTGATGGACCATCGAGCCTCCTCCGTCGACCAGGAGCCCTGTGCTATTTGAGCTAAGCAATGCGCCCCCCAACCGGACAGACTGGCATCCGTGGTAACCAAGACCCACTCCGGCAGAGACAAGGGGACGCCCGCTAGGAGATGATCGGGAACCATCCACCAGTGGAGACTGGCTTTCACCTGATCGGGACAGCCCAAGCGCCGGGAGAGCGGATGACGCTGCGGAGACCACCGCGAGAGAAGAGCCTGTTGAAGAGGCCGCATGTGCGCCCGAGACCAAGGCACCAGATCCAAGGCCGCCGCCATTAGTCCCAGCAACTGCAAGTACTTCCAAGCTGTGGGAGCACGAAGACGTAAGAAGGCGGACACGTGAGAGAGAAGCTTGCGGACACGGTCCAGCGGTAAGGAGACGAGCCCTTTGCCCGTGTCGAAAAAGGCCCCCAGGTAGTAAAGCTGCTGAACCGGCTGCAGGCGACTCTTGGCCTGATTCACTATCCAACCCAGGTTCTCGAGACAAGAAACCACTCGTGCGGTGGCAGCAAACGATTCCTTGCGTGACGGAGCTCGAATCAACCAGTCGTCGAGATAGGGATGCACTTGCACGCCCTCTTTGCGGAGAGCCGCTGCCACCACCACCATCACTTTGGTGAACGTGCGGGGCGCCGTCGCCAGCCCGAAGGGCAAGGCCCGAAACTGAAAATGACCCAGGGGAACCGCAAACCGAAGGAAACGCTGATGGGCTGGAAGGACCGGGATGTGGAGGTAAGCCTCCGTCAAATCGATGGAAGACAGAAATTCCCCCGGATGCACGGACCGGATCACCGACCTCAACATTTCCATACGGAAATGAGAGACGCGCAGACAGCGGTTGACGTGCTTCAGATCCAAAATTGGCCGGAAGGAGTCTCCCTTCTTGGGAACCACAAAATAAATGGAGTATCGACCGAAACCGCACTGGTCTCGAGGAACTGGAACCACGGCCCGGAGCCGCAGCAAACGCATCAACGTGTCGTGAACGGCCTGTCGCTTGACCGCCGGCCCGCAGGGAGAAAAAAGGAACGCATCCGACAGAGGAGAAGCGAATTCGAGCGCATAACCCTCGCTGATAATCCGCAGTACCCAGCGATCGGTGGTAATGGTGGCCCAAGCGGAAAAAAAATCCTGCAACCGACCCCCTACTGGGAGCTCCGCTTGGACCGGCCTCGCTTCATTGGGGCTTCTTGGCGGCCGCCGAAGAGGCACCAAAATAGCCTCTGCTGGAGCCTCTAGCGCCCCGAAAGGAAGGACCCCGAGACGGAAAGCGACCGCGCTGATACGGGCTAAAACGAGCTCCCCGAAAGCGGCGAAAATCACGCCCTTGGCCTCTCGAGAAGGAACCTTGCTTACCCCCCTTAGGACGGTCCTCCGGAAGGCGACCCCCTTTTGAGTCACCCAAATCCTTGACAATCTTTTCCAGCGCCTCCCCAAACAGAAGCTTACCCTTATACGGCAGCTTACTAAGACGCGCTTTGGAAGAGGCATCCGCCGCCCAATTCCTCAACCAGAGAAACCGGCGGGCGGCAACCACGGAAGCCATCGCCTTTGCGGTAATGCGAATCAAATCATAGAAGGCATCCGCCAGATAAGCAGCCGCCGACTCGAGCTTCGCCGCTTCAGAAGCAGAAGGACGACCCTCGGAACTGGACGCCTGTTGACTCCACCGAATAGAAGCACGAGAAACGAACGCCCCACAGACCGAGGCCTGCAGCGCCAGAGCGTTGGCATCAAAGGCCTGTTTCAAGAGCTCCTCCAAGCGACGATCCTGCACATCCTTCAGGGCCGTAGCCCCCTCTACCGGAATGGTGGTCTTCTTGGTGACCGCCGAAACAAGCGCATCCACCTTCGGCATGCGCAAGAGCTCCAACTCCTCCTGGGGCACCGGATACAAGCGAGCCATGTTCTGAGCCCCTCTCAAGGAAGCCTCGGGGAACTCCCACTCCGACTCAATCATCTGTTTGATGACTCGGTGGAAAGGAAAACATTTCTGTTCAGACTTAAACCCCTGGAATAGGGGATCCTCCAAGGGCTCACTTTGTACCGCTGGCGGAACAACATTGAGCGCCAGCAGAGACTGCGCAATTAGCGCAGACAATTCTTCCTTCCTAAAAACCCTAAACAAATTAGGGTCTTCCCCAGGCCCCAATTCACCCTCTTCTAAATCAGCCGGCCAGGGGTCCACACATGAATCATCTTGGAGCTCACCTTCCTCTGGCCCCAGAGCCTCTGTAGGCAGGGAAATGCTATCCCCCCTAGAAGCTGAAAGGGTAGGCAAGCCCGGAACCCCCTCTGCAGGTCCGGAACAGCCAGAAAACCCAGCCTGAGACTGCGGCAGGGATCCTGCCCCCCCAGGCAAAGGAGTCTGCGAGTGCTTGAGCAAATACGCCCGATGAAACGCCAAAATGAATTCGGGACTAAGAAGAGGATCCAGCACGGCAGGGAGAGGAGATATGGAAGGCTTCTCCTGCTCCACTACTACATGGCGTGATTTGGCCTTTTTCTTCACCGGCGTAGCCGGCGGGTCTGTCGACGCGGCTGGCGCGGACAAAATGGCCGCCGCTCCCGCACTTTCCGCGGGAGTCTGAAACGCCTCAAGATGGTCCCCCTGAGAACCGGAGCGTTCGGGCATGACGGAGAAGCGGCCTAAGCCCAACGGAAGCCCAGAAGCCCGAAGGAGTGAGAAAACAATACCGGCAAAAGCCCCCACACACGGAAAGGCGCGCGCCCGCGACAGAAACAAGGGAAGCAGAAATCAACCCCAAAATACCTGGTGAGGAGCCGATAGCGAGACACTCACATCGAGCCAGGAAACCGCTGCTATTGCGTGTCCCGAAGACCGGAGTGCCGAAAAATCAGAGCACCTGCGATTCAGGACAGTAACTGGGGCCCCCAGGTCTGATCCCTAGCAGCACATGGCACAGAGAAGAGGAGACAGGCTCTGTCCCATTCCCTGTGCACCGCAGGGCAGGCACTCACCTCAATAGAAAGTGCTAAATACCCAGCCAGGGCCAAGCACCAACTTAAAGTGAAACTCTTTCCAAAAATAAAGCATAAAGAAGGGCAAAGTAACAGAACAGCAATGGGGAGACAAATCTCTACACATCCAGTCTAGCTGCTGAGGACATTAAGACTGCCTCCTGTCACCAGGGGAGAGATGGGTATCCTAGCAACAAGAATCAGCATTCAGTCCTCAGCTGCTAGAGGAGGGGGATTTGACTACCCATCTGTTCTGGACTGGCCCGGAGAGACGATAAGGAACACAAATATTTGTTAAGCAATTCTGCTTTATCCTCATCAGCTTCTACATATTCCCCCTCTGCACCCTTGAGTCTGACAATACCACTTTTGCCCTTCCTCCTCTAACACATCTGAAAAATGTTTTATCCCCCCGTTTTACTGCATTGGCTATTTTCTTCTTCTTTTTATACCTTTGCTTTCCTGACTACTTTGCTAGCTTCACTAAGTTTTTCCAAAATATAGATGCCTGTCTTCCTCTCTCTGATCTCTTGTATTTCATGAAGGCCCCCCCTCTTTTTATTCACCTTTCCAGCTATTTCCAATATAGCAGCCTCCTTTTCCATTTATTTACCTTTCTAACAAAAAGGTTTATTGCCCTTAAAATATCTCCTTTCAGTTTTGCCCACTGTTTTTCTATATCCCCCAGCTGTTCCCATCCCACTAACGACTCTTTGAGGTATTGCCCCATCTTGGCAAAGCTAGTTTTCCTAAAGTTTAAGACCTTCGCTTTTGAATGGATTTTATCAGCCCTAGTACGTACTAATATTGAATCACACCATCTGGTGCTCACTGGATGCAAGATGATCTCCCACTGTAACAGAAACACTTTCCCCATTGGTAAGCACCAAGTCCAGTATGGCCCCATCACGTATGGGTTCTGTTACTAGGTGCCAGAATAGTTCTCCTACTTCTAGGATCGCCTTACTTCTAGATGACACCACAGCAGGGATGTGCCAAGCCACATCCAGCACATTGAAATCACTTATCAGTAGCAGTTCTCCTTTCATGGCAATGCTGTTATCTGTATGCTATGTACAAACAGATTACATGTCTGTAATCAGACTAATAGCAAAATGCTCAAAATCCATTGTACATTGTTATGTATTCCTTCAACGGTATATAGTTAAACGTTCTTTGTAAACCAGTTCAATACCGCCACAAAATAGGCCTCAAGGGCATCCTTCCAGTACTGCCGTCTCTAAAGGCATCGGGTCCAGGATTATAACTTGGGCCACTGATGCTGGTACCACCATAGAGGACTCCACAATGGTGGGGACATCAGGAAATACCTGGTGGCCCTCAAGGGCCTTGGGAGCAGACTCTGTCTATCGGGGCACCTTAGTGGGCTGCTCTCAATGTTGTGTTGAGAAGGGCTCCAGTGACTATGCACATGGGTAGAGGCCCGGTGCTCGGACACCCCCTTCAATATCGAGGAGTCCATGCTTCGTTCCAGGCAACCGCAGCCCCATGGATCCGAGTGTGCTCGAGCACCCCTCGATGACATCCTTGCAGAACTTCGCGAGGACATCAATACCGATGTTGAATCCGACAGCCAGAAGAGGGATTCGCTCTGTTTCTCCTGGCCTGTCTCTGCAGGCACAGATTGCAAGACGCAGACTGGTGATCCGGGCCAAGGCATTGAAGGCACCAGTTGTGCTGGCTGGTAACCAAAATGGTCTGACCTAGCTTGGTACACTTCTTGAACCCGCTGGTTGGCTTGGACATGTCCAGGAACACGACTGCAGCTAAGTCAAAGGGCTCAATGGTGCCAACAGTAGGAAACAGAAAAAAGGAAAGTTAAAATAAAAACAAGCATCGGCCCAAGAGCAGACGCAACTGCGACAGGCAGAAAGACTATCTATACCATTTTCTTTAGAAGAAACAACCTGCAAGGGGGCAAAAGAGCAAAACATTTTCCAAGGAAGCAGGAACACATCCCTAGGGGCTCCGTGGAAAAAAGAAGACTGGAGAAGATGGTGCTGGGCGGATGGGAAGGCAGGTGTGCAGGCAGATACGCATGCGGGGTGGAGACTCCCAAAAACCTCCAATGAAAGCTGGGGAGCATTCCTATGCAGGGCTCCATCAGAGACGTTACCATATATGAGGACTTACTTCCTTCTTGTCCATGGAGAATAAAGGGATCTGGGGATGGGAAGGAGAGGGATAGATGAATTGAGGAACAGAGGATCATGAGGAGAATAAGTAGTGAAGAAATGGCGGATATCATGAAATAGGAAAGGGGCATCTGGGATCAAGAGTGAGGACCCACTATTACACATCTACCCCAATGCGATCCATTCTTTCACTCCCCTGCCCCACCAAAGCCCCCAAAACTCTCACTCACACCTTCTACTTTCATCGTTCATATTTCCGTGTCACCCCTACCAATCCCATCATTCACCTTCAACACTCCGCATTCCATCACTTTTGCCCTCCTTATCCCCTGTCACCATCAGCACAATCCTCTCATTCTTCCTGTCTCCCCCCACAATCTCCAGGGACTCCTTCTTATATATTCCATTCTGCCCTGCCAATCCCCAACAACTCATTTTACCTCTCCCTTTCCTTCCTTCCACAATCCTTGAGTCGCTGTGCTCATCCCCTTCCCCTCCCCCTCCCAATGCCAGCTCATGGTTTAGGGATGACAGCAGTGCCACAGGTCATGTCTTTCTTCTGCTGCCCAGGGCTTAAGTGGCACCAACTGTACCACATAGTAAAACTGCAAGCCTTGGGCAGCAAAGGAGGTCACGGTCCAAGGCATATAGTGCTACAGTCCTCCTCCAAGCACTGCATGGACATGGGGAAAATGAGGCGATTGTGGTGGTGGGGGGGGGGGGCAGGTAGATGAAGCAGCTCTATGTCATTTCCACCACTATCAGCAATGAGACGTTGGTTAGCACATTGTACCCCGCATCTGGCTTCCTACAGCAATTTCAGAGGAATTGGCCTATTCCATGACAAAAACAAAATTGTGTGGCTCATAACTCAACATTGAAATCGCTGTGCACCCCAGCATCCCGCTAAGTCTAGCCATCACAGAGTTTTGCTACCTTGGGATCAGACATCGGAACCCTAAGAACTTGCTCTTGGTTGGACATTTCAGTATCTCAATCACCATTATGTACAGAGCCCTCAAATTTCTGTAGTCTAAATGCGCAATTCAACATTTTTGCATTGCATCCTATTTTTCGTTTACAACTATCCAGGGAGCTTTCCCCGGGTTTACATCCCCACCAAAAACTTACTTTAGTCTGGTCAAGGCAATGACAACCTTCAGCTAGAAGGCTGTGAACCATAGTCCCTTTCAGAACCCTGCAATAATAGACCCTAAATTATTATTCATAATAGTATTAGTTCAAGGCAAGTTAAATTCAAGTAGAGTAGGTATTTTCCTATCCCGTGGAGGGCTTACAATCTGTTTGTACCCGAAGTAACGGAGGGTGAAGCGACTTGTCTGAAATCACAAGAAGTGGAGGAGTAGTGTAGTGGTTAGAGCAGCAACCTAGTGCCTGAGAACAGGGTTCATATCCCACTGGCACTCCTTTGGGCCTTGGGCAAGTCACGTAGCCCTACACTGCCTTAGGTACAAATTTAGATTGTTAGCCCTCTAGGGACGGGCATAAATTGCCTTGAGCTACACCTGAAAAGGTGAGAGCTAGAATTTATTTAACAATTCTTTTATACTGCTTTATCTGAAAGTCAAAGCAGTGTACATGGAACCGAGATGGACATAAAAAGGAACTCAACTTACTTACAATACTAAAAATAATGCAACCTCTAGGTGTCGCTGTTGCATGACTATGTTTTCCCCCCTCCGGAGAGTGAATTACTGCCTCTGTAGCATCACCACATAGTGGAATGGAAAGATCTGAGCTGCGAACCAAACCCAGGTGTCTTTACATGGCAATGCCCAATACTGCCACTGAGCCAAGCTGAGAAATACCTAAATATGATTTCCAGTCCACCACCTCAGGGCCCACTCCCAGGCTGCTCAGTTTATTTAGGGTGGGGGGATGCTGCTCAGCCAAATTGATTGCTGCGGGTGTGAGGGATCATGTTTGATGCTACAGTTCTTAAATGGCCTCATAACCATGCTCCTCCCCCTCCAGAAGAAATACCGTGCTAAGCAAGGACTCCAGGCCATTACTCCCCTACCTGCAGGCCAAGCTACTAGTTTTGGCATTTACGACTATGTCAGATGGGTCCTGTGTAGATCAGAGAGCAACTTGGACATGTCATATTCCCGTTCCAGAGCAAGGACTTGTTTTTTCTTGTATGATCCCACTGTTATGGAGTGCATGTCCAGTATCCTTGTGTTTGCTGGATGATTTACATAAAACACACATGGATCAATATTTTACCTTTCCTTTTTTAATAAGCATATTCAGCAGCAGTAGCCGATAGTGAGCAATGCTGAATATGTGTGGGTAGGAGAGTCAGCACTGCAGCCCAACCAGACCTCTGTCCCTTCTTCGTGTTTCCCTTCCTGGGATACCTTCATGTCTACTGCTCTGTTTGTCCTGTCTAGTGCTTGTCTTATCTTTCCTAGTTTGTTTTATTAAATTGTAGTTATTGTAAACGGTTTACATGAAGCCGTGTAAACACCACCACCCATTCTACGAAATGGATAAAGTACAACAGTCTTTCTGCAGGCTATCACTGCTCTTGTTTGGGCACATCACACATTAGAACTGAAGTACCAGAAAAAAATCTTCTGGTGCCCAAGGTCAGCAGTGCAGATGGTTAAAATTGTGATTAATTGGATGGCAGAATATTTCCATCCTGGAATAGCATTCAGTGAACAACCGATATCCCAGTGAAAAGCAGGCCTTGACACATTTTTTGGAAGCTTGAAGCCAGCCTATAAATTTAGAAGCTAGCTTCCAAAACCTAGATGACAGCACCCCTCCCCCCTACATCGTATTACAGTTCCTTTTTTAGAGCCTGTTTACTAAAACTAACAGTTTTCCTATTTTCTATGGGGAAAGGAAGCTTAATAAATCAGTCCCTTAACGTGCCAATGCAGTGCCAACAAAAGGCAGTGGCCACCCCCCACCCCGCTCCTAATGACTCTTTATAGCAGTACCTGAAGCAACCATGGTCTGGTGATATGTCAAGCAAAAAGATGCCTCTCTCGGACTCCCGCAACCCTGCCTTCACATAGTCTCTCTCTCTCTTTGCCATAGCACCCCCCAGCCTCTCTTTTGCCACAATCCCCCCCCCCCCCCCAGGCTTCCCCCAGTCTCTCTCACACACAGTCTCCTCCTCACCTTCCCAGGCTTCATCCAATCTCTCTCTCTCTCAAGCACACTATTCTTCTGTCTTGCTTCAGCTGCTGAAAAATATGTTTCTGATTTTCCAACTGTGAACGGCTCTCTGTATGCTTGAAACTGCGAGATCAGCCCAAACGTCCTCCGCCTCATAGCTCAAACAATGCAGAGAGACAATCGTGATAGGAAAACTGGAAATGCAGCCAAAAAAAAAAACACATTTGAGGGCATGAAATCCCAGGTGCCAGGGTGCAATTTCTAGGCAACCTGGCACCTGGAATTTGACAAACCCTACTTGGGGTGTGCATGTGCACTACTGACCCTGTTTGTCTGCACCTCCTATCCAAATCTTTCTCCTCCTGTTCTTGGATGAGCTAACAGAGCTTACTCACACTTGGGAAAATCTGATGCAGGAGGCAACCCTTTCCCATACAAATCAGCCCGTTATGTACTGCCAGCACGAGGCCAGTCAAACAGGACACCTGCTCACATGAAGTGAGCTACTTTCTACTGCTCTTTCTATGGCCTTATACCAAAGAGAGGCACCAATGGCTTTCCAATTGTATATGAAAGTGTTATATAAACTCCGTACAACACAGTTACATTACATCAGCTCCATGTCCAGCAATTCAAAGCCTCTAGTCCAGGAGCTCTAGGCTCCCCTTCCCTAAAAGCCATGCTTCAACCACTAGCCCTCAGCTTCTTGTTATATATTTAAAACATCTCCTTTTTCCTATTCTTTCTACTGCAGAGGTCTTGGAAGCAATATCTTCTACAGACCCTGTGAGGGTTCCAGTAGACAGAAGACATGTCCAGCAAGGTTTGCTTTGTACGGAAATAGTTTTGTAGCAGTATAACTTATACAAATCACAAATGTTTGCATTCACTGAAACCCAGTTCAGCACGCATGCACGTGCACACTGGGAAGATGTGAATTTAAGAGTACCTTGTAAATTTACCAAAATAAAATAAAATGAAAAAGTCACACCAAAGGACTAAGCAGAGTAGATCCCTTCAGATCAAAAAACCAATGCTCAATAAGCAAAGTTTCAGAATACCTCAGACCCCCGAATGCTTCTTTACGTGCATCAGGAAGGGGCCCTAGTCCCAGCAACTCATGCTGTAATATCTGCCCACGCACTGGGCTTCCTGTGTGGCGTGGTGGCAGGCAGCAGTGCTTCTATCTGAGCATCTGCTTCCATCCGAGATAGACGGGCAGCGAGATCTGTGCCCACAGTATCCTGCACTTTACAATCCGCTAGCTCCTAAAACCACAGGGGAAGCAGATGTCACAGACAGAAAACATCTGAACAATTTGATGCCCAAGCTGTGGCTGTCAGGAAGGTTTTCTGCATGAGAATTATTTTTATAAAGAGCCGTGGAAAGTTATGCACCATCTATATGCGTAGATCACACATTTTTAGCGATTCATTTGCATTAATGGGCCTTTACGCGTGTACTTTAAGGGGATTGCTAATCTATAAATATAAATATCCGGCTGATGGTGTATACTTTTACTGTGAGCATTCCAATGGAAAAACCTTGGATGAAGCATGGCTGGATCACAGAGCTATAAGCATAATTTATAAATATATGGACTCCAATGCTCTCTCCTAGACTGAACACACATTTTCCACCACTTCTGCCTCTAGTTTATGAAGAGAAAACATGCATTGCAAAATGCACTCATGAAAACATGTGTCAACCTAGGCACCCCTTAGAAAAGGGCCCTCAATGCTTAGAGCTACTCGGGTTCCAGGTATATACAGGCCACACTCATGCTAACTTCAGCAAACAAAAAAGTGTAGTTACTCACCTGCAGAAGGTATTCTCCATGGACAGTGGGAATAAGTCCTCGCGTATGGGTGATATCATCGACAGAGCCCTATGCAGAATGCTCCCCAGCTTCTACTGGAAGCTTTTGGGAGCTGCATCGTGCATGTGCACCTGCCACGGTGCCATCTTCTCCAAATATCAATGCAGTAGCCAAAAGAACAACTCCATGGGGAGGTGGGAGGCTTCTAAGGACTTATTCCTGCTGTCCACGGAGAATACCTGCTACAGATGAGTAACTACGCTTTCTCCATGGACAAGCAGAAAGCGAGTCCTCCCAAGTTACAGGCTATAAAAAAAAAAAAAGCCTGAGGCTGCCCAAAGCTCAACCAGGTCAACAAAACTGGAGAAGAGCAAGGTAGTCGCCTCTAGGGACTCCAAATTCAGCATCCTCTGTTTACCGCAGCACCGAGGTCAGTCAACATTTGCAGGTAGACTGGAAAGACAGAAGGGCCGGTGCGCAAGAGATGTACTTAAGTCCTGAAGAGATGCCAGAGTACGGCTTGGCCAAAGTTGCTGTCCCGTCAGGAATCTCCATCCAAACAGTAGCGGGTCGTGAACATATGGACTAGAGACCACCGTAGCAGCCTTGCAGATTTCCTATATGGATATCGAGCACAGATTGGCGACAGAGGTGGCCATGGCTTGAATGTTGTGGGCCATGACATTCCCCTCGAGGCTCAGGCCTGCCTGGGAATATGCCAAGGTGATGCACTCCGCTAGCTACAGGGATAGCATACGCCTAGAAACCGCAGCACCCAGCTTACTAGGAATGAAGGAGACAAAAAGCTGGGTGGACCACTGGTTGGCCTTTGTCCACTCGAGGTAGAAGGCAAGGCAACATCACCTTGCCCAAGGTGGCATGCGGCCTTGGGAAAAAAGTTGGCAGAAAATCAATTGGTTGAGGTGGAAGTCAGACCATCTTCAGCAGGAACCACGGGCGTGTCCACAAGACCACCCGATTCTGGTGGAATCTGATGTAAAGCAGGTGAGCCACCATGGCCTGCAGCTCATTGACACAGCGGGCCGACGTGACCACCACCAAGAACAGGACCTTCCAGGTCAAGTACTTCAGAGGGCAAGAGTCAAGCATCTAAAAAGGAGCCCGCATGAGCTGTGTAAGGACCATGTTGAAATCCCGAGCCACTGAAGGGGGCTTGATTGGAGGCTTCGAGAGAAGCAAGCCAGCCCTGCATGAAGCAAGTCAAAGGGTGAGCCGAGAAGGGCTTTCCCCTGAGTCACGATGGTAGGTGCCAATTGTACTGAGGTGAATCCAGATGGAGTTGGATTTAAGATTCAAGTCCAAGACGTGCAGGAGGTATTCCAGCAGCAAATCCAGCACGCTATCTGTGCACCAAGAGGCGAACCTCTGCCACTTGAATGTGTAGGTCCATCACATTGAAATCCTTGCGCAAGCTAGGATGACGTTTGTTACATTCTCGGGCAAACTGAACTCTGACAGGACTACCCACTCAGCATCCAAGCTGTGAGGGCCAAGGAGCAGCCATTGGAATCTTAATATGTACACCTTAGAGGAAAGGCGGGATAGAGGTGATATGATTGAGATGTTTAAATACCTCCATGGCATAAATGTTCAGGGAGAGAGCCTCTTTCAATTGAAAGCAAGTTCTGCTACGAGAGGACATGGGATGAGGGTGAAGGGAGATAGATTCAGGAGTGATATGCAGAAATATTAGTGGATCCGTGGAATAGTCTCCCAGTGGAGGTGGTAGAGATGAGGACAGTAACTGAATTCAAAAAAGCATGGGACAAACACAGAGGATCTCTAAAGGTAAAAAGGGGACTGTTGTAGTTGTTGATATGGAAGGACAGACTAGATAGGCCATGTGGTCTTTTTCTGTCATCATATTTCTATGTTTATATATTTCTATGCAGCAGGGTCCCACCATCTTGGAGATGAGGTTTGGGGCAGAGCCCAGGCGAAGAGGCTCCTTCCAAGAAAGATGAAGTAGCAAGGGAAACCATGGCTGCCAGGGCCAGTACGGGGCAATAAGGATCATGGTGCCCTTATCGTCCTGAACTTCTGTAGAGTTTTTGCCATGAGAGGGATCAGGGAAAAAGCATAAAGCAGACCCAGCCCCATTGGAGGACACAGGCGTCTGAGGCCAGTTGGTTGCTGGATGGCCTCCTGGAGCAGAACAGGTCCACTTGTGCATTGTGTGATGTGGCAAAAAGATCTAGCGTGGGGGCACCCCATTCCTGGAGGATCTGCTCCACCATCCTCTTCTGTGGAGGTCCACTCGTGTGGCTGGAAAAATCTACTTAGCTGATCCGCCAGGATGTTGAGCTCGCTGGGCATATAGGTCACCCTCAGCTGGGAGGCGGTCCAGCTGTGAAGTGTGCCCTGGTCCAGTGACCGCCTCTGTCTGAAAGTGCAGAACCCTCTTCGGTTTCCCAACCTTCAGACCTGGACCTGGACCGAAAATCGAAGTAGTGTTGAGTTTCCTCCCATCACCTGCTCCGGTCATGCAGTGAGGACAGGCAGCAGTGGAACCTATGGCATCCTGAGCGAAAGCGAGGGTGTCAGGGGACATCGGATCCAGATATGCTCAATAGGGAGATCGCTGTCAAAACCTGCATAGATGTGTCTGCCTCTGTCGACAGTGCATGGGTCTCCAGGATGGGCTCGATGAAGTGTGGCGACAACATCGAAGCCATTGAAAAGCCTGCATGCCACAAATCTATGACCGCTACCATGTGAACCTCAAGAGCCCTCATGCGTTCCTCCAGCACCACCATGTCGGAGGGGACTAGAGCCAGAAATGCAACTTCAGCCACAGATGCCGATACCTCCTGCAGGGGACTCCACGATGACAGGTTCATCGGGAGACATCCAGCTGCTCTCCAGGGCTGTGGGGATTGATTCCTCCCACCGGGGAAGTTTGGTGGACCCCTCCCAGCCCTTGCTGTCCGAGTCCCATCAGGACGGTGCTGATGCATTGGGGGCTTATTGCTGTGCTCGGGCACTTCTTTTGATGTCAACAGGTTTGACGTCTGGTCCTTCCTCGATTCTGGTTGAATATTGATGGAGAGCCCACTCGATGCCCCGGCCCCTCGGTTCCAAATGTGCCCAGGCATCCCGCACAGTTGATGCATCGGTGTGAGTCCATAACGGCAGAGGATGATGAATCAAAAGTTCCAAAGAGGAACAACTGCTTTTCCTGACCTTTCAGATCCCTCCTTTTCATCTACAGGCAGAAGTTGCAGAAGGCAGGCTGATGATCAGTCCAAGGCATTGCAGCCACCAATTGTGCCTGTCAGTGACCGAAATGGTGCAGCCACATTTTATGCATTCTTTAAAGCCACTCACCAGCTTAGACTTGTCTAGGAAGACTGCACTAGTGAGGTTGAATGCCTCGATTTTGCCAATGGCAGGAAAGGCCCAGAAAGGGAAAAGCACAAAATAGAAAAAAAAAGAAAAAAAGATCAGCTGGGAGCCCACTAACAGGCGACAGGTGATAAAAACTATTCAAAAAAATACCGTGAGGAGTAAAACAGAGAAAAAAAAATATTTTCCGTTGGTGCAGGACACCTCCTAGGGGCTCCTTGGGAAAAAGATGACTGAAGATGGCAGCGCCGGAGCAGGTGGGGAACAGGTGCGCATGCGTAACACACTCCTAAAAGCTTCTAATGGAAGCTGAGGAGCGTTCCGTGTGGGTGTCCATTGGTGACATCACCCATACCTGAGGGTTTACTTCGTACTTTTCCACGGAGAATGGAACTTAAAAGGCCATGGTGTTTTTCTCAATGAGAAAAAGGTGCTGGTGAACACTACAATTTATTGTGGAAAATTTTGCAGAAAGTCCAGCAATTGCCGACCTTTACCACGTCACTTGTGATAGACAAACATGCTAACTACAAAAGGCATAATTATGACCCAGGAAATTGCAGGATGTCTCTACATCTCTCCATCTGCCTTATTTTTACAGAACTTGGTATTGCCAACTTTAGAGTTTCCTAGAGGATAAGAGCTAAACTTTAACCATCATTTGTAGGAAAACAGGTTAAAATCTAGTTTCACCTCCCCAATCAATGCTGTACACATAAGACGCTGAAAAACGTGGGCACTTGTTGGACTATCTGAAATGCTTTTCATCAGCACTCCTTTTTTCAAATTGTTTTGGAAAACCAAAGATATGGCCTACAATTTTGCAGACTAGCAGTCCTCACAAGAAAGGGTTGTATTCATTCTGCTCTGTAACCAGCAAATTCAGCAGCTTATCAGCTTCTATCTTTGTTAGCAAAAGTTGGCATGAGCATGGCTTGCAATACCAAAAACCAAGCTGACCACCACATATGCATCAGCAGTGGTGTTGTTTTTGCTTTGTGAGGTGTGTGTCACACCTGGGGCTGTTGACAGAGGGGTGGGAATGGCCGTGGTGGGTGGCAGAAAAAGTATATTCAAGTTTACCTCTGTACTTCTAAAGTGCCATATTAAAACAAAAACAAAACCCAAACAAACTCGGGAGAGCTGGTTTTATGCATGGACTCAGCTAATGAAATTCCACAAACTTCTCAAGGGCTTTGGGGATCTGATTTTGGTATTGGAGGCCATGTACTCTCACAGCTCGAGCAGCCAGGCACTTCAGACTCAGCTTCATTTGAGTTTTCAGCAGTATCTCAGACACTCCTGTGGTGCTCTTGTCGAGTGGGGTTTTCTTCTGTTTGTTGGTCATGTCTGTGTGGGCACCAGCATCCACCAGATTTAGGATGATGGCATGCAGAGTTAGAAAGTCACTGATGGGCCTATTGTACTGCACAATGATGTGGAGCGCACTATTGCACTCATGGTCCACAGCATTTACTTCTGCACCACAATCAATCAGCAGCTTGGTGACCAGCGCATTGGGAAAGCTGCAGACATCATTGGTGTGAAAGTCATCCACTGGCGTGTTGGAGTTGACAGCCAGATGCAGAAGGCTGGAACCATCACGAGTCCTGGGGTCCAGCTGGATGAGTTTGTAGATCTGCTTGTTAATGCTGGCCTGCTCCTCGGTGCTACTCTGTGTTTTAGTGGAGATACACACCAGATACAGAAAGGTAAAGATGTTACATTCATAGTTGTCCAGAGCTGTGTGTATGTCAGCATCAGGGGTGTTCTCAATCCTCGATCCACCCCTTTCTATCTCCACGACACTACACCTCAACACACCTTCGATGTCCTTTGCTTTGACGGGTTCATTCAAGTGGATCATCTGGGAGAAGACCTGAGCAAACCTCAAGAGATCCTTGTGGGTATTCCGGTTGCCTTTCTGCCTTAAGTGTAATGCGTGAAGCCACAGCTTGATGCATTGTTCAAACTCCATGTTATCCGCATAAACTGCACCACGGTAAATGATTGGATGAGACACATCGATATTGTCAGAGCCCAAAATCCGTTCCCGAACAATAAGCCCTTCCATGTGTAGTGCATCGGTGTCATGTACAATGGAGTCCAGTTCCTGAGGAGTTTGGCATTCACGTCTATTCCCATAAGCTTCAATAGGTGGGAGGACAGATTTATGCAAGATATTCTCAGAATCCCTGTATCTTTCTAGCATTGCCAAATACAAATACTGGTATGTTTTCATGATGTTATAATTCTCTCGATCGTTGGCAAACGAAGCACCCAGAAGTTCCAAAGCCTCAATCCTGCTGAGAGCATCACAGTCTGCATGGGAGAGCAGCAGTTCCACAACATCAGCTTTGCAGCTTTCAGCTGCCACTTTCAAAGGCGTCATCCCATGTCCATTGGCCACCATGGCAGCATTCCACTTCATCAACTCCCTCACGATCTCCAGGTGGCCTGCTTCTGCAGCAAAATGTAATGCTGTGGCTCCACAATGTGCTTTGGCATTGGGATCAGCGTGCTGTTCTAACAGGTACTTCACCACACCCGTATGACCCTTATAAGCTGCAATCATGAGGCAGGTGTTGTCATACTTGTTAGCAATGCTAATGTTGGCATGATTTTCCACCAGGTATTTCACAATGTCCAGCCTGCCATCAAAACATGCCGCTCTCAGCGGAGTCGAGTTTGTGACTGTGGTGTGGTTGACATTTGCTCCATGGGTAACCAGCAGTTTGACAACTTCAAAGTGGCCAGCTCCAGCTGCACACCAAAGCGCTGTGGCACCATCAATGACGTAACTGTAAGTGAGAGAGATAAGCATGGTATTAGTCCTATGATGACACAATAAAACATAAGCAGAGCTGCGGGGCTCTGTAATGCATCTATGCAACAGAATGGTGAGGCTGCGAAGGAACTGTGTGGATATGCCATAAAACAGAAGAGACTTTGCAGAAGTTGGATATTCTTATGGAAGCAGTACTAAAAAGACATATGGTGACCAACAGCATTTGTACTTAGTAAAAATGGTATTTAATGATTTTCGGTGTCTTAAGTCTCAGGGGTCACCGCCTCTTACTTGGCGAGTAACAAGGAATGATCCTCCAAGTACGATATGCCAGATACTTTGATTTGGATTTCAGATTTCATTGGTCACTTTTCCAAATCCGATGCTGGGCTCAAGTGACCATTAGTCAGTCTCAATATGGCACTTCTTAAGAAATCTTCTTCTACTTATTAACCCTCCTTTATGAGCCTAAGGAGTTCGGGTGTGTTGTGATGCCGATTCTCATTGCAATTTCATCCAGGCAGATTCTAGAAGAATATTACAGGAAGATTTGTCCCATATCATCATTTACAATGGAACTTCAATACCTTTCAACCCAATGAAAGGACATGCTTAATGACACAGGAAAAGGTGCACAAAGGTAGCTATCCATAAAACCAGACTTCAACCCTTTTTGTAAGGGAACTGGTTTCATTTGTCACTGTTGTACTGCTTCCAGATCAGGTGTACAAAATGTTAAGGGAGAGGGACAATCAAACTGAGCATTTCTGGAAGTGATCATGGAGTGTTAAACCACAAACTCTACCTAAACAATTTTCTAGGACTGCATACTGGAGACTGCCAGTCACATTACAAGAAACATATTTGCTTTGATTTTTCAGTACATTTCACTGCTTTGGATGATCCATTAATCAGCAGCTATAAGGTGATATTTTACTTACCAGTTCATGTCCTTTCCTCAAGTCCTGCTAGACCAGTCCAGACAAATGGCTGTGTTCCCCTACCAGCAGATTGGTGGAGACAAAGAACCAATGAAAAGCCCAGGTTTCAGTGACATTACTCCTATGCCTCACTCACCAGAGATCCCTTCAGTATTCATCCCAAAGCATATGGGAGAAACATGGCCTCATACAACCTTAACCAGCGACCAACAATTAGCAGAGCAATTCCATGTGGTGAAAAGCTTTTCTGATGACATCAAGATGACCTTTGGCCTTGACAAATGTGCTAAGGCAACTTTTTTTTTTAAGAAAAAAAATTGAGCAAAACAGAAAACATCTCCCTGGCTGAAGGCTGTGACATCAAGGACCTTGAATAGGAAGGCATATATAAGTATCTCGGAGTAGAAGAAGGAACAACATTCAAGCAGCAATTACTGAGAGAAAAGATAAGTAAAGAATACTATAGGAGATTAAAATCATTATTGAAAAGTGCTTTAATATCACGGAATAAGATACAAGCAATCAATCAGCTGGCAATTCCTGTCCTTTCATTAGCTTTGGGACTGTGGACTGGCCTCTTAGAGATCTTGAAAAACTGGATGTGCGAATACGAAAACTCCTCTATGCCCATGAAGTGATTTACAAGAATCAATATATACCAAGATTGTACATCCCTAGAGCTGAAGGAGGGCTAGGACTCAGAGATTGATTACACATACAGAGCTACTATCATAGGCCTCCAGGTCTACTTAATTGCATCCTCTGATCCAAATATGCAAAAAGTATTGAAATATGAGTGTAAACATACAAAGTGTTACTCTAGGAACTCTTTGTCAATCAAAAATGGACACATGAATGATTAAGGAGGGGTGAACTGAAATCAAAGGATGAGAGGTAGATAGCTGCAGCCCAGGACAGTGGCTTACAGACTAGATGGTTTACAGTGAGCATTGGAAAAAAAACCGGTAATACAGACATATGTTGATTCTGTAAGAAAGACCTGGAAATGGTGACTCACCTCATAGCTGGCTGTGAAGTTCTGATAGCAGAAAATTTCTATACATAAAGACATAATAAAAGTAGCATGCCTCATCCATGGGAAACTCTGTAAACACTACATCATCACTGTGCCTGAAAAACACTGGGATTGTGACCCTAAGAGAGTTACAGAGAATGAGGAGGTTATGATCATATGGGATACTTCCATCCCAACTGAAAAAAGCTGGATGCAAGGAAGCTGGATAAAGTGGTTAAGAAGAAAAACACCAGAACGGCATTGATAATAGGTGTCCGTTCCAAGTGACTACTCTGAATCGTGTGGAGGGGCAGAAGATCCTGAAATACCAGGAAAAGTAGTCAGAGACCAAAAAAATGTGGCAGAAAGATACAGAAACAGTTCCCATTGTGTTGGCTGCCACCAGCATGATAAAGAAGAAGAATCCCCAAGCACATCTTGACAAACTACCCCTACATGTTACATTTTACGAACTCCAGCAGGAGGCTCTCTTTGGCATGATGCAAGTATTACGCCGAGCCTTAGCAGTAAATTTGAGAGACTGAGGTCATCCCATGCCCTGGCTTAGAAGCGAGGTTCACATCTGTCATGGTATGCGCAAAACTAACCCATTTGGAGAAACTGCCCCTTAACTGTGGGCAACAATGCGTGATCAAGAGTAGAGAACTATGTACAGGACAGTATAAACATAAGGCTGTCAGTAGACAATGAATCTGCAGAGCTAATATAAAACGCATAGTAGACCCAAGGGTACTGCAGCAGAGGAAAAGTGCAAATCAATGTTCCTTCTAATTTTCTGTAGGCTGTGTGCGCATAAAATATCAGCTGTGCAGCTTTTGAAGGAAGGTTAAATTTTTGTGCACCACATAACGACACTGAGTTATGTACTTTAAAATTTGACTACACGTCAGAATACAGTATGTACACCACATTGATTGCACTAGAAAATATTGTAGAACTTGTGAAAACCGTAAATACACAACAACTTTAAAATTTTAAGACGTCTGCATTGTTTTCTATCAGAATCAGAACCGTCATTTTTGTGCGCTCTGTTGTAAAAGTATGTGCGCTTGCTCGGCGAGGTGTGCGCGCGCGCACACGCGCACAGCTTAGAGGGAACAGTGGTGCAAATATAGTTTCAGGGGTGGGCCCCGGACTGGTCTAATGGGATTCAAGAAAAAGATGTTAACTTGTCAGTAAAATGTCACCTTCCATATCGTCCTGCTAGACCAGCCCAGACATGTGGGATGTAACAAAGCTACAACTTCACTGAATGGGAAGAGGACACAGCAGCTCACAAAATCCTCGAGCAAAAGGCCATGCCCGCCTGTGTGTGGACATCCAAGTGGTAATGATTGACAAAAGTGGCAAGTAATTCCCACGCTGCTGCCCAACAAATGTCTGCAGCGGCTACTGAGCTCTGCTCACAAGGACATTTGTGCATGGGTAGAATGGGCACACAAACCCTCTGGAGCTGGCCAGTTCCATAACAGATATGCCGAGGCAATGGCCTCCTTAATCCAGTGCCCCAAAGTAGATTTAACTGCCACAACACCCTTACGCAGGCCAGCAAAGAGCACCAAGAAAGGATGGCTGAACTTACAAAAGTAATTCGTAACATCCAAGTACTGGAGAAGCATCCTCCAGACATCCACAAGATGAAGATCTTTATCCTTTCCCCAACAACTCCTTAGAGAAGGAGAGCAGGCATACCACCTGGTTCACGGGAAGGAAGAATACACCTTAGGCAAGAAGGAAAGCACAGGCCGAATGGAAATGACCTCCTCAAAAAAAGACATAAGGATCTTGGCAAGACAGAGCCAGTAGCTTGGAGATCCACCATGCAGAACAAAATCGCAACCAAGTCAACTGTCATGAGCATCAAATCCTTTAAAGTAGCATGCTTCAAAGGTTCAAAGGGTGCCGCCATCAAGGCCCTGTGCACCAGACACAGATCCCAGTAAGTGATCACAGACTGGAGGGGCACGCGATATCTTGGTGCAAAGCTAGAGACTTACTAGCCACCAGACCTCAGAAACAGGCCAAAGCTGCTACCTGAACTTTGAGGGAGTTAAGGGAAAAGGCCCTTCTCCAAGTCATCTTGTAGAAAGGACAACAGAAATGGGAGCTTGGCCAACTGCCGAGCACCGCACCACTGCTCAAAAGAGACACCAGATCTGCACATATGTAGCCTGGCAAATCTTCTCCAAGCTCCGAGTAGAGTAAAGACCACTGCTGGAGAGTAATCCTTAAGTGCTAGCTAGCTAGCTGTCTCCTGCCAAGAGCCAAAATCATAAGCAGGAAGAGAACAGGGTCCTCCAGGATGATTGGTCCCTATTGCAATAGGCCCAGAGACAGAGGCAACTGAAGAGGCGGTGCCTGCAGGAGCCACATCAGGTCTCCAAACTATGCTCTCCTCAGCTAATCCAGCGCTACCAGGAAAATCCTGCTCGGGTGGTATTCTATATACCAAACCATATCCCCTACCAGGGGCCATGGAGGAAACATGTAAAGCTGGTACCGACTTGGCCAAGGCTGGGTCAGGGCGTCACCACCCTCTGACCCAGTCTGTGTGGTGACTGAAGAAGCAGCAAACTTTGGAATTGGAGCGGGTCACCATCAGATCCATTTCGACCCCAGCAGCACAGAATCAACTGAAATGACTCCTAACTCATCTCCCACTCTCCAGAATAGTGCCAGCTGAGGAAGTCCGCTTCCACACTGTCTATCCCAGCAATGTGCTGAGCTGACAAGGCTAGGAGGTTCCTCTCCGCCCAGGCAAACAGAAGAGCCATCTCCAGAGTTACCTCGGCACTCTGTGCTGCCTGGCCGACTTACATAAGTCACCGTTGTGGCGCTGTTTGAAAACACTCAAACTGCATGGCCCTCGATCAGAGGCCGGAAATGCAGAACAGCCAACCTGATGGCCCTCGCCCCAAGGTGCTTGATGGACCACACAACTTCCCTGCGGGTCCAACGGCCCTAGACAGTATGGTCTTGGCAACAGGCTCCCCAGCCCAAGAGACTGGCATCTAACGCCAGGAGGATCTAGGGGAGAAATTGTCCAGTGGCACACCCTTCCTCAGATAAAAGGGGCTGCTGTCACCATCTTAGGCTGGACTTCACCATCAATGGGAACGGGAGCATGCATGCACTCACACTCCTAAGAACTCAGGAACCACAGAATCAAGAACCACCACTGGAGTGATCGAATGTGAGCTTGCGCCCACGGCAGCATCTTTATGGGCGCTGCCATCAATCCGAGGAGCTGAAGAGAATCCCACAAAACAGAGAGTCAAGCAAACCAATAGATTCTGACTTTCTCTGGCAGGAAAACTCTGTCCACTCAAGAATCAAAATGTGCTCCACGAAACTCAAGGGACTGGGAAGGCCACAGCTGGCTTTTCCGATTGATCACACAGCCGAAGCTCTGTAAGGACACAGATCCCTTGGCACTACAGCACAGCAGCCACTACTACCACGACTTGGGAGAACAACTTCATGGCAGTGGAAAACCCAAAAGGGAGGATGGAAAACTGATAGTTACAGCCAAGCATGGCAACATGCAGATACTTTGCTGATCTGCCTGGAATACACCTCAGCCAGAGCAGCCAAGAACTCCCCTCGGCGCACTGCTAGAATCACAAAGCACAAGGTTTTCCATCCAGAAGCACCAGACATGCAAGTGCTTGAAGACCCTCTTCAGGTCCAGAAGGAACCATCCTTTTGGGGACCACGAAATAGATGGACGAATGGGGCTAGGGCAGATATGCCATCTTTAAGCACAGCAATTTGTCCAAGGTGATCTGCAAAGTGGCACTTTTGATTGCAGACCAACAAGGAAAGATGATTAAGGCATCTGGAATCTGCTCTTTACATTCTAGGACATAGCCAAGCTGATCCCCAAACCTTTATTGTGCAGCCCCAGGAGAGTCCTTGGGCCCATGCTCTCCATTAAAGGATTGAGAACGGGAGAGTCCTTGGGCCCATGCTCTCCATAAAAGGACTGAGAACGGGAGAGTCCTTGGGCCCATGCTCTCCATAAAAGGACTGAGAACGAGCCTGCCCAGAAGCAGAGTGGAAAAAAGGTTTTCCAAGCTGGTAACAATGAGAGTCCTGAGAATCCAGCCAGCATGCCCTCGGTGGATGGGCAAAGGCTGACTGAAAGGGGTACTAGTCTGCTTTACAGGCCCCTTGGGCCCATCTTCCAGAAGGCTACAGATTTTGTCTCACCCAGATCCTTCACCAGCTTCTCCAAATTGGCTTCAAGCAAAAGCTTCCCCTTAAAAAACAGCTGGGCCAACCGGGCTTTGGAAGATGTGCCCACTGCCCAGTGCCAGAGCCAAATCCAATAAAGTGACACTGTCATCAGGGCACCATCCATGGCTGACAAACGTATCAGGTCATACATGGCATCAGAAAGGAAGGCTGTAGCCAACTCCAAAAGAAGGGTAGTATCATCTGGTGGAACAGAACAAATCCACTGAACAGGGCTTGAGACGTCAAATTGGTACATACCATCAGCTACAGAAGTCGCTACCAAGGCGAAACTGGCTCAACCACGAATCCACCTTACAATCCAGAAAGTCCTTTAAGGCTGAGCCGCAGTCCACAGGGCCAGTGGTCCATCTGATAACCACCATGACCTGCGCATCCACCTTGGGAATGCCAATCCACTATCCACTCAATGCCTCCTCCTCCAGGAGAGCAGAGATCGCCTTATACACCTGTAACCCTTTAGGCAGGGATACGGGAGAGACCTACTCTGACCTGATCATGACCTTGATCACATCTGGAAACAGGAAGACAGTAGTGGATTTTTTCACCCCTTGAAGGTGTACCTTTGGCTCCTGCTCCGTGTCGGAAGAATCCGCAAGTTCAAGGCAGGTGAGACCCTTTCAAACACCACCAGCTCCTCCTTCTGGAATAGGCAAATCACACCAGCCTCCTCACAATCTTCTGAAGGCGTGAGTACTTCTACATCCACAACAGAGCTCAGTACAGAGCCATCTGAATCCAAATCATAGTAAAAATCTTGGACAGCTCCCAGCTATTCCCCATCTCCAGGGGGCATCCCACAATGGGGATGCTTAATCAAAGGCAATCGAACAGGGCTTCCACTCTCCGCCTGCCCAGCATCAGGGTCTAAAGTTTCTATGCCAGAAAGACCAGACCTGCTGCAAAACAGAAAGAATTCCAGGAAAGACAATCCAGAGTCCAGAAGCTCTCCTTTTGGAAATGACCCCCCCAACACCAGGGGGCATAGCTGCCACAAACGTCTCAGAGGACAATGAGTGGCTCACAGCATAGTCACTGGAACCTTTGGCTGACTGTATATCCTTACATATAGCGCCATCTGTCACCTCCTGCCCTGAGGCAGGCAAGGCCAGGCTAATCACATCCCCTGGCTGAAGAGGGGGAGCAGATCCTCCAGGGACAACTCAGAAGCCGCCATGCAAGAAGAGTAAAGTCCATAATCCGGAGATGAGGCATCTCGCTTGCCACGGGTTATACTTTGTTTCCTGGAAAAGACAGAGTTAAGGCAAATATCATAACAGCGCACACTAAGGCTGCGGCGGCCTGAAGGCATGCAGTAAATGAACTTTTACTACAGTGCACATTAATTATTCTCCTTGGTGCAACGTGTGTTAAAGGCGCTAGGGAAGGAACGTACATTGAAGCTGCTTGAAAGGACCGCGCAACTGCCAGGCGCACATTAGATAAAAACATGTGTAAAATGATGGGAAACCCCCATATGGCGCCAATGGTCACCAGCAGTCCACCCTGAATTGAGCCTGGACAGATTGGAATCGGGAGCCCCCAATAAAGACAGTGAGAAGGTAAAGCCTTGGTACTCACCCACAGAGCCCCAGGCCAAAATTCCATGCCGGGCTCAGCTCTACTCCCTAGGAACTATTACTCTGGCTTACAGCACTGCGTTTAAGGTGGGTTTAAGGTGGCTGGCAGACAGATCCCTCCAAGAGCCTTCTGCAATCTTCGGGAGAGAGCGGGGGAGGGAAGGGGAAGACAGAGAAGGCGACGTTGAGGTTGTGTGAGACAGTTGCACTCTTCCAGATCCTTCTGATTTCTGGATGCTCGAAAGGCTCTTATCCAGAGCAAGAGCGTGGAGCTGAACCAATTTTCCCTACTCCTATGACTACCAACAAGACTGCAGTCTAGTGGAGCCTCCCATGCCACACTCCAGAGAGAGATCAACCCGTAGGCTGTCATTCACAAGCATTTCAAATCAATCTTTTCCTCTAAAATCCTTAGAATTTTCTTCAGAGAGAAAATCCATCCACCATCTGCTGGAGACAAAGAAATACTGAAGGGACCTCTGGTGGCTGAGGTGAATAGAGCATAGAAGTGATGTCATTGAAACCTCGGCTTTTTATTGGTTCTCTCTCTCCACGAATCTGCTGTTAGGGGAACACAACCCACTTGTCTGGACTGGTCTAGCAGGACGATATGGAAAGACATTTTGTGTAACAGCTGGTTACTTTGTGCCACTAAGGAAAAAAAAAAAGCAGGTGGTTAGGAGAGTGAATGCACTCATGAAAATGCCTTTTTAGTCAGTTATTTTTGATAGAACCTTACGATTCATTTTATTGTGGCTAACCATAATATAACATAGTAACAGAATATGATGGCAGATAAAGACCAGTATGGTCCATCTAGTCTGCCCAGTGTTGGCTAGAGTAGGTGTACCTCCACTCTGTGCAGGTAACCCCCTTTATGCCTTTGTTTAGGGTTATACCCACCGCTCCATGCAAGTCACCCTTCTCGCTATTTGAAGTATAAAAAATAGTTAAGTTTATTTTTATTTATCCTTTTGCTATAAAGGTATCCACATTGTCTCTCTCCCATGCCATTTTGAGTCCCACACTATATTTGCCTCCACCACCTCGATCGGAGAGCGACCACCCTTTCAGAGAAAAGGTATCTACTGACGTTGCTTTTAAGTTTACCTCCTTGCAGCTTCATTTTATGCCCTCTAGTATTACATCTTCCCCTTCTTTGAAAAAGGTTTGTTTATTAATACCCTTTAAGTATTTAAATTTTTTTATCATATAAACCTCACTGAAGTGATCACAACTATACAGTCAATGGCTAACACATTAGTGACCCACTTCAAGAAATTTGACCAAGCCTCATCTTTTCTTAGAAAACATCACTGGGTTAAATTTAAAATCCTCACCCTAGCGCACAAAGCATTCTATAGGTCTGCTTCAGTCTTTCTAATTTATTGATTCTGTATATCCCAGACAGGGCTCTTTGTTCTCTAAAATAAAACAGGCTAGTCACCTTGAATATCGTATGCAATTCTGGTCACCATATCTTAAAAAGGATATAGCAAAACTAGAAAAGGAGCAAAAAAAAGCCACCACAATGGTAAAGGGGATGGAAGTATACACCTATGAGGAAAGGTTTAAAAGGTTAGGGCTCTTCAACTTGACAAAAAGACAGCTGAGGGGAAATAAGATAGAGGTCTATAAAGTAATATAGTGGAATGGGCAACCATAGATCAGTTGTTTGCTGTTTCAGAAAAGAGAAAGTCTAAGGGACATGCAATGAAGCTACAACATAGCTCATTAAGACTAATAGGAGAAAATATTTTTTTACTCAAACTCTGGAATACATTACTGGAGATGTAGCAAAAGCTGTTAGTGTAGCTGGGTTTAAAAGAGGTTTGGACAAGTTCCTGGAGGAAAAGTTCCTTAATCATTATTAAAGTGGACCAAGGAAACCCACTGCTTACCCCTGGGATTAGCATTGTAGAATCTGTGCACCTTTTTTGGAACCTGACAGGCACTTGTGACCTGGATTAATCACTGTTAGAAACTGGATACTGGGCTTGGTCTCAGCTAGTATGTCATCATTAATGTTTTATCCCCCCCTCGCCCCCCACAATCTTGAGAGCATCTTGATAGTACAAGGCAAGTGGCCATTTATTATCTAGCCTCAACATTTTGGAACTCTTTAGCAGAGGATATGAGGTTGGAGACATCGTTTCCTAAATTTGTGTCATTTTTAAAACCTTTTGTTTTAAACTAAGAGATTGTGATGCATATTTATCTGTTTTGGATGAAGATGTGAGCTTTGCCTGTGGATTACATCTCAAATTACAGCTTATTTTCACTTTACTCGGTACATTTTCCCAGTCATAAAAGTGCTGGTACTCCTATAAAGGGCTCGCTCGTTAATGGAAAAGGTGGCAGTATTCCACAGCCCCTCAAAAGATGCCCTGACCATTTCTGGAATTCTAGCCCTAAACTTACAAATCTGTTACTGTTTCTCGCTATCTTCTTCCCTTCTCTTTATGACTTACTGTCCTTTAAGAAGTTGTTAACTGCTCTGAAAAGCGAAAGAATGCTGTGCAGCAAATAGACAGACACAGGCAGAGAAGAAATCGTGATTGAAACGGTTTCGGCTGCCCGAGCGGGGGCAGTGCCATTGCTCGGACTCCACTCCCACTCCCCCCCGCGTACCCATCGAAGCGGACGGTGCCGGTCTGCCGGGTGTCGGCGCGGTAGTGCTCGAGCAGCAGCCGCACCACCTTGCCGTGGCCGTTGCGGGCGGCGATGATGAGCGGGGTGGAGCGCTGACCGCCCTGCGCGCTCACGTAGGCCAGCAGCCAGCGGATCTCGGTGTCGGTGCGGTTCAGCAGCAGCGCGGCCAGCGTCAGCACCCGGCCCTCGCTCGCCGCCTTATACACGTAGCCGGCCAGGCTCTCCAACGCCATCCCGGGGCCCCATGCAGACCCGGAAGCCAGTCCCAGTGCTCTTCCTGCTTCCGGCCGGGTCACGTGAGGGGGCGGAGCGACCGGAAGTGGACGCGCTGATCGTAGAGATGGGAGGGCGGAAATACGGACCAGAGAATCAGCAGCGAGCGCGTGCTCCCGCCCCCCCCCATCCGTCACTTCCGATCCAGAGAGGAAAGTTGCAGCGCTGCCTGCCGCCCGCTAGCGGATTTCCGGAGAGCGAAGATGGCCTTGGGAAGTCGGGCGGCTGCTTCTCTCATGTAGCTCAAAACGACTTAAGTATCGTTCAAATAAAGATAGTAGACCTACTGATATAAATATACGCAAACCTTGTTTTATAGATACATATTCTATGCCTCCTTTTTTCAACACATAAGTTAATGTTACATCTTTTCCTACCAGGGCCAAGAGGACTACAGCAGTGGGGTATACATGAGCACATTCCTTTCTCTCTGTCTCCTCTTCCCTCCCCCCAAAATCGTGGGCAGGAAGTCCCGAAAATTTGGGACATTTGCTAACCTTAGGTATAGTAATAGTTGCACTGTTCAGGCCTCATTGACCACCGTAATTCTTCTTCAGTTCCCCATTTAATGTTATGAAGTGGTAGGTACAAAACCCTTAGGACTGCTGCCCTAGCTGTACATGAAATGAGAGTTAGAAGCTGCAATTGCAAAGATGACTTACGGAATGCAACAGCCCTCTAGCTTTCATAGTCACCTTTTGTACCTGTTCAGTTACTTTAAGATCATCAGACACAATTATGCCCAGACCCCACGCTTCTTTCACCCCCTACACGGTATTGCTCCTTTGTAGTTTTGCAGCCGGAAGGTCGGTGGTTCAAATCCCACTAGAGGACAGCAACCTTGGGCCAGAAGGACTGGGGTTTCTAGTCCCACAGGTGCTCCTTGTGGTCTTGGGCAAGCCACTTAACCCTCCATAGCCCATGTTCCCTGTAAAATAGTTATCTCCAAGTTATAATGCCCTGTTCAATGTAAACCACACTGATGCAGAATAGCGCAGTATATAAGAGAATGTAAATAAATAAATAAAATAAATGCATGGTCCTGCATACTTTTTCAGCATTACATTTCAGCTGCCAAATACTAGACCATTCTTCAAGCTTAGCTAGATCCCTCCTCCTGTTGTCTGCTCTATTGTAGAGTTTGGTATCATCAGCAAACAAGCAAACCTTACCCAACAGGCTTTCCACAATATCACTAACAAATGTGTTAAACCTGGACATCAACACAAAACCTGGAGCTGGACTGTGTTACAGATCACCAGCTAATACGCAAACTTGAACTAAAGTTGAAAAAGAACAAGCCACTCATGTAGCAAAGTATGAGCTTGGAAATACAGTATACTGCTGCCTGCAAAATCAATTCACCACTTTGAAACATGACAGAGCACCAGAAGAATTATGGGATGACTTCAAGAAAGTTGTACTTGAAAAAAGTGAAAACAGTCAAAATGGATGACAGGAGAAACAGAGAAAATTACTCAGAAAGCCAGAAAAGAAAGAACTTAACAGAAATTTCCAACATGCAGCATGATGACACAAAAAGAAATACAATAATGCATGCAAGGAAACAGGATCAGAAACAATTAGAGGAAAAGCAACAAAAGCATTTTCAAATTGGAATGCTAACAATGATGCTGAAAAAAATCAAGAAATGGTGGCAAGAATACACAGAGTCATTATATCATAAAGATCAAGTAAATCAATAGCTGCTTCAGCCTATATGTTACGATCAGAAACCATTGGTGATGAAAGAAGTACAAGCAACATTTGACAGTGTAGCAGCAAAGCGCAGACAAACCAATGATACCAGGAGTCTGTTCAAAAGGTCCAAATCATTTATTTGTGCACAAGTCTCGAACCAATCAATTTCAAAATGGCTGAGCAAAGTTTTCAAGCATTACAACAACTTTTATAGACTTCTGTTCCATTCTAGGTATAGAAAAACATTTCATTGGTCCCGGTAACCTTCCGTACCTCCCGTACCTCTTCTATTGGTCCCGGTACTGATAAGTTTATCCAGTTATGTCCCTCCAGTGGGCATGACACCTGCATACCCCCCTTCTAGTCCCAATTACAATGGTCAGTTCATCAACTTGTTACTTTCACACTCTCAAGGTTATAGAACCAATTTGTACGTGCAGAGGAGCTGGGCTCTGCAACTCATCTGTCAGCACTCCCAATTATTTCTTTGCAGATGTACTTTTTCTTATCAGTAACTTTTAAACATGTATTTTCTGTATTTTTCCATCTTTCAATACTGCAGTTCTGCTTACCTAAGCTAATTCAATACTTCTACTGAGTTCTATCTTACAATAGCAGCATATTGGGGGATGTGCAATCCTATATGCCTCTCCACAGGCCTCATTTACAGGTCAAGCTAGCCATGCTGGCCTGCTTATGTTCAGACACTGTGGGTCACAGGCCTGCACCTGCCACATTCCCCCCTTTGATTAATCTCACCCTATTACTTAATAAGGTGTGAGAATTAAATCACTTTCTGAAGAATCACATCCTGGCTAAAGGATTTCTACCAGGACTGGCTGTATATAAAGCCATGATTTTTGTTGCGGTCTTCCGCTCTACTGTACTATCAATAGTGTTATGAATGGAACGCATACAACATGGGATTAAACATGGTAATAAGAAGATAACAGCAACAAGGATTAGTACCAATACGATGAAAGTCTTAAATCCTCCCACCCATGAAAAGAGGTTAGCAAACCAATTAGGAAATTTCAATGAGTGCCACGTCTGTACTGGCACATAAGCATGTCTTTGCATATCTTTAGCAATTTCTTCAACTACTTGACCTTTATCATCTATTTTCAAACAGCAATTGGTTAAGTTCAGTTTACCACATACTCCTCCTTCAGCTGCTAACAAATAATCAAGTGCTAAGCGGTTCTGATATATCGCAGTGCGCATCTGTGTACTTTGTCTAGCTAAAAGCGTAAGAGCATGACTAGTTTCGTTAGTTATTATTTCAACTACTGCTTGTAAGCGAATAATACGATTAATCATATAAATTGGGGTACGATAACCATACATACCATCATCATTCCAAGTGGCGGGTCCATAATATTCAATGATTCTTTCTGGTGGCCAATCATCACCTTGCCATTTCTCCCACTTGCCTATCTGTAAGGCCTCTCTCTTCTGTCTTAGTGCTCTTTTGTGTCGGTGGGTAGTGTATACTGGGTATCCTAATTGTTCTCCATGTTCAGTGTTTAAAAGAAAGAAAGAAGGTCTGATGGTTCCTAAGACACATGCTCCTCCCCAGTGTGGTGGGAGTTGTGCATATGCTCGGTTTCCACAGATCCAATATAGGCCAGGTGGGGCTTGCCAGGCTTGGACTTTAGCAAGGTTAGTCCATAGACCTGCAAGTTCAGGAAATCTGGCTAATGGGTTAGGAGGTTCAGGATGTCCGATTCCTGACCACCATGCTATCTTCTTGGTCGTGGCATTATAGTACTTCTGGCTAAGACAGACCAGCTGTCCTACCTTTTGGGTGAACTGGGGTCCAGTTCTGGCATAGCAAAGACGTCCAACGATTGAGTGCGCTAACACCCATTCACTGGTAGTCTTGTGTAATTCAGTCTGATTGTAAATCATGGAATAATTCAATTCTTGGGCTTCCCATGGCCACTGATCTCCCATTTGGGTTCCGCCACAGAAATAACAATCTGTGATCTTAAGACTAGATACTACTGCTCCGGCTAATTCTAGAAATAAATTCTGTGAGGGGTGAGGGATCTCAAACTTATTTACATGCATGGCTTCATAAAAAGTATTATGAATATGATATTTAGATGACTTGTGGGCTTGAGTATTCAATCTGATATACACAATGGTCCCTGGATCTATTGCTCCTCCAGCAATACGTAAACCAAATTTATATCCTTGTTTCCATGCATGGGGATTGTGTATACGTAAGTGTAAGGGGTTGCAAGCATCTTTCTGACATTTATCATTTGTGGTTGGCTTGGTTAAAGTAGCCATTCGTTTATCTATTTTCTCATCAGTTATACCAGTGTTCCAGGTAGCATAAAAAACACATCCCCAATACGGGCAATAGTAGTCTGCTGCTGGGGCAGTACTATAGCCTGGTTCCTTTTTACCTGTACACTTTCTCCATCCCGTGGCACCTTCTGGACACATATACTTATGGTCATTTCGATACGCTTTCTCCCATGTACCACAGGTGGAATAACTATCTCTATTAATAGCATTGCATGCATCAAAATTCAAAACAGCAGGTTTAGTAATGTCCTTAAGTGGTGGCGTTGCAGCTAATATAGGTCCATCTGCATCCTTCCATCTTATTTCCATCGTGTAATAGGATGGATTCTGATGCGGATTATAGCATGTTTTAATTTTTCCATGAGTGCAAACATTTAGTTCAGTGGTGTTATAGATACACTGAGTTACTGTCCCCTTGCAGGTATAGTAAGAATGATAAAGCAAAGTCTGAGTTACTTTCAGTCCAATTCTAGTAGAAGTAATGCAGGCAGTGCATGGAGGTAAAGCATGAGTCTGTTCAAAACCTCCAAAGAAGGCAACCAAAGCAAAGCAAAAGTAAAGATGCATGTCGATGTTGATTGGAGTTCTTCTGAATCCTCAGCTTGCTGATCTTGATCACGACGGTCTTTTATTCTTCGTCCCGTTTGCTAATGAAGCAATTTAACGGGTGCTGAGTGTTGATTGAAGATCCTCAGGTTGTCCAGTACACATTGACCAACTCATTAGCAATTTCAGTTGGCTTGTGGAGTCTGGCTTAGTCAATGTAATCTCAAAGTAGTGTGTCAAATCACACACAAATTGGGTTCGTTGAAACAAAGCTGTTGCTGCATGGAAAACAGCAATCCTCTTCGAAAGACTTGGCTGCTGCAAAGCACTTGTGATGAAGTGTCTAAGCTGCTGGTTGCCGTCTCAAAGTAACTCGCAAGGGTGCATCAAGATGCTGTTCTGCTGTCCACTGCTCAGGTTCAGGATCAGCGGCGGGCTTGACTCTGCTGTGGTGGATCCAGGCGTCGATCTCGGCTACCTTTACTGCAGTTGGGGTAGACAGGATGACGGTGTACGGTCCCTTCCAATGGGGTTCCAACGGTGTCTTCTTCCAATCTTTGATCCACACCGAAGTACCAGGCTGGTAGGGATGCAAGGGTTCCGTCAAGTTGATAGGCAACTGGTCTTGGATCCACGTATGGAGAGTCTGCAGAACAAAACTAAGAGCTAGAAGTTCTTGTCTGGTTATTTCCGAACCAATTTGGGCTAGACTTCCTTTGATTCCCTGCACTATTGGTGGGGGTTTACCATACAAAACTTCAAAAGGGGAAAATCCTGTTGACTTTACAGGAGCTGAGCGTATTCTGAATAAAGCTATGGGGAGCACTTGGGGCCACTTCAATTGTGTCTCCTGACAAAGCTTAGACATTTGGGCTTTCAAGGTACGATTCATTCGCTCAACTTTCCCTGAACTCTGGGGTCTGTATGCAGTGTGGAGTTTCCATTGTATCTGCAAAGCTTTTGCTAACTGCTGAGTAACTTGGGAGACAAATGAGGGTCCATTGTCTGACCCTATTACTGCTGGAATTCCGAATCTGGGGACAATCTCTCTCATTAAGACTTTGGTAACTTCTCGGGCTTTCTCAGTTCTGGTTGGGAATGCTTCTACCCACCCAGAGAAAGTACAAACTAATACTAATAGGTAATGGTACCCATTGGCTTTTGGCATTTCGGTGAAATCAACTTGGAGGTTGTGCATGGGGGTCACACCTCTTGACTGAACTCGGGGTGCTGTAATAAGGCCTTGCTTGGCATTATTCTTGGCACAAGTTTGACATTGTCGTGCTACTGAAGCTGATATGGTTGTCATCAGAGGGATGTAGAAGTGTGGTCTGAGTGCTTTTTCCATGGCACTCTTCCCATAGTGGGTAGCTTCGTGGAAAGCTTTGACAAAGGCTGGTCCTAACAGTTCAGGGATTACTATTCGTCCAGGAGGTTGACTGCCCTCTTCTGGAGGCAGCTCAATCCATCCATCTTTCAGTACTCCATTTTCTCTGTCACAATAGTAATCCAATTCTTTGGTGGTATATCGTGGGGTCCATAGATTCAAAGGTACTGGAAACAATGCTGCTTGCATTGGCATAGCTTGTGGGGCAATTTGTCCTGTCATAGCTGCTTGTCGTGCTGAGGCATCTGCAAATCTATTTCCTCGGGCAACTTCTCCTTTTCCTGCTTGATGTCCTCTGCAATGCATGACAGCTACACGTGTTGGGGCCCATACTGCATCAAGTAACATCAATATTTCGGGACCATATTTGACTGATTTTCCTCCGGATGTGATGAGTCCTCTTTCTTTATAGAGAGCTCCATGGGCATGCAGGGTAGTGAAGGCATATTTGGAATCTGTATATACATTCAGTATAAGTTTTTCTCCTAACAACAATGCTCTGGTAAGTGCTATCAATTCGGCTTTCTGGGCTGATGTGCCTGAGGCTAGGGCTGATGATTCAACTACTTCATGTTGAGTGACGACTGCATATCCGGCACAGCGTCGTCCATCAAGGATGAGACTGCTCCCATCAACATAATAGGTTTGGTCAGGATTGTCTATGGGCACATCTGTCAAGTCGGGTCGGCTGGAGAACACAGTCTCCATGACTTCGATACAGTCATGTTCTGGGAGTTCTTCACTGATGGGTATCAAGGTGGCTGGATTCAGGGCATGGCTCACTTCAAGTTGTATCTGTGGGTTTTCACATAACATGCTCTGGTACTTCAACATTCGGGAATTGGTGAGCCAATAATTTGCTTTCTGTTCCATAAGGGCAAGGACTGCATGTGGCACAGTGACTCGTATATTCTGTCCTAGTGTGAGTTTGTCTGATTCACTCACTAGTAGCGCTGTAGCTGCAACTGCTCTCAAGCAAGGTGGCCATCCTTTGGCCACAGGGTCCAATTGTTTCGATAGGTAGGCTACAGGTCGCTCCCAATTTCCCAATTTCTGAGTCAACATGCCTAAGGCATTTCCCTGTGCTTCATGTACAAACAAGTGGAAAGGTTTGTGGACATCTGGTAGTCCAAGTGCTGGTGATGACATCAATTCTTCTTTTAACTTTTGGAAGGCTGTATCCTGCTCAAGTCCCCACTCCAGTGGCGACTTTTCTTCTCCTTTTGTGGCTTCATACAGTGGTTTGGCAATTTGGGCAAAGTTGGGTATCCAAATTCGGCAATATCCTGCCGCTCCCAGAAAGGCTCTGACTTGCTTTCTGGTTGTTGGAGTTGGAATTCTACATACTGCTTCTTTTCTTTCTCTGCCTAATCTTCTGCTTCCTTGGGTGATACGAAAACCCAGGTATTTCACTTCTTTTTGGCATAGCTGTGCTTTGGCTCCGGAAACTTTGTATCCAGCTTCCTCTAGTAACTGCAAGAGATCTTTGGTGGCTAGTATACATTCACTTTCTGATACGGCAGCTATCAACAGATCATCCACGTATTGGAGAAGCACTCTCTTCCCCGGGGCTACTGGATAGCTTGAAAGGTCTTGATTCAGTGCGGCACTAAAGATGGTAGGCGAATTCTTGAATCCTTGGGGTAATCTTGTCCAGGTAAGTTGGCCCCCTCTTCCAGAGATGGGGTCCTGCCATTCGAATGCAAACAATATTTGGCTTACAGGGGCTAATCTTATGCAAAAGAATGCGTCTTTTAAATCCAGTACAGTGAAATGGGTAGCTTCAGCAGGTATCAGTGCTAGGAGGGTGTAAGGATTGGGTACGACTGGATGTATGGTCTCAGCTGCATCATTTACTCTTCTCAAATCTTGCACTGGGCGATAATCATCTGTCCCAGGCTTCTTTACTGGCAAAAGTGGAGTGTTCCATGGGGATTGGCATACTTTTAGTAGGCCATACTCAAGCAATCTTTGTAGGTGGCGATGAATGCCTTCAATTGCGGCTCTTGGGAGAGGGTACTGTTTGACGTGCACTGGTGTAGCACTAGGCTTGAGGGTTACAATCACTGGAGCTATATGTTTGGCTAGGCCTGGGGGGCTGCCTTCTGCCCATACTCCAGGTGGTGCATCAATACTTTTCAAAGTTTGTTCAAAATAGGTATCTTGAATCGAATCATCAATGTAGTATCTCCATTCTTCTTCTCGGGGAACTGTCAGCAGCATCACTCCTGCTGGTTTGGTTTGGGGATTTACTGTCATTTGCATTTCTCCTTGCTCAGAGAAAGATATTTGTGCTTGAATCTTGGCTAACATATCTCGTCCCAGTAGTGGCACTGGACATTCGGGCATGTAAAGGAATTGATGAGTTACTTGCTGTCCTCCCAGACTGCATATTCGGTTTTGAAGAAAAGACTTTGTGGCTTTGGCACCAGTTGCTCCTATAATGGTGACTGCTTTTGTAGTGAATGGGGCTATCTTTTTGTCTATTACTGAATGTTGTGCTCCAGTATCAACCATAAAGTCCATAATTTGGTCTCCTATTTGTATTCCGACCATAGGCTCCTGGAGACCTAAAGCAAACTTGGAGCCCAGTCTGTCCTAATCCACGTCATTCTCATCATGGGCTGGTGTGGCCAATGCTTGAATGGCTCCTCCTCTCTCTCGCTGGAATTGTTCTCGATTGGCTCCTCCTCGGCTTCGGGGATAGCTTCGTCTTTCTTCTCGCCACTGATGGCTGCTGTCGTCATCATGCTGGGCGTCTTCGAGTTGCGGGCACGTATCTCTCCAATGTCCTTCCTCTCTGCAATAGGCGCATTGGTTCACGCCTAGTCTCTGGGTCCGGCCTCCGCCTTGACCCCGCCCTCTTCCTCTGCTCCTTCGACTAGGGACACCTCCCCTTTCCTGTTCCACTATGGCCGCAGCCAAAAAATCAGCTTTCTTCTTCATCTTTCTATCACATTCTCTCTGTCTTTCAGTATCACGATTCACATACACTTTATGAGCGACTTCCAATAACTGTGTTGCATTCATGCCCGCAAACCCTTCTAACTTCTGTAATTTGCGTCTAATGTCTGGTTGAGACTGGTTTACAAAAGCAGAATTCACCATACATAAACTTCCTGGTGCCTCGGGATCATAGGGAGTATACATTCTGTAAGCTTCAGTTAATCTCTCATAAAAATCTGCTGGGCTCTCATCTATCCCTTGGATAACTCCTGCAACTTTGGAAAGGTTCATAGCTTTCTGGCCCCCCCTTTTCAGGCCTTGTAAAAAGCCTTGGCGAAAACGGGCTAGGGCTGTGGATCCTTCATCTGTATTTGGATCCCATTGGGGGTCTTCATTCGGGAATTCTCTCTGAGCTGCTTCTCGACGGTCTATTATGTTCTGCCCCTGTGCCGGAGCTACAGGGTTCTCTGCCATCCATTCAATAGCTGCTTTTCTAATTCTTGCTCGCTCTTCTGTCGTGAATAGGGTGGTCAGGAGCTGACGGCAATCTGGCCAAGTGGGTTGGTGAGTTTCCATAATAGTAGTTACTAATTCTGTCAGCTCCTGGGGCTTACTAGTATAGGAGGCGTAATGCGACCTCCAATTTAATAAATCAGTTGTAGAGAAAGGGATATACACATAAGTTAGGGGTCCCGCTACCACTTCATCATTATCATTCTTTACGGGCACTCCCGGGACTTGCCGTAAGGGAAACAGTTTGGCTGCCATGGGTGTCTTTTGGGATCTAAGGGTTATCGTTGTTGCCTTTGCAGGAGTCACTTTCTTTTTCTCAACAGGTTTTGCTTTGGGTTTCTCTCTCACTGGCGTGCTAGTGCTAACGCTAGCTTTCTCAATTATTTGTACACTTTCCTCCTCATCTGGGGGATTCTCTCTTTCTCCTTCTTCGGTCTCCACTTCTGACTCGCTTTTTAGGTCCTCCTCTTCTTTTCCCGCTAATTCTTCCTCTTTCTCTCCTCCGGGAGGGGGATCAGGGGTTGGGTCCCGCCTCGGCTCTGGCCGTCTCTGGGGTTCTGGGGCAGGACGCCGGGCTACTCTTACTGGACCTGGGGTTCGGGACTGCCTGAGAGTTATTTCTGGGGAATCAGGATCTGCCAGGATGGGCTTCTTTCTGGCTTTCGTATCCTGCTCTTTCATTCTAAGCTGTTCCGTTTTCTGTCTAGAATCTGTTTTAGCTAACATTATTCTGCACTGTTCCTCATAACAGCGCTGCGCCCAGGGGGGCGGATCTTCACAAATACTTAACCAGGAATCTATATAGGGGTACTGGTCGGGGTGCGCTATCCGCACTCTACGGTGTATTGACTGAATAATCTCTACTTTGAACGTTCCCTCTCGGGGCCAGATGGGGTCTAGATCGGGCCACTCCCTAGTACACAAAATCTGCAAACGGGCTGCTGTCATTTTAATACCATAATCTCCTGAATATCCCTCTTTAAAATGTGCGATCATACATTCTAATGGAGTGTTTCTAGTAGACCCCGCCCCTCCCATTTCGATGTGTGCGCGCAACAACAGACAAAAGGGAAAAGGAGGGCGGACCGTGGGTAAGGGGTCCTCACGGCCCTGGAAACGTATAGGGAATACAAATAACAAGACAAGACGACAATCGCTTCCCCCTTTTCGCGACCTGAACGCGGTCGCCCGGTCAGGAAATGCGCTACTCAGGGGTCCGCCTTCACTTGGTCCGTGCTGCCAGACCTCTCATTCACACTTCGTTCACACAATCATGCTAGCAACGTATCCCAGAATGCATTCGTTTCTATCTATTCTGACTAGTCTTTTCCAATTTCCCAATTACAAAAAGGATGGGGGTTTCACCCGGCGAATTCCCATGCGGGGTTACTCGGCCCTTCCTTGAGAGTTGATCATGCTCTCTTACCAATTCCCAATATCTCGAGATTACAAATTCCAAAGTTCCAAGTTCCAATGGCAGTACTGCGCTTTCTATTTCTGTCTAGACCCAAAATCAAAACTATACTCACCGGATCCGGTCCTCAAACTTCCCAAGCAGGCGCATGAGTTGGACCTCGGACTCCCCTCACTCGGGTTCGAGGCGTTGACTCCAGCCGGGCTCGTCACCCGCCGAGGTCCGACCAGCTCCCTCCGATACAAGGGACCGGTGGCGCCAGGGAGCAGCCCTCGTCGGAAGGGCGCGATCCCGGCAGGACCAAGCCTATAGAGGCGGAAAGTCGTGGTATATTGCCCTATATACACTTTGATTCCACAACTTCCCGGCCAACGCACCAAGGAATATGTAGCAGCAAAGCGCAGACAAACCAATGATACCAGGAGTCTGTTCAAAAGGTCCAAATCATTTATTTGTGCACAAGTCTCGAACCAATCAATTTCAAAATGGCTGAGCAAAGTTTTCAAGCATTACAACAACTTTTATAGACTTCTGTTCCATTCTAGGTATAGAAAAACATTTCATTGGTCCCGGTAACCTTCCGTACCTCCCGTACCTCTTCTATTGGTCCCGGTACTGATAAGTTTATCCAGTTATGTCCCTCCAGTGGGCATGACACCTGCATACCCCCCTTCTAGTCCCAATTACAATGGTCAGTTCATCAACTTGTTACTTTCACACTCTCAAGGTTATAGAACCAATTTGTACGTGCAGAGGAGCTGGGCTCTGCAACTCATCTGTCAGCACTCCCAATTATTTCTTTGCAGATGTACTTTTTCTTATCAGTAACTTTTAAACATGTATTTTCTGTATTTTTCCATCTTTCAATACTGCAGTTCTGCTTACCTAAGCTAATTCAATACTTCTACTGAGTTCTATCTTACAATAGCAGCATATTGGGGGATGTGCAATCCTATATGCCTCTCCACAGGCCTCATTTACAGGTCAAGCTAGCCATGCTGGCCTGCTTATGTTCAGACACTGTGGGTCACAGGCCTGCACCTGCCACAACAGCATTATTAAAGAACAAAGCAGTGGGCATTAATGGCATTCCCAATGAAGTGTTATAGTAATCGGATACAGCTACAATACTTAGAAGGCTCTTCCAGGAAATTTGGAAGACTACATCATGGCCAACTGACTGAAAAATATCTATGTTCAAATGCCTGGAAATAATCACACAAATCACTCTGATTCCACATGCTAGCAAGATTCTACTCAAAATCATTCAGTGGAGACTACAACCACATCTGGAACAAGAACTGCCTGAAGTGCAAGCAGGATTGAGAAAAGGACAAGGGACAAGAGACATCACAGTTGTGAGATATTCTTTTGTCTTTTCAAAGACCTATCAGAAGGATGTTTATATTTATTGTGTTTTATTGACTGCAGCAAGGCTTTGATTGCATAAATCATGGACAACCCTGGGTCACATTAAGAAGCATGGGTATACTTGAACACCTGATAGTTCTCATGCACAACCTTTACATTGATCAAGAAGCTACAGTTTGAATGGAACAAGGAGAAATAGAATGGTTTAAAATTGGCAGAGACATATGACAAGGCTGCTTACTTTCCCCTTACCTGTTTAATTTATATGCAGAATAAATCATCAGAGAAGCAGGACTGTGTGAAGATTGATGGAAGACTCGTTGACAACCTTTGCTATGCTGATGATAGCATAGTTACTCACCTGTAACAGGTGATCTCTGGGAACAGCAGGAATGTCGTCTTCACATATGGATATCGTCTGCACTGACGGAGCCAGCGCGGGAACGCTCCCCAGCTTTTGGGAGCATCCGTAGCTGAGTGAAAGGATAGAGGGAGAGAGGAAAGAGATAGAGAGACAACTCCTAGGGGAGGTGGGTGGGTTGTGAAGACTAAATTCCTGCTGTTCCCGGAGATCACCTGTTACAGGTGAGTAACTACGATATCTCCAGGAACAAACAGGAATGTAGTCTTCACATATGGGGGACTCCCTAGCTGAAGATGCCAGGGAGATCGCCCCAGGAAGCTGCCACCTATAGTAAGGTGGGCCATGCTTCCTCTCATGGATCTATGGCATCCCACCAGGGTTGGTGGGTAGGAGTTGAATTAGGTCTAAAAGAGATTTTGAAGAACAGCTTGGCCAAAGAAGGCATCCCAACGGGAGGCTTTATTTAGGCAGTAGTGGGCTGTAAAGGTGTGTACCGAAGCCCAGGCGGCTGCTTGACAAATGTCATCAATAGACACAGAGTGAAGGTTAGCCATAGAAGCTGCCATGGCTCTCACATTATGAGCTGTGACATGGCCATGAAAAGGAAGACGCTTACTCTCATAAGCAAAGGATATGCATTGTGCAATCCATTTGGATAGAATTCTCTTGGAGACAGGAAGTCCCAAATGACTAGAATCAAAAGCAGTAAAAAGTTGAGAAGACTTTCTATGTTGCTGTGTTCTTTGTAGGTAAAAATCCAAGGCTCTTTACAATCCAAAGTATGAAGGTTCCTTTCTGCATTAGAGGCATGAGGCCTCGGAAAGAATACAGGAAGATAAATTGATTGATTTAAATGAAAAGGCGACACCACCTTTGGCATAAAGTGTGGATGAGTTCTGAGAACAACCTTATCATGGTGAAACCTAGTATAAGGAAGATCAGCCACTAAAGCTTGCAATTCACTAATGCGACGTGCAGAGGTGATCGCAATTAGGAAGATGACATTCCAGGACAAAGGCTTTAGGGTTGTAGTGGCTAAAGGTTCAAAAGGCAGTTTCATGAGCTGCCCGAGAACTAGGTTTAAATCCCATGCCACTGGTGGTGGCCTGATGGGAGGTTTTGTTAATAGACCACCTCTCATAAATCTTGATATGAGTGGATGAGAGGAAATTGGTTGTCCATTTAGAGGCTTATAGGAAGCTGCAATTGTACTAAAATGGACTCTTACTGAATTGGTCTTTAGACCAGAATTTGATAAATACTAGAGTATTTACTTCATTTATCAAATTCTGGTCTAAAGACCAATTCAGTAAGAGTCCATTTTAGTACAATTGCAGCTTCCTATAAGCCTCTAAATGGACAACCAATTTCCTCTCATCCACTCATATCAAGATTTATGAGAGGTGGTCTATTAACAAAACCTCCCATCAGGCCACCACCAGTGGCATGGGATTCCAAAGGTATCATAAGGGGGTTTAACCCCTTCTGTGAACACCATATAGTAAAACGTTTCTACTTGAAGGCATAAGATCATCTTGTGGAAGGTTTTCTAGAAGCCTGAAGGACATCCTTTACCTGTTGGGAAAGGTTAAGACCCTGCAGGTCTAGGCTTTCAGCAACCAGGCCTGAGATGCAGGGACTGGAGATTCGGGTACCATAGCATTCCGTTCTCTTGGGAGAGAAGGTCTGGAGCACACCCTAACTCCAGAGGTGCAGCTTGAGAGAGATGTAGAAGCAGGGGATACGTTTGTCGTGGCCACCGTGGCGCTATGAGGATCATACGACCCCTGTCTCTCTGAAGCTTGAAGAGTGTTTTGGGGATGAGGGGAATGGGTGTGAAGGCATAGAGGATGTGCTGACCCCAGTGAAGGAGGAAGGCATCCCTTGCCTGGCAATTGTGAGAGGAACAGAACTGGGGAAGTTTGGCATTCAGTGGACTTGCAAAGAGGTCTATGTCTGGGGTTCGCCACATGTGAAATATCTTTATCACCTGGTTTAGGTGGAGAGACCATTCGTGAGTTTGTCTGCCCAAAGGTTTTGAATGCCTGGAAGATATACCACGAGAAGGTGAATTTGATGCTCTCTGGCGAAGGCCCATAGTCGTAAAGCTTCGTTGCATAACGACAGAGAGCCTGTTCCGCCCTGCTTGTTCACGTAGAACATGGCTACTTGATTGTCCGTTTGGACTAGGACTGTCTTGTAGCTGAGCTGGGCATGGAATTCTCGAACAGCTAGATAGATTGCCCTGAGTTCTAGGAGGTTTATGTGAAGACAAGCCTCCTGTGGAGTCCATTGCTCTGAGTTCTAGGAGGTTTATGTGAAGACAAGCCTCCTGTGGAGTCCAGGTAACCTGGGTGGAGAGATGGTACAGGTGTGCTCCCCATTCCACCTGTGATGCATCTGTTGTTAGGGTGGCCTGGAATGGGGGTTGTTGGAAAGGAGACCCCACTAAAAGATTCTCCAGTGATGCCGCCATTGTAGTGACAAGATCAGTCGTTGTGAGTTTGATATCTTGTCCGACAGACGTCCTGTGGCCTGTGTCCACTGTGTGGATAGGGTCCACTGGGCTGCGAGCATAGGGAACTACATGAACTGTGGATGCCATATGTCCCAGTAATTGCAGCAGTTCTCAAGCAGTTAGGGAGGACTTTCCTGCTGCTTGAGAAGCTAGTTGCACTATGCGAAGACAGCAGGGCTGTGGGAGGAAAGCCATTGACTGTCTGGTATCTAAACAAGCTCCTATGAACTCCAGGGTCTGAGAAGAAACAAGATGGGATTTTGGGAAGTTTATGACCAATCCCAAGTATTGGAGAATTCGCATTGTGCGAGACAGTGCAGAGCTGGCTTCTGGAATCATGGGGACTCGAATGAGCCAGTTGTCCAAGTAAGGGAAGATGAATATCCCTAGGGTTCGCAGGAATGCAGCTACTACTGCCATGCATTTCATGAATACTCTTGGTGCCGAAGCCAGACCAAAAGGAAGAACCCTGTATTGGAGGTGTTTTCTTTTGAAAAGGAATCGTAAGAATTTCCTGTGATCTGCATGGATCAGAATATGAGTATATGCATCCTTTAGATCTAGAGAGCAAAGCCAATCCTGACTTTGAAGGTATGGCAGAAGATTTCCCAGAGAAATCATTTTGAACTTTTCTCGGAACAGATATTTGTTCAATTCTCTGAGGTCCAGAATGGGTCTGTGTCCTCCTGTTTCCTTTGGAATAAGAAAATAGGGGGAGTAGAATCCTGTACCCTGTTGGGGAATGGGTATTTCCTCTATTGCTTCCTGAGCAAGGAGCGTTGAGACCTCTTGATCCAGTAGACTGTCTGCAAAGGTTTGGGAATTGAACTGTCTTACGATTGTAGGAGGGGGCATGCTGTGAAGCTTGTACCACTCCCCTACAATGGACAAAGTCCAATTTTCTGCTGTTATTTGGTGCCATCTGTTGACAAAATGACACAACCTGTCTGGAATGTTTAGGGGTTCTGGACTCTTCAGAGGCAGGAAAACTAAGCCCTCTAGGAAAGAGTCAAAGCCCTTGAGGGGGCTGAGCCTGTGGAGCTGGTTGAGCTCTCGGGCCTTTTGGCTTCTTTTGTTGTCCGAATTGTTGCTGTTGTCCCCTTTTGGGCAACATGACCCTGAGCTTGCCCTTGCTGGGTATAGGATGGATAAAACTTCCTCTTTTTGCTGAAAAAGGGTTTCTTATAGGGTTTCTTTTTGGCTGGAGTGGCTGTAGATTTTGACAATCTGTCTAAAGTGAGATTGTCAGTATCTATCTCATTAGCCTTTTCCTGCCAATTCTTGCCAAAGAGGTTTTCTCCTGTGTAAGGAATGTTTCCTAATTTGTCCTGTACCCAAGTCTCCAAGTCTGATGCCTGAAGCCAGGCAATCCGCCGTGCACCAATGACAATGGCAGAAGTTCTGCTGATGCATTCAAAGCAGTCAAAGGCTGCACGATTTACAAACTTGGAAACGTCTTGAGCATGCTTGACAAGAGTAAGTCAGTCTTGTCGTTTGTCATCAGGGAGAAGGGGGCTCATAAGCTCCAAGTCTCCTGTGACTTCTTTAAAGAACATATATAAAATATATGAGCTGATCCTAGCTGAAAGCATGGAAGCCTGAAATGTTTGACGCTCAAAGGCGTCAAGAGTCCTGCATTCACGACCCAGAAGATTGGATGCATGTCTTTTTGCACTTTTCATCCTATGCATGGCTGATTCCACTACCACTGAATGGTGTGGCAGCTGAGTCTTTTGAAAACCAGGACATGGTGGAACTCGATACATGGTATCGAGTCTCCTAGAATGAGGAGATGTGGTTAGAGGTGTTTCCCACATTCTGAGCATCTAATCATGAAGAATTTCATGAATGGGCAGGGTAGCTGCCTCTTTGGGAGCCTTAGGGTATTGGAGTATTTCCAATTCCTTTGCTCTAGGTTCTTTTTCAGGAGCTACCGTGATTGATAGGCCTCGGGCCACATCACAAATAAAATCCTGAAAAGACATGTCCTCCGGAGGAGACATTCTGCGTTGAGGAGAAGAGGAGTCTTCCGGAAGAAGTACTCTGGTACCGACCGAGTTATCCGAGTCATCGGAATCGGAAGACTCAAAGCATCTCTGATCCCGATGTTCATGCAAAGCACGGTATTTATCAAAGTCGGCACCGAGTTGGTCCGGTACCTATCTGTCGATGCCCGAAAAAGTCGGCATGGGCAGAATTCCCACCGGGGCCAGTACCATCGGTGCTGGTACCGGTGCCCGTTGAACTGTCTGTAGCGGTGTCAATGGTACCGCAGCTGTAAGGAGAGCTGCAAGACTGCGTTCGATAGTGAGGAATCTCTGGTCTATCGACACTGCCGATGCCTGGGTGTCGGTACCGGTAGAAGCGGCCGGAAACCCTGAGCATAACATCAGTAGTTCTGCTGAGGTCGAGGCCTCGAGAACATCCTGGAGCCCCGTTAGTGCTTTGGAGACCGAAGCCTCCCGCCAGGGCTGTTTTGCCGATATAGTTTCCTCAAGGGCAATGCCAATGGCTTCTCAATGCTTAGAAGGAGATCTACCCTTTGAGGACCGGCTGTTATGTTTAGTTACCCGTCGATGCAATGGACATCACATCTGAAGAAAAGAGGGTACCGAGCTTTGCAGCCCGGTTCTGAGTTCCTCTTTTAGTCATCCCCATACAAGAGGAACACTCCGAAGAAGAATAGTCAGGGCCTAAACATTTGAGACACAGTCATGGGTGTCGGTGACGGAAATGGTACCGCCACACTTAGTACATTTTTTTAAATCACTAGCTGGTTTTTCCATTTTTCAGGAAAATGGGGCCTAATGCCCAAAATGGCGCCTAGCACCAAAAAGAAAATGTTTCTGAAGAGAAACACTTCAGCAGTATATATATATATATATATATTTTTTTTTTTTAAATAATAAGAAAAGAGAACCGGCGGTACCGGTAGGCGTCGAGCAGAGGCAGGCGTGACCACAAGAAAAACAGTTTAAAGAAGACATTTTCTGCAGTGACAGGGTATGTGACCTGTCGGCTCTGCGGAAAACGAAGAACTGAAGAGGGACAGTTGGGAAGGCAGCGCGCATGTGCTGAGGGATGCTCCCAAAAGCATTCCTATTGGACGCTGCGGAGCGTTCCCGCGCAGGCTCTGTCGGTGCCGACGATACCCATATGTGAAGACTACATTCCTGCTTGTTCCTGGAGATACTACATTACTGGCTAAAAGTGAAGATGATCTTAAACATCTGCTGATCAGGACCAATGAACATGGTCTTAAAATGAATCTGCATCTTAATGTGAAGAAGACATAGATCCTGACAACTGGGAAAATCAATAATTTCATCCTTGATAGAGAAGAAATAGAAATAATGGATTATAACCTACTTGGATTAATAATAATAATGAAACAACAAGCAGTCAAGAAACCGAAGCATTGGCAGGATGATTATGAAGGACCTAAATAAGATTTTCAAATACAAATATTCAACTTGTTCAAGCCATGATATTTTCAATAACATCATATGGATGCGAAAGTTGGACAGCAAAGAAGACAGACAGAAAGAAAATCAGTGCCTTCAAATTATGATGCTGGGGAAGAACACTGTGTATAACATGGACTGCCCGAAGAACAAACTAGTCCGTAGTAGAGGAGATCAAAGCTAAGCTTTGACTTTCATACTTAGTGGACACATTTCATTTCATTTATTATATTTATATACCACAATACACCATTAATATGTGGTTTACATAAAGACTTCATAATACAATAAAAGAATAAAATCATATTATCAACAGCATTAAAAAGATAACCATGTGTGCTCACTTGCAATAATCATTTCAGCACTCTTTTCCGCGCCTCATTCCCACCTAAACTTGCCCAAAATTCCTCTCCCTACTATGCAAAGAGAAAGATGATTAGAGAAAGACATCATGCTTGGCAAGGTTGAAGGTCAACGCAAAAGAGAAAAACCAGCAATGCACTTAATCGATACAATACCAGCAGCTATGAATGCCACTTTATCAACAATTAGTTACCTGAGTGAAGACAGCACAGTTTAGGATGACTATTCACAGAATGGCACGTAACACCACCATCATCACAGTGTTGGAGAAACTGCCCCGGTTAAAACATATTCTGCAACCACAGAACTTCCTTGACCCCACTCCCAACAGTGGGTACAGGACAGAAGTAGGACACATACAATCCACATTACACCACCAGTGCAGACTGCTCCTCCATTGCCAATATGATGGTATATCTGTGCTTGGTCAAACTATCACAATGGATTTTTTGTCCCAAAATTCATGCCCGTCTGACCCACATCCTTTGGTCCGCTCCCAGTAGGTCCTCGGTTATCTCATCAAAGAGCACATTAGGGACTAACTTGGGGATCGGATTTTTTAAAACAAACTCTAAATAGTGGAAGATTTAGGTCCAGAACTCATGTAATTTAGAGCATGACCAAAACATATGCCCTTAAGATGCTCTGCGCTCCCCACATTTTAAACAATTCAAATGTAGAGCACTCCGCATGGAAGGCTCGTAATGGTGAAAAATGGGCTCTTCTAAGAAATGTAAACTGTGTATCTCTAAGACTCACATTCACCGTGAGTTGGGATATTCTTTCTGTAATGGTAGTAATATCTTTGTTCGACACTGTTATTCCATTGATCCACTAATATGTTGTCCTTTGAGGGGAGCGCTAACTTCCACAGCTCTTTCTGTATAATTGAGACCCACTTCCCCCAGACAACAAGAAAGCTTCTAATTTAGTGCAAAAATCAAAGGAAAACTGGGTTGCATCCAAACTGCGTACCTAAAGATAAACAAAAATACCTTGATTACCTATTCCATACTGAGTTTTGAGGTCACAAAAGGAAAGCAGCATGTCTTCGTCTGTTAACAGCTGCTCCAGCGTTAATAATCTTTGACATTCCAATCTCAAAATCTGTTTATCTGCATCACTGATATGAAGATTTTATTACCTTGAATTGGCAAATACACTGATTGCTCTGTCGAGTGTGCCAGTCTCTGGCACACCAACCTCCACATACTATGAAACGAGCATGAATTCATTAATGTCAACAGCACTTAATTATCCTTACCATGTATCAAGTATTTGAGAGAAAGGGGAAAGGTCCAGCCTTGTTCATAATCCAGAGGCGTATAAGCACCCATGTCAAACATCCAACCCTTCAAATGTCTGTGTACATGCTACTCCATAATGTCTAACATCCAGTAGAACCAGTCCCCCTTGCTTCCATGAGCCCACCAGCCTATTCAGCGGAATCTGGACCCTACACCCATTTCATAGGAAGTGGTTTATGATCATGTCTAAGCTAAGCAAATCGGTCCTAGACACTAACAACGGTAATACTTGTAGCATTATAAGAATTTTGAGAAGAGAATCATCTTGAACAGAGCCACTCTACCTCCCAACGATAACAGCAACAACTGCCAATGCCTGGGCTTGGATTCAATCTTTTGTATTATACACTGGTCTGTATTTTATAAGAAACCAGTCTTATGTACCCATATATATGCATAAATTACTAAAATACCACCAAATTAGGCACTTATTTTACATTTGAAGTATGCACCCCTTTATATAATTATCCCCATACTGCCTTTGCAAAAGTCTTCACAGTCTAATACGACGCCGCCGCCCCCCCCCCCCCCAAACACACACACGCTCCCTCCCTTTCCTCTCCCCACCTGGGCTAGGAGTCCAAGGACCCTATTCATGAAGGCAGGTTCAGCTTCAATTTTGCCCAGTTCTCAAATGGGGCCTAGATTTTATGAAATCGGGACAGATTTCCTCTCCAAACCGCAGTCAATTTGCTCAAAAATCAAATGTGCCAAAGCTTCGTGTGTCAAAATGGCAGTGGCACACATCTAGTCTCTTCCACAATTTTGCCATCTCATACCAGGTAGCAGTTGCACTGCAAAACAGAAACCTCACCGTAGCTGCATTCAAATCCAGGGCCACTTTTATCTATGAGCAAAGGAGACAGTTGTCCTAGGCCCTGCATGGCAGGGTCTCATTGAATGAGCACATAGTAATTTAGCCTGGTAACTCTTATTAGCTTGAGCCCAAATCTCAAACAGCAGAGAACAGCCCTTTGATCGTCTCTCCCCTCTCAGGCAGCTGTACGGAACAGGACTGGAGATGGGTGGTGCTATAGTAGCAGAACACAGTGCGGGTCAATGAAGAACTAGTCTGTTTCATAACCCAGCGCCCTTCCTTCCTCTTGTCCCATTCACCCTTGTCTGCAGGTATTTGTCTAAAGCATTTGATAATGAAGGTAGTTTGCGTCACTGTTACTAAAGTAAGGCCATATTAGAGGGGGTTTTCCTGTTGTGAGTAGTAAAGGGAAACATCCTAGTTCACACCAGCCAAGCACTTCTTACTTTCAACCAATACAGTATGGATTTCTTTCCATTTATAAATGTATTTATATATTGAATTTGTTTTTGCAGTCTACCCTGAAAATCACACTGTGGTCTGATTTCTGAAATTCTCGTATTATAGATCTATACAAGGCTTAACATTTAAATATATAGGGGTAGGTATTCATCAGGAAACTAATACATAAATGTTATATGCATAATCATATCAATTTAAGCATATATTCAGCCACCCTATGAATGAAATGAGTGGAGGAGTAGCCTAGTGGTTAGAGCAACTGCTAAGTACCCAGAGGTTCAAGGGTTCGGATTCCCACTGGCACTCCTTGTGACCTTGGGCATGTCACTTTACCCTCCATTGCCTCGGAAGAAAAGGCTGGCAATCTACTTCCGGTGATACATTGCCAAGAAAACCAAGATGTAGCTGGGTCGCTATGAGTCAACACTGACTTGATGGCACTAAAAAAAAAAAAGAATTTTAAATGGATGGCTGAATATTCAAGCATAACTTATGCCGGATGTTGATTGGCACATCCCTGCTGTGGTGTGATCCAGAAGTAAGGAGATCCTAGATTCTCTACAGAGAGATCTATTCCGGCAACTGGTAACCAAAACCACCTTGAAGGGGCCATACTGGATCTGATGCTTACCAATGGGGAAAGTGTTTTTGCTATTATAGTGGGAGATCATTTCACATCCAATGATCACCGGATGATGTGATTCGGTATTAGGACTAGAGCTGATAAAGTCCATTCAAAAGCGAGGGTCCTAGACTTTAGGAAAACTAACTTTGCCAAGATGGGACAATATCTCAAGGAGTTGTTAGCGGGATGGAAACAGCTGGGCAAAACTGAAAGCAGATATTTTAAGGGCACCAAACCTTTTTGTTAGTAAAGTAAATACATGTAAAAGTAAATGGAGGCCACTATGGTTCTCAAAAGAAGTAGTGAAAAGGTGAAGACAAAGAGGGTGGTCTTCACAAAATACAAGATATCACAGAAAGAGAAAGACAAGCATCAATATTTGGAAAGACTTAGAGAAGATAGGAAAGTAGTCAGGAAAACAAAGATACAAATTGAAGAAAAAATCGCCAATGCAGTAAAATGGGGGGGGGGGGGCGGGGCGATAAGACATTTTTCAGGTATGTTAGTGAGAGGAGGAAGAGCAAAAGTGGTATCATCAGACTCAAGGGGGAAGGGAAGGAATATGTAGAAGCTGATGAGGATAAAGTGGAATTGCTTCACAAATATTTTTATTCTGTGTTCACAGATGAAGGACCAGAAACAATGTGTGCTTTTGAGTCAATGCTGACTCTTGAGTTTTCTTAGCAGTGTGACTGGAAGTAAATTACCAGGCCTGAGACAATGGAGGGTTATGTGACTTGCCCAAGACCACAAGAAGTGCCAGTGGGAATTGAATGCTATTCTCTTGGTCTGAATGAATTGCTTTGTGTGTTAGCATGATTGTTTTGTATGTTATGCGACTCTGCAAGGGGAGCCAGTGAAGCTCTTTGAGTATCAGGGTGATATGTTCTTTTCTCGTTGTTGCTTGTATGATTCTTGCTGTTGAGTGGAAGGCTGTCTGAAGAAGTAGGAGTGTGGAATACGGTAGTCCTTATAAGATGGCATTGCAGTAGTCTAAGTGGGGTATTATTGATGCTTGGAATACAGTACGGAAGTCTTCTGGTTCAAGGAGTGGTTGGAGGTGCTGGAGTGTCTTCGCCTTAAAGTAGATTGGGTGGTTTTGCTTATGTGTGTTTTGAAGGTTAGGTGTTGGTCAATGGTGACTCCTAAGTATTTCACCTTAGTTTTAGTTCTGATTGTGATATTGTTCAGTGTTATCATGGGGGATGGGGTGAATGCAGTATCTCTTGTTATGTATAGGGCCTCTGTCTTGTTATAGTTTATTTCTAGGTTGTTTTCTTGGTGGGTTGTTATTTTGGATTGGCATGTGTCAATTGATCCATAAATCATAATGTCGTTGGCATAGATGTGTAGGTTTGGTTTGTGATTTCTTACATTTGTGCAGAATGGTCAGAAGTATAGGTTGAAAAGTATAGCGGAGAAGATGGATCCCTTTGGCACACCTTGGGTTTGCTTGTATGGGGATGAAGAGTTGTTTCCAATCCTTATATTCTGATATCTCTTGGTAAGGTAGGATGTGAACTATTTGCAGACAGTTCCCTGTATTCCAGTTGTGCGGAGGCGTTGTAGCAGTATGTGATGATTCATGGTATCGAAGGCCGATGAGATATCTACAAAGATTAACCCTATCCAGGCCGGTCCCGAAACTCTCGGGATCCAAAATTCTGACTAAATGGCCGAGCCCGAAATATTCAGGATCTGCGTAACGACGTAGGTAGCCTTGCGTGTGTTTATTAATGTGGTTGATAAAGTTTCCACTCCATGTTGTGGTCAGATAATGTGTCCATTTAAAATAAGGCCAACTACTTGCAGAAATTAACCCATTTAGTAACGGAATACTCTCAACCAGGCCAAAATGCAACCTCTCATTACAGATCAAAATAACAAAAGCCCTATAAACGTAAATCCAAAACAAAAATAAAGCTAGAACAACTGAGCACAATAATAAATGTATGTATTTATATGTTGGAAGATTGGTCTTGAGGGACAATTCCCTCTTGCAGCCTCTCCTCCGTTTTAATCAGTAATAGGTATTCCTTATCTTTCTTCCAGTTCAGTCCCGCACCGCTGGATAGTGTACCTCTTCCTGCAGCATGGAGACTGGGCATGTCAGAAGCTTGACACATCTACCGGTGACACCTTCCACCAGCTTCAAGTATGTCCAGTCTCCATGCAGCAGAAGGTTGTGAGCCTAGGGTGTAGGCTCAGCTTGAGGAGCACATAAGGAGAGTTAGGTGGTAGGATTAGTTTAAATTTTGGGGTTTTAAATGGTTTTTGAAGGGAATTGTTTTTTTGGTATGCTGTACCTTTAATTTATTTTTATTGTTAAAAAAAAAAAAAAAGACCTGAAGGTGCCGGTAAGGGCAGAGAAGGGGGGCAGTGGAAGGGATTCCTGCTTCCCCTTCCCTTCCCTTCAATTGCTTGCTCTAAATGCCCGATTTGCACTCCCTACCTTGATCAGACGGTAGGGAGTTGTGCTGAATGTGCTGAGCTGCTGTCCGTTTCAGTCGGCAGCGGGGGAGAAGGCTGTGCAGTCAGGAAGGCACTTCCCTCAGCATCGCAGCTCACCGGCATGGGGTTCTGACAGCTGCTGGCAGGAATCCAGGTAATTCTTCTCTCTTTTTACTGCGGATCGGCAGGAAACGTTGCAGGGCTCGTTAAAAGAGCTGTGGGGACTTTGGCTGCCGGCTGAGGCCTGTTGCCTCGTGTTAAGCTGGGGCTAAATTTTGAAGGCAGCCATTTTGAGTCAGGAGTGATTTTTTCCTGCGGTTATTGCAGGCAGCACATTCAGCTGTGCAGGCAATCCCTGAAGCTATATGGCCTTACATTTTGAGAAAATATTAGTTTTGGAGCTTGCCCCAAGCCTCTGAAGTGCCGGTAGTTAGGTATTAGAGGTTAAAAAAAAAAAAGTTTTGAGTTTTGGTAAGATTCATAACTAGCTGGTTTGTGGGGCCATACCCAGTTTTGGGGAAGCCTCCAACTCTGGTAAGGTGAAGAGTGGGAGCTGATGCCTGCTTGACCTCAGTGCCTGGTGTGCGGAACCCACAGGGGCGCAGTTTCGGTAGACGGCGTGTGTCAGGGCTGTGCGGCAGAAGCAGTGCAGATGGAGAAGGAATTAAAGGTCAGAGTAAGGGAGAACCTCTCACCATGCCTTTAGCGGCTGAAGGGGAGGAAAAGGAGTAGGGGGCAAGCCCCCCCCCCGGTCACCACAGGCGTCGACCTAGTCTCTTCCAGGTACGGGTGCACCGCAAGGGGCGGCATCCTAGGCCCTGGAAGATTTTTCCCTGGATTTTGTGGTGCTGCTGCATCAAGCTTTTTGCCTTCGTAAGCGGGGGGGGGGGGGGTTCCAGCCGTCTCGGGGTTGAGCCCTGTGGCGCGTCCTTCAGAGGTGCAGGCAGCAGAAGGGTCTCAGGGGAGGCTGGCCAAATGGCTGCGGTTGGCAGAGGAAGAGACCCATCCCTTGGAGTCTTTCAAGGACGAAAGGTTAGAAGGCAAAGTAGAGGATCAAGTTGAGGCTCTTGAAAAGGATAAATTTCAGGAACCTGAGGATCAGGCCCGGATTATTCGGAGCTGGCGGCGTTGATATCGGAGTCACTGCAGGCCCTTAACCTGCCCGTAGCCGCGTCGGTGGAAGAGGACAGTGTGGAAGATCCACTCATTCAAGCGGTAAGGAAGTCCCAGGCGGTGTTTCCGGTCCATAAGGTAGTTAGACAGATGACTCAGGAGTCAGCGCTCAGGGGTGGGAGGTCCATGGCTCGGCTCTATCCATTGTCTGATCAGGAGCGGGAGCTGTTTTGCTCTCCTAGGAAAGATGCGGCGGTTTCGGCAGTGATGAAGAAAACTACCATTCCGGTAGAAGGTAGCGCGGCGTTGAAGGATGGACAAGACAGGAAAATAGATTTGATGGTGAAGTAAGCCTTTGAGGCTAATGCCCTGGCGCTACAGGCCTCCATTTGTGGGGCTTGGGTTGCGAGGGCTTGTCTGCGATGGTCTCAACCTTCGCAGGTGGCGGACTTGTCGCAGGGTCAGGTGCAGGACTTGTTAAGGTTGGAGTCCGGAGCGGCTTATTTAGCGGATGTGCATTATGACTTGGTCCGGACTTTGGCTAATAGTATGTCGTCTTTAGTGGTGGCGCGCAAATATATTTGGTTACGGAATTGGGCGGCGGATAGTGCCTCCAAGTCAAGACTCAGTAAGCTCCCCCTTTAAGGGTAAGCTGCTGTTTGGTGAAGATCTGGACAAGCTGGTTCAGGACTTGGGGGAGTCCAAAGGGGGCCGGTTACCAGAGGATAAGTAAAAGACGGCTAGGCCCGGGACGGCATTTAGGGGCCAGACTCGCAATTTTTGTCGTTTTCGGGCGTTGCGGTTCAGATCGTTTCAGAGAGGCCGGTATCCCTTTCGTGGTCAAGGTTTTCGCGGATTCAGAGGTGCAGGCAGGGGGTTTGCTACCCCGCCAGCTACCGGTTTTAAAAAGTCACAATGAAACGAGGAGAACTCAGGCGGGCGTACAGCCCGTGGGGGGTCAGCTGAGGGAGTTCTTGCCTGCCTGGGTTCAAGTTACATCCGATCAATGGGTGCTAGAGGTCATTCGAGAGGGTTATGCTCTCGAATTTGCTCGATTGGTTCGGGACTTGTTTGTTCTATCTCCTTGCAAGGGGTGGAACAAGGAGTCAGTGGTTCGAGCAACTTTGACGTGTCTCGAGCAGCTCGGGGCCGTGGTTCCGGTACCTCCAGATCAGTGCGGCGTCGGTCGATACTCGATTTATTTTGTGGTTCCAAAGAAAGACTGAGCTTTTTGACCGATTCTGGATCTCAAGGGCGTCAACCGGTGTCTGCGGGTGACCCATTTTCGTATAGAAACGCTAAGGTCCGTAATGGTAGCCGTGCAGCAAGGAGAGTTTTTAATTTCACTTGACCTCACAGAGGCTTATCTGCACATCCCGATTCATCTGGAGCATGAAAGATTCTTGCGGTTTGTGGTCCCGTGGGGTCTTTTTCAGTTTCAAGCCCTACCGTTCGGATTGGCAACGGCTCCGTGAACTTTTACCAAAGTAATGGTGGTGGTAGCAGCCTTTCTCCGCAGAGAGGGGGTGCTGGTGCATCCCTACTTGGACAATTGGTTGAATCAGGTGAAATCAAGGGCGGAGAGCAAGAAAGCGACGGACAGAGTGGTTCGGTTCTTGCAGAGTCTTGGTTGGATAGTCAATGCCACAAAGAGTCGATTGGTGCCGACGCAGTCGTTGGAGTATCTCGGGGTTCGGTTCGACACGAGGGTCGGGCAGTCTTCCTTCCGGAGGCTCGAGTTCTGGCGATGCGTGCATTGGTGCTCGGGTTCTTAAAGCTACAGGCACCGATGGCGTGGCATTACCTTCGGGGACCGGGTACCATGGCGGCGGCCCTCGAGGTAGTCCCCTGGGTGCGGGCGCATATGCGGCCATTGCAGAGGTCTCTGCTCCATCGTTGGTCGCACCAGGAGGATTCGTTGAGCAAGTGCTTGTCCTGCCCGGGGAAGGTTTGGGCGTCCCTCTGCTGGTGGCTGCATCGAGAGAATCTGATGGCGGGAATGCTGTTGAAACAGCCACAATGGGTTCCGCTGATGACGGATGCCAGCCTGGGAGGCTCGGGAGCTCATTGCGAGGGACTCTACACGCAGGGAGTGTGGAGCGTGGAGGAAACTCTGTGGTCTATCAAGCGTCTGGAGTTACGGGCGGTGGCCCTGGTTCTAAAAGCCTTCGAGTCAGTGTTGCTCAGGTGAGCGTTTCGAGTGCTGTCCAACAACGCATCCGCGGTGGCGTATTTCAATCGGCAAGGCGGAACGGGCGGTGTTGCACTGGAAAAAGAGGCGGACGTTCTGTTCAAGTGGGTGGAGCCTCGGCTTCTGGCTCTGTCGGCGGCGCACATTGCAGGAAAGGACAATGTGATAGCGGATTAACTCAGCCGGGTTCGGATAGAGCCCCGGGAATGGGAGCTTAATCCGGAGGTATTCAGTCAGTTGGTAGTCAAGTGGGGAATGCCATGGGTGGATCTCATGGCGACTTACGACACGACCAAAGCTAGCCGGTTTTTCAGCAGAAGAGAGAGGATGGCCTTAATTCAAAGGTGGCCAGACCACGGTCTTCTTTATGTATTTCCACCCTGGGCACTCATAGGCCGGGTGGTTCAGCGCATAGAGAAGCATCAAGGTTCCGTGATTTTGATAGTGCCAGACTGGCCACGTCGCCCGTGGTATGCGGACCTGGTGAGGCTTCTCAACAGTCAGCCCTGGCAACTTCCGGTTCGGGAGGATCTGCTTCTGCAGGGTCCTCTGCAAATGCCGCAGGTAGCTCAATTCTCGCTTACGGCTTGGCCACTGAAAGGGCTAGGTTGAAGAAGAAAGGTTATTCACTGGCGGTGGTGGTTACTCTGTTGGTGGCTAGGAGACGTTCCACTTCCTTAGCGTATATTCGCATTTGGCGTATCTTTGAAGGATGGTGTGCAGATCAGCAGTTGCGTCCATTGGTTGTCTCAGTTCCGGAGGTGCTGTGTTTTCTTCAGGATGGTTTTGATAAGGGGTTGGCGGCCAGTTCATTGAGAGTTCAGCTGGCCGCTATAGCTTGTTATCGTGATAAGGTACAAGGGTGTGCAGTGGGGACTCACCTGGATGTCTTACATTTCTTGAGAGCGGTGTCGCATTTGCAGCCTCCGCGCCGTGTGTTAATCCCTCCGTGGTATCTCAATTTGGTGTTGGGAGCGTTAACAGGTAGGCCTTTTGAGCCGTTAGGGGAGGCCTCGGTGAAGGACGTGACATTGAAAACAGTGTTTTTGGTGGCTATCTGTTCGGCTCATCGGGTCTCGGAGTTGCAGTCTTTATCTTGCAGGGAACCTTTCCTAGTGTTCTTCAAGGAAACGGTGGTGTTACGCCCGGTTCCGTCATTCTTGCCGAAAGTGGTTTCGCCGTTTCATCTGAATCAGTCGGTCGCCTTGCCAGTGTTAAGATCATCAGGTGGGGAGGCGGTCGATCGGGACTTGCGGTTGCTGGATGTGAAGAGAGTGCTTCGCCATTACTTGTGGAGGTCCGATGCCTTTCGGCGGTCGGAACGTTTGTTTGTACTTTTTTGGAGGACCACGTAAGGGTGAAGCAGCGTCCAAGGTGTCTATTGCTAGGTGGATTAAGGAAGCGATTGCATCAGCTTATCTTTTGCAAGGACGTCAGGCGCCTTTGGAATTGAGGGCTCATTCTACAAAGGCTCAGGCGACGTCTTGGGCAGAACGCGGTTGTGTTCCGGCAGCTGAAATCTGTAAGGCGGCCACATGGTCTTCTTTGCATACCTTTAGTAAGCATTACCGTCTTGATGTGCAGGTGGCGGGGGATGCCGGTTTTGGGACAGTAGTTTTGCGGGCCGGTTTTTCAGGTCCCTCCCATGAATGTACTGCTCTGCTACATCCCAGCGGTGCGGGATTGAACTGGAGGAACGATAAGGAACGAGAAATTAGACTTACCTGCTAATTGTTGTTCCTTGAGGAACTCCAGTTCAGTCCCGATTCCCACCCAGTTTGGGGATTCAGTCAATGGCCTCGGGACATTAAAGGGGCCGGCCACGCAAAGGAAAGTCTACAGGTAAGTGGCTGGTTCCTGTTCAGGTACGATGGTTGTCTTAATGGCGATTCTATTCGCTTCTTCTGGCTGTTGCCTTTTTTCATGCATTTCTTATCTTTTCTGTTGGTTTCCTTGGGGGGAAGGTGAAGCAGTTATCCTCTCCTCGCAGGGATTGTTGCAGTGTAAAATAAGGCCGCTAGTTTAAAGTTCATGTTTATTATAACCACTTATGTGTTGCTCCTTAGAGTATGTTTTGTCAATAGATCACTGGAAGCTGGTGGGAGGTGTCACCGGTAGATGGGTCAAGCTTCTGACAAGCCCAATCTCCATGATGCAGGAAGAGCTACACTACCCAGCGGTGCAGGACTGAACTGGAGTTCCTCAAGGAACAACAATTAGCAGGTAAGTCTAATTTCTCTTTTTTTAAAAAAACATTTGTTATAATCATGTGAAAAAGCACACATTGATGTGGAATGTGGCGAGTAGTTTGACATTCCCAAGGTGGATGTACAAGTTGCAGCAATTACTAGCTGGACCACCATTCCTATGGAAGGTGTATCGGCCTTAAAGGATGTTCTGGATGCCTTGCTGAGGAGCCAGTTTGCTGTGGCAGCAGCTGTTTTATAGCTGGGGATATGTACCAGCCTGAGGTCTCAAGTCCTGCTCTAATAGATTCAGTCTCTTCCACCAGACAATACTACCCCTCTTTTGGAGTCAGCTATGCCCTTCTTTTCTGATACCATGCAGGACTTGGTACATTTGGTGGTCAGGGATGGTGCCATGACTTTGGATTTGGCTCTGACACCGGGCAGTGGACACATCTTCCAAAGCTCTGTTGACTCAACTGGCTTTTAAGGGAAAGCTTCTGTTTGGAACTGATTTGGAGAAGCTGGTAAAGGACCTGACTGAGATAAAATCTTACCGCCTCTCAGAAGACAGGTCCAAGGGGCCTGTAAAGCGGGCTAGTGCCCCTTTCTCTTCGGCTTCCGTCTAATCACCAAGGGCACACTGGCTGGATTCCCAGGTCTTAGGCTTTCCAGGTTGGTAATCACAATAGTCCCTTCTTCCCCTCTGCTTCAGAGCCACGGGCTTGTTCTCAGTCCTTTTGTGCAGCATGTGGGCCCAGGGACTCGGTCCTTTCCAGAGGAGGACCCTCCTGGGCTGCGCAATGAAGGTTTGGGGGCCCATTCAGTGGTGTCCCCGGTGGACAGCAAGCTTCGCCTCTTCTTTCAAGAATGGGCCCGGGTTACCAAGGATTGCTGGGTGCTAGACACCTTTCAGTTCAGCTGTGTCCTGGAATGCAAAGAACTGATTCCCAGCACCTTCATCATTTCCCCTTGTGGGTCTGTGATCTGCCCTTGAGTGGTGCAGATCGTACTTATCCGAAAGATGGCAACATGTTCGTGCTGGGGGAGTGATGTCTGATCCATTCCACCAATGGCAAGGGGTCCCACAAGGCTCCTCTCTCTCTGCTTTGTTGTTCAATATTTATATGCAACCTATTTGCAAGATCATCCGGTCTTTCAATGTTGGTTGCATGATATATGCGGATGACGTCCTGCTTTATATGCCTTTCAACATTGACAATTTGGACCTGTCCCCTCTGAGCAACTGCTTTGACGCCATATCGGAATGGCTCCTATCACAAAACCTCCGGATTCAACATAAGACGACAGAGGTGCTTTTCATGTCAAAGAACCCGAACTTCAGCCCTCCACAATTCCTTAAGGTGAAAGATGCTGAGCTACAATCAAAACAGCAAATACGTTATCTGGGTGTTACACTCGATCAGAACCTGGACATGAAGGCGCATATAGCTAACACGGTAAGATCCATATACTACAAAATCCGATCACTAAGACATCTTCGCCCACTGCTTGAACCTGAGGATTTCCGTACCATCTACCAGGCTCTGATCATGCCCCACTTTGACTATGCTAATGTCATTTTGCTAGGCCTCCCTCAATCCACCTTGAACCCTTTACAGCTTGCAATGAATAGCGCTGCGAGGATTCTCTATGGAGCATCTAGGAGTGAGCATGTGTCGCCCCTTCTGAAGCAGTTACACTGGCTTCCTGTACAGGCCAGGATCATTTTCAAGACATTACTACTTACCTTCAAAGCGGTAAACAGTCTCTCATCCACATCATTAACTGAACTCATCAAACCCATTTCTTCTAATAGATCAAGAAGATCAATGGCATTAAATACGCTATTGGTTCCCCGTGAACTTACAAAAAGCACCTCATCAACAGCAAACAGAGCTTTCAGTCTCCGTGCCCCGAAGCTTTGGAATATGCTGCCACCTGATATTAGAGCAATCACCAGCATACTCCAATTCAGAAAGGCCCTCAAACATTACCTATTCCTTATATACTTCCCAGTGAGTGCAGAATCACGACCCATCACTGTTAGTTATAGAAACTCTGAATCACCCATTGACCCTGAATTCCCCACTTAGTAAGTTCAACGCTCAACTGACCATTACGTCTCAACGGTGCCCTAACTTATAGATGTAAATAGTTTACACTACAATCAAAGTTTATTTACCTGAGTTGTAAAATTACCCTGTTATCCAAGTTGTTAACCCTGTTTAATGTAACTCAGACATTTTTGTGTACTGAAATGTTTTGTTTGATGTAAACCGCGCTGATGTCAAATAGTGCGGTATATAAGAAATGTAAATAAATAAATAAATAAAGTGTGCAGGCTACCTTGGACAAGCTGATAGGCCTAAAGGCGGTGGTGCCCGTCCCCCTGGTTGAGCAGGGCAAGGTCAGATATGCCATCTATTTTGTGGTGCCAAAGAAGGATTGTTCCTTTTAGCCCATTATGGACCTCATTGGGGTCAACGAGCACTTGAGCGTCATGTGCTTTTGGATGGAAACCTTGCGCTCCATGATACAAGCAGTGCGCCGAGGAGAATTCTTGGCTTCTCTGGATCTAGCCAAGGTATATTTTCATATCCTGATCCAGGCAGGTCGGCAGAAGTGTCTGTGTTTTGCTGTACTTGGCTCTTGCTATCAGTTCGCCACCCCAAGAACATTCTCCAAGGTCATGGTGGTGGTAGCTGTGGTGCCAAGGGATCTGTGTCCATCCCTATCTAGACAACCGGCTTATCTGAGCCCGTTCCCTGTCAGAGGCATCTCGAGTGACGTCCCGAATGGTGTCCTTTTTTGGAAAGCCTTAGCTGGGTGATCAATCAGGAAAAGAGCCAACTTTTGCCTTCCCAATCCTTGAAGTTTCTGGGAGCACATTTTGACACTCAAGTGGGCAAAGTGTTCTTGCCAGAGGAGAAAGTCAGAAGAATGTTGGATTGCTTGGTGCTGTTCTGTTCCCAGCAGGCCCCCAGAGTCTGGGATTATCTTTGGCTCCTTAGATTGATGGTGGTGACCATACAGATGATGCCATGGGTGCGCGCTCACATGCGGCTGCTCCAGAGGGCCTTGTTGGCGCGATGGTCCCCGAGTTCTCAGGAGTCTGAGCGCAGGCTTCCACGCCTGTTGATGGTGAAGACTAGCCTGTGGTGGTGGCGGCAACCCTGTCATCTGAGGAAGGGCATACCCACTTGACAATTTCTCCTGGATCCTGCTGACGACGGATGCCAGTCTCTCGGGCTGGGAAGCCTATTGTCAAGACCGTACGGCCCAAGGCCACTGGAACCACAGGGAAGCAGTGTGGTCCATCAATTGCCTCGAGGCAAGGGCAATCAGGTTGGCTTTTCTACATTTCTGGCCTCTGGTTGAGAGCCGAGTGGTTTGAGTGTTTTCAGACAATGCCACAGCAATGGCTTATGTCAATCAGCAAGGTGGCGCAAAGAGCGCCGAGGTAGCTTTAGAGATGGATCTCCTATTTGCCTGGCTGGAGAAGAACCTCCTATCCTTGTCGGCCCAGCACATTGCCATAATGGACAATGTATAAGTGGACTTCCTCAATCAGCACTCTCTGAATCCTGACAAATGGGAATTGAGTTAGGAGACGTTTCAGTTGATTCTATGCTGCTGTGGTTACCCCGAAATGGATCTGATGGTGACCCGCTCCAATGCCAAAGTTTGCTGTTTCTTCAGTCGCCACACGGAGATGAGGTCCGAGGGCATTGATGACCTGACCCAGCCTTGGCCAAGTCAGCGGTTGCTTTACGTGTTTCCTCCGTGGCGGGGCAAGTGTTTTAATGTATAAAGCACCACCCAGGAAGGATTGTTCTGGTAATGCTGGATTGGCTGTGGAGAGCATGGTTTGGAGACCTGATGCGGCTCCTGCAGGCGCCTACTCTTCAGCTGCCTCTGTCTCGGGAGCTGTTGTGGCAGGGATCTATTATCCTGGAGGACCCGGCTCCCTTCTCGCTTACAGCATGGCTCTTGAAAGGAGACTGTTAGGACGTAAGGGCAACTCTCCAGCAGTAATCTCTACTCTACTTGGTGCCCAGAGGTCTACCAAGCTAGCATACATACGAATATGGTGCCTCTGAGTGTTGGTGCGGTGCACGGCACTTGGCTCCTGGAGGCGGCCAAGATGTCCTTCCTGTTGGCCTTTTTGCAGGATGGCCTCGGGGAAGGGCCTCTCACTTAACTTTCTGAAGGTTCAAGTCCTTGGCTTTGCATCCGAACAACTCACATTTTCTCTAGGGGGTTTGGCATCTGTCTCCTCCCCTTTGGTCTGTGATCCCTTCCTGGAATCTGTGTCTGGTGCTCAGGGCCTCGATTGTCGCTCCCTTTGAACCGTTGAAGCATGCTACCTTAAAGGATTTGACGCTCAAGACTGTCTTCTTGTTTGCAATTTGTTCATCAAGGCTCATCTCCAAGCTGCAGGCTCTGTCATGCCGAGATCCTTATCTAACTTTTTCAAAGGAGGCCAGTTCCATTCAGCCTGTGCCTTCCTTCTTGCCCGTAGTCTTCCTTTTACATGAACTAGGTGGTTTGCCTGCCCTCCTTCTCTAAGGAGCAGTGTTGGGGGAATGATAAGGATCTTCACCTTGTGGATGTCGAGGGTGCTTCTCTGGTACTTGGACGCTATGAATTTCTTTAATAAGTCTGACCATCTTTTTTTGCTGTTTGCTGGCCCATACAAGGCTGAAGCGGTGGCCTAGTCGACTTTGGGGTGCTGGATTAAGGAGGCCATTGCTCGGCGTATCTGTTACGGAACCGGCTGGTTCTGGAGGGTTTGCGCACCCATTCTATCCAAGCACAAGCGTTCTCTAGGGCAGAGTGGAGCTCAGTAGACCCTGAAGACATTTGTCAGGCAGCAATGTGGGCATCACTTTCCACTTTAGTTAAGCATTACTGCTTGAATGTCCATGCGGGCATTGCCTTTGGCTCAAGAGTTTTGCAAGCTGCTGTCTCTTCTTCCCGTCCAGTGGTGGTGTAGCTTTTTTACATCCCACTTGTCTGGACTGGTCTAGCAGGACGATATGGAAGGTGACATTTTACTTACCAGTTAATGTCCTTTCCTTGAATCCTGCTAGACCAGTCCAGGGCCCGCCCCTGAAACTGTATTGCTCTGTTCTTCTGCTGCAGTACCCTTGGGCCCACCATGAGTTTTATACTTGGTTCTACAGGCTCATCTTCTACAAGCAGCCTTAAGTTTCTGCCTTCCTGTACATAGTTCTCTACTGTTGATAACTCATTGTTGCCCGCATTTGAGGTTGTGTGTGAGGCTTGCTCTGTATCTCCCATATGCTTTGGGATGAATACTAAAGGAACCTCTGGTGGCTGAGGTGAATAGAGGCATAGGAGTAATGTCATTGAAACCTGGGCATTTCATTGATTCTTTGCCTCCACCAATCTTCCTGCTGTTAGGGGAACACAACCCACTTGTCTGGACTGGTCTAGCAGGATTCGATGAAAGGACATTACTGGTTAGTAAAATGTCATCTTTATCTAAGTGTAACTTGCCTTGAACTGCTGAGAAAGGCATGAGCTAAATCCAATAATAAATAAGACTCCCACCTATCTAAATCAGGATCCGTCTCACCTCTTGGGAACCCATTGACCCTCTGCAATGGTATAGCCAAAAATAAGATCTCCCACCCACCTCAATAATTCCTTCTGCACCTTCCTTCAAAGTCAGAACCATAAAGTGATTTTATGCAACCCCACTCTAGCTCCTCTCCTTCCCCCTACCAAATTTTGCTGCAGTACCACCCATATTTTCTGTGGGGAGCCTACCCTATCCACTATGAGCATCAACTGCCCAGCCCAATATGATGTCTTAAAATTCAGGACACCCATACCTCCTTTCTCGCTACTCAAAAATAGAACCTTCCTTGCTACCCAGGGCCACCGCAACCAAATAAAGTGAAAAATTCATATGTTGAAACTTTCTCAGAGCTTTGTCAGGAACCTCAGCAGGGAGTGTAAGCCTCTTTACCAATGCAGGAACACAAAGGGAGCAAAGCCCTCGCAGGAACAGCAGGAACACACAATGGGCGAAGGCCAGTAAAAGGTCACAGGTGCTAGTTTAATTAGGAAAATCCCCCACGTGTTTCGGCGTAAAGCCTTCATCGGGGGGTACACATCTAAAGATATTTATGTATTCTTATTTATGTTTTAATATTAGTTGTTATTAATGTGTTTATATTGTTTGATTTTAATTATTGAAATTCATTGTAATTATTTTTAGATGCGTACCCCCCGATGAAGGCTTAACGCCAAAATGCGTAGGGAATTTTCCTAATAAAACTAGCACCTGTGACCGTTTACTGGCCTTCGCCCATAGCATCTTTACCGATGCCATCCACCCCAACCAAGATAATGTAAGTCTCCCCCATCTCTCCAAATCCTTTCAGACTTTCAACCAAGATGGGCCATTATTGAAAGAATACAGCTTGAAGAGGTCCTCTCCAGTCTGGACTCCAAAGTACCAAATACTCTCCTCTGCTGAATGAAAGGCAAAATTACTTTGAAGCCCTTCCAGTAAGCATGCATTCAGGTTAATATTCAAAATGTCACATTTACCCATGTTTACTTTAAATCAAGAATAGCTTCCAAATACCGACAACTCCCACACCACTACAGGCAAAGTGATAATCAGTGAAGATAGGGGAGAAAAATATCGTTGGCAAACTATATGATTTTATACTCACATCCCCAGTCATAAGCCACTCTATATTCTGATTGCACCATATTTGGGATGTAAATGGTTTAATTTGCAACCCAAAGAAAACATAAGTAAAACCCATGAAAACAAGAAAAACAAATCTGAAAAAATAGGAATTACACTTACCTGGTAACTGTGGTTCCTTGAGTGACTCCAGTTTAGTCCTCAACCTCTGGGTAGTGAACCTCCTCCTGCAGCTTGGAGACTGGGCATGTCAAAAACTCATGACATCACTGGATATAGCCTGCTGGTCTCTCCCATCAGCCCCCAGTGAACTATTGACATAGCAAACTCAAAGGAGCAAAAAATCAGTAATTTTTTTTTTAAACTTAACATTATATTCAAGGGCACGCAGAACATATAACCTATCTACCTACTACTCCCCTTCCAGAAGGAAAGAGACTGCTTCCTGCATGCTCTCCTTTCCGTCGAATGCCTAGCCCTAAACAATCCAGAGCAATAGAGCAATATATATAACAATATAGTGCAAAACAAATGGAAGCATCAAAACGACTGAACACCAGTGAAGGCCTATATCCACTTTTAACCTTGCACTTCCCCCAACAGAAAAAACACTGCTAAGACCCCATCCCCGGGCGGGAATGAGGACTAAACTGGAGTCACTCAAGGAACCACAATTACCAGGTAAGTGTAATTCCTATTTCCTTATTGTTCCTCCAGTTTAGTCCTCAACCTCTGGGATGTATCAGAGCAGTAATCATTGGGAGGGACCTTTCCAGCCGGATCTCAACACCGCCTCCCTGAAAACGGCATCCTTAGCCGCCAGAACATCTAGGCAGTAGTGCTTACTGAAAGTATGGATAGACAACTAAGAGGCCTCCCTACAGATGTCCACTGGCGGAACCATACTGTGCTCCGTCCAAGAAGATGCTTGCACTCTGGTAGAGTGAGCTCGTAAGCTTCCTGGGACTGTACGGTCCCGTAGAAGATAAGCCGACGCACTCGCTGCTCCAATCCAACCAGAAATGGACTCCTCCACCGCTGCTTCCCTTTGCGGGGCCCTCCAAACACCCCGAAGAGAGACGATCCACCTTGCGAAAGTTTCTGAAACCTTTAAACACTGCCACAGCGCTCTCTTGATGTCCAAACAGCGCAAGCTATGGTTCAATATGCTCCCCTCCGCCGCACCTAGCGCTGGAAGAGAGACCATTTTAGTTAGGTGAACATAGAAACCACCTTTGGCAACGACGACGAAACCAGCCGCCAGGCCACCTTCTGTCTAGAGACAGATAAAAAACGATTCCTGACAGGTCAACGCCTGCAACTCCGAAAATCGCCTCGCCAAACAGATGACCATCAAACGTACCATCTTCAAGGCAAAACCCTTAACCTACGCCTGTTGCAAGGGCCCCAATGGCACGCTAGCTAACGCTCCTAAAACCAACTTGAACTTCCCCGGTGGAATTAATAGCCTATGAGAGGGCTACAGTCTGGTAACCGCCTGAGAAAGCGTACCACATAGAACTGTGCATGAGAGCCACTCCCTGTCCTTTGCCCCTATAGCAAGACAGAGCTGCTAACTGAACTCTCCAGAACCTGCCTACCAAACCCGTCCTGCAGAAAACTTAATACCAAGGGAACTGACACTGTTGTCGCGTGAGTGTGCCTCTGCGAGCACCTGTCCTCAAAGATGCACCATATACGCACATATGCAAGGGACATAGACTTTTTTTTTTTTCGGCAAGGTGGCAAAGACTGCTGCCGAGCAACTCTTTTTCCTTAAGCTTGCCCTTTCAATGACCACCCTGTAAGCAAAAACCGATGCACCTGAGGCATTCGAAGGGAACTCCATAGCAACAGAATCTCCAATGTCGGAAACCTCCATGGATTCCCGTCGAGCAACCGTATGAGGCAGGCATACCACGGGCGCCTTGGCCAGCCCGAGGCCCCCAACCACACGTTTCCCCGAAGCGCTTCGATACGCAGAACCACTCAACCTACAAGTGCCCCCGGTGGAAAGACATAGAGAAGACCGGACGACGGCCGCCGTTGAAACAGTGCGCCGATGCCTTCTGACCTCCTTTTGCATCGTCTGCTGAAGAAACGACGCAAAGTGAAACGCCGCCATGAGGTGCATTACGGGCTGTCCCCATATGCGACCGATCTGTGCGAACACTTCCAGATGCCACTCCCATTCTCCGGCATCTACTCGGACCCAGCTGAGGAAATCCGCCGTCACAATGTCCTTACCCGCAACATGCGCCACCGAAAACGCTGACAGCCAAAGCTCTATCCACACACACAGACCCTCTGCCGCGGCCTCTATGGCCACACTTCCGGTTCTGCCCTGCCGATTGATGTAGGCCACCGCCGTGGAGTTGTCGGACAGGACTCGCACCGTTCGACCTGTCACCGTAGCTTCGAATGCCTGCAACGCCTGGCGTATCGCTCACATTTCCAGTCGGTTGATTGACCACTGGGTCTCCTGTGTACTCCAAGAGCCTTGCGCAAAATGATCTCCGAACGTAGCGGAGTTTAACAAAGTTTTTGGCCAAACTCCTGGAGGAAAGGTCCATAACCTTTTATTAGAGAGAAGCTGGAAAATTATTAATTTTTTTTTTATACCAACTTTCACCAATTCAAGATGTTCTACAAGGCACACAACCCAACAGAGCGTCACATCTGTTGTACATGCAACGGAAACCTTAAAATATGAGCATACATTAATCCACCGCTTGCCCCGATACAAGCACTGAGTAGCCTATTCGTCTTTTTGGAAACCAGCCAGGTCCGTAAGACCTGGATTGGCTACCCTAGGAAACAGGATACTGGACCTGAAAGAGCTTGGTCTGACCCAGTATGGCATTTCTCGTATCCTTATGAACAGAACCTCCCCAAGGTCTCTGCCTTGGAAGTAACAGGCTGCACCTGGCCCTATGGTCCTGTGGCTAGCTCACACGGAGCAGTGCGGCCTAGTGGTTGAGGCAAGTTGCCAAAGGACCAAGGGTTTGAATTCCAATCGAGACCACCAACCTTGGGCCATAAAAACTGGGGTTTCTGGTCCCACAGGTGGTCCTTCTGGCCTTCGTTAAGCAACTTAACCCTCTGCCTCAGGTACCAAAACAAATTGTGAGCCCTTCAGGGACAAGGGAAATAGAAATACCATAATCGACTGTATGCCACCCTGACCTGTAGGCAATCAGTATACTCAAATAAATAACTGACTGGGAATATGTGACCGTAGCAAACACTGGCAGTGGAGAGACATCAGAGCTGGTGCTGGTTCCTGGTCTTCCTTTCTCGCTCTCCCAGTCCTTCTGCCAGCATTGAGAAAAGGCTGAGAATAGATTTTCCAGTGGGCCAGGGACCTTGCGTCCTGGACATCAGAGAGAAAGAGGGGCTAGGATCTGGGAACAAAGCCCAAAGAGAAAGGGAAACTGGTGACTGTGACACTGTAGCTCCTCCAGATGGCTCAATCTACAGCAGATCCCACGACTGCATCTCAAACCCCATGTAACACCATGAGGACCTCACGCACTTTATTACAATCGACATCCCCCCATTACTGGAGAAATTACCTTAGCCTGATAATACAGTCCGAGCAAAGAAATACAGTCTCACTCTGCAAAGAGTGCACCCAAAAATCATGCCTAAGCAATTGTGAGCACATACAAAATGCACATCTACATATAAGGGTGACCCAGCACCTGTCACCCAAACACTGTGCAGTGAGCACACTTGAACATAGGCTGAATACATGGAGCATACAGAGTATTGACTTCTGCTATGAAACCTTCCAGTGCCCTGGAGCGCTAAGCCCCAGACTGTGCTACCTAGACGTCCTTCTCTTCACCCTCAGCCTTTAACAAGATGGCACAGACGGGTCAGTGCCCTTGCTAAGTGCTTAAAGCCCTGCTCTGACAACACAGGCTCTAGAAATAGATGAGAATTTCCTGGGAAGGGCAAGCTAAGTGGAGCTATGAAACCCACAGGCACCCCCCCCCCCCCCCGGCCTTCCTGCAGTCAGAGAAATAGCAGTGGGATACACCGACAACCTTGCAAGTGGAGGTCTTAGAGGTTGCTGCCTGTGTGAACCTGATGAGGAATACGATTTCATATTTTACAAACCCTCCCAGGGATGGGGGCACTGAATACTATATGTGATTTATGAGCAGCGCTGCCATCTGGTGGCCTTTAGGGCACCAGAGCCCAACAAAAGATACAGAAGTTAAGAGCTTTAAATCTGGGTCATATAATCTTGATTTGCAGAACATTACAGTTGCTTGTTTAGTCACTAACCCCTGAATGCCCATGAGGTGGCCCTGTGGTTATTTCTTCCCTGACTTGCAGAGATCAATCTGATGATGGCTGCATACACACGGTCACAGAAAGGTACTATTGCTGGGGTCTCAAACACGCGGCCCGCAACGGAGAGGAAACTAAAAAAACCCAAAAAAACCCTGGCTTCTGCTGCTGCCGCCGCCGCCGTGGCAGCAGCAGAATCAACTGTCCCGCGGCCCCTTCCCATCTGCCCGGCAGAGCCTCATCAGCTCCATCAGCGGCAGTTTTCAGGGCCTCCCGCGAAGAGTTTCTCTCTCGCGGCTCTGTTAAGCCTGCCGGGGCTGATGGGAATTTCCATCAGCCCCGGCAGGCTTAACAGAGCTGCGAGAGGGAAATACTCTCTCTTCGTGGCTTGAAAAGCCCACCGCTGATGGAGCTGACAAGGCTCTGCTGAGACTGCCAGGCAGACGGGAAGGGGCCGCAGGACAGTTGATTCTACCGCTGCCATGGCGGCGGTGGCAGCAGCAGAAGCCAGGGTTTTTTTTTAAATTTACCTGGGCTAATGGGGGGAGGGGGGTTAGGTCTAGTAATGGGGGGGGGGGCTAAGACTGAAAATGGGGTGATGGGGGGTTAGAACTGGTAATGGGCTATGGTGGGGGCTAGGACTGGAAATGGGCAGATGGGAGTTAGGACTGGAGGTGGGCTGATTGGGGGGTTAGGACTGAAAATGGGCTGATGCGGGGACTAGAAGGGAGCAGATGCTGGGTGGGGCTGGAACTAGAAGGGAGCTGATGTTGGGGGAGGATTAGAATGGGATGGGGCTGGGAGAGTGAAATGGAGAGGGGAAAATATTTTAGGGGGGGGAGAAAAATTTACAATTGGCTGGGTATTGGGAGAGTAAGTGTGGATTGAGGATGGAGGGGTAAAATTTGAGTGGATGAAATAGGAATGAGGAAAGAGCAAAAGGAGAATGATTAGTATGTTAAAGCAGATGTAGAGAGAGAATGGAAAAAAACTAGGAGAAGAAAGGACAAATGGACAGCAGACGATGGAGAGTTAGCAGAAGACACGAAGAAACCAGAAGAAAGTAGCTGGAGACCCCACGAGAAGATTTTTGAGCGATTGCCATCATTGGAGGGACGAAATAAGACGGTCTGAGTTTGTTATTTTGTCCGAAAGGCAACCTGAGGCCTCTGTCCAGAGTGGATAAAGTCCACTGGGCTGCTCACATGTGGAGGCGAGCATAAGGAACCACATGCATGGTGGATGCCATGTGGCCCAGCAGGTTCTAGCATTTCTCGAGCAGTGAGATAAGGTTTGAGCACTGCTTGGGAAGCTAGCTGTATTATGCGAAGATAGCGGGGCTGCGGAAGGAAAGCCCTTGTCTGTCTGGTATCCAGACAAGCTCCTATGAACTCTAGGGATTGAGTGGGAGCAAGATTGGATTTTGGGAGGTTTATGACTAGTCCCAAATACTGAAGGATTCACATTGTGCGAAACAAAGCAGAGTTAGCTTCTGGCACTGTAGGGGCTCGAATGAGCCAGTCGTCTATGTAGGGGAAGACAAATATTCCCAGAGTGCAGAGAAATGCAGCTACCACAGCCATGCATTTTGTGAATACTCTTGGTGCAGAAGCCAGGCCAAAGGGAAGAACCCTGTACTGGAAGTGCTTTCCTTGAAACAGGAATCAGAGGAATCTTTTGTGATTTGGATGGATGAGAATATGAGTATATGCATCCTTGAGATCTAGAGAACAAAGCCAATCCTGACTTTGAAGGTATGGCAGCAGAGTTCCGAGAGAGACCATTTTGAACTCTCGGAACAGATATTTGTTCAATTCTCTGAGGTCTAAAATGTGCCGGTATCCTCCTGTTTTCTTTGGAATAAGAAAATAGGGGGAGTAGAACCCTGTACCCTGTTGCAGAATGGGTATTTCCTCTATTGCTCCTTGCGCAAGGAGTGTTGTGACTTCTTGACCTAAGAGATTGTCGAGAGAGGTCTAAGAATTGAACTGTCTTACCATTGTAAGAGGGGGCATGCTGTGAAAATGAAGCTTGTACCCCTCTCATACAATGGACAGAGTCCAATTTTCTGCTGTTATTTGGTACCATCTGTGGGCAAAATGACATAACCTGCCTGGGATGTCCAAGGGTTCTGGACCCTTCAGGGGCAGGAAGGCGAAGTTCTCTAGAGAGGAGTCAAAGCCCCTGAGGAGGCTGAGCCTGCTGAGCTGGCTGAGGTTTTACCGCTTTTGGCTTCTTTTGTTGTCTAGGTTGTTGCTGTTGTCCCTTTTAGGCAGGCTGACCTGGACGGTGTCCCTGTTGGGTATAGAAGGATAAAACTTCTTTTTCTTATTGAAAAATGGGTTTTTAAGAGGATCTTTTCCTTGCAGGATCGGCTGTAGATTTGGACAATTTATCCAAAGTGATATTGTCTGCATCTATCTCATTAGCCTTCTCCTGCCAATTCTTGCCAAAGAGATTTTCTCATGTGCAAGGAATGTTTCCTAATTTATCCTGTTCCCAAATTTCCAAGTCGGATGCCTGAAGCCAGGCAATCCAACGTGCACCAATGGCAATAGCTGAGGTTCTGCTTATGCACTCAAAACAGTCAAAGGCTGCACAATTTACAAACTTGGAAACATCCTGGGCATGTTTGACAAGAGTAAGATAGTCCTGTCTTTTGTCATCAGGAAGAAGGGAGCTCATAAGCTCCAAGTCTCATATGACCTCTTTAAGGAACATTCCCATATACAAGATATAGGAACTGATCCTAGCTGAGAGCATGGAAGCTTGGAAGCATTGACGCCCAAAGGCATCAAGAGTCCTGCATTCACGACCTGGAGGATTGGGTGCATGTCTTTTTGCACTTTTCATCCTACACATGGCTGATTCCACTACCATTGAATGATGTGGTAATTGAGTTTTTTGGAAGCCAGGACAAGGTGGAACTCGATACATAGTATTGAGTCTCCGAGAATGAGGAGATGTGGTTAGAGGTGTTTCCCACATTCTCAGCATAAGTTCATGTAAGATCTCATGAATAGGCAGAGTAGCTGCCTTTTTGGGAGCCTTAGGGTATTGGAGAATCTCCAACTCCTTTGCCCTAGGCTCTTTTTCAGGAGCTACTGTGATGGAAAGGCCTCTGGCCACATCACGGATAAAATCCTGAAAGGACATATCCTCTGGAGGAGACATTCTGCGCTGAGGAGAAGAGGAATCCTCTGGGAGAAGTACTATTGTATCGGCAGAGTCTTCGGAGTCATCAGACTCAGAGGATTCAAACTACCTCCGATCCTGGTGATTGTGCAGCGCACAGTACCAGTATCGATCAAAGTTGGTATCGGGTTGCTCTGGTACCGATATATCGATGCTGGAGACAGACGCATGAGACAGACGCATTCCTCAGCATGGGTGGCATACCCATCGACGTTGATGCCGTCGGTACCAGTACTGGTTGAGGTGTCTGAAACAGTTTCAACGGTACTGAAGCCATGAGAAGAGCCACTAGACTGTGTTCGATAGCAAAAAATCTCTGGTCTATCGACACTGCCGATGCTTGGGTGTCGGTACCGGTAGAAGCGGCCTGAACCCCAGAGCATGGCACCAGTAGTTCTGCCGAGGCTGAGGCCTCGAGAACATCCTGGAGCCCCGTTGATGCTTTGGAAGCTGAAGCCTCCCACCGGGGCAGTTTTGCCGGTGAAAATTCCTCAAGGGCAACGCCAGTGGCATCTCAATACTTAGGAGATCTACCCTTTGAGGACCGGCTAGATTTATATTTAGTTACCTGAGATCCATGGGAGGAAGATGAGGCCCTGGACGTCGATGCAACAGACACCGCGTCTGAGGGAAAAAGGGTGCTAAGCTTTGCAGCTCGATTCTGCCGACCCCTTTTTGACATCATTCCACAGGAGAGGCACTCCAAAGTAGAGTGGTCAGGACCTAAACATTTGAGACACCAATCATGGGTGTCGGTGACAGTACCGCCACACTTAAAACATTTTTTTAAAACCAGATGTTGGTTTTTCCATTTTTAAGGAAAAACTGGGCCTAGTGCCCAAAATGGTGCCTAGCACCAAGGAAAAAAGTTTCTGTAGTAAAATAGCTCAGAAACTATAATTTTTTTTTTTAAGAAGAAAGAAGAATGAACCGGCGGTACCGGTATAGCGTCGAGGGAAAGCAGATGCGACCACAAAAACAAAGATTAAAGAAGAAATTTTTCTGCGGTGACAGGGTATGGGACCTGTTGGCTCCGCGGAAAACGAAGAACTGGAGAGGGACAGTTGGAAAGGCAGCACGCAGGCGCTGTGGGGTGCTCCCAAAAGCTTTCCTATTGGACGTTGGGGAGCGTTCCCGCGCAGGTTTCGTCGGTACTGACGATACCCATATGTGAAGACTTACATTCCTGCTTGTTCCTGGAGATAGTGAAATACATGAGTACTCTATAACATAAGGGCGTAAAGATGCACCTCAATCTAGTTGTAGCAGTTATGCTGCACCTAGGTTATTCAGAAACACACGTCAGCTATATTATTTTATACCTCATGTGTAAATTTAAGCTCTATCTATGCCCCTGTGCACGCTCAAACTGAATGTATGCACAATAGGATTTATTTATTTAACTAGGCTTATATACCACTTTTCTACCAAAGTGGTGTGCATTCAGGTATTGTATATATATATATATATATTTTTCCCTTGTCGCCAAAGGGCTCACAATCTATGTTTTTGTACCTGAGACAACGGAGGGTTAAGTGACTTGCCTAAGGCCACACAGAGCACCTGTGGGACTAGAAACCCCAGTCCAAGTTTGCTGTCCTCTAGCAGGATTATGTGCTTACAGAAATGGCAACTACCTAAAGCATGTGTGTAAGTACCCATTCATGCACATAGGGACTTGAGCGCATTAATTAGCATGTAACTTTCCACATGTCCCTTATAAAATCAGTCCCTTTGTCTGCCTTCGATACGTTGAATCTTCTTTCATCTTTGGATTTGGCCCCAACATTTTAAATTGGTTTCAATCTTTTATTATGTGGCTGTTTATCCCTTGGAAGCTGATTTGTCCCATAGAGCCATGAGGCTTGTATCTTCTCTGTTATTCTATTTTATATGTTAAACTCATATACAAACTGGAGATTATTGAATTTTTTTGTTGTTGTTAATTACAGTAGAGTTGATGTTGATTCATGACGATCCTTTTGATAGTTGTCCTAAACTGTGTTCGGTCTTCAATCAGGCGGCTAATTGTTCATAGAGTGGCCCCATTGCTGCTGTTATTGTATCCATCCCTCACATTGCTAGCCTTCCTCTTTTGCATTGACCTTCAATCTTGCCAAGCATGATGATCTATTGAATTTACACAAACAACATCCAATTGTTTTTGTCTTTCAAGGCTGTAACAGTGGAAGTGCTAGAAATAGTTTCAGCCCTCTTAAAAGTAGGTGCAATATGCCTGCAGGAAAACAGCTTTTAAAAATTTCAGCAAGACAGAAACCCCATGGGGTTCGCATCCCATCTCCTGTCTGGGATTTTCCAACTATTCTGAAGTTAGGTGATCTGACTCTCCCACTTTGTACAGCATTTTATAACTTAGGGGTTTTGTTTGATGAAAATATGGCAGTGTGGTTTCATTGGTAGTCTAGACAGCATTCTTTAAATTAAAATTAAATTAAAAGCAGTTAAAGAGCTACAGAGGGCCTTAATACACTAATTCAGGTTTTAGTTTATTTTCAGGGGACTATTGTAATTCATGTTTGATTTGTAGGGTTATCACTATGCTTATGCACTTGCCCTAAATGTGACTGCTCATGTTGTCAGAAGGTAGAATGGACATGCTTATAACCCCATTTCTGAACTCCACTGGCTGTGTACAATGGAGGATCACATTTAAAGGCTACAATTATGACTTCTAGGACCCTACATAGAGAAGCCCCTGGCTATTTAACATTAGCTTTGAATGAGAATGTACCATCATTAACATTTACACCACATTTTGCTAACATGGGGACATGGATGAATCACTATGGGGGTCATTCTGTCCTGTTTGGACGTCCATCCCCGCTTTTCGCTCCCCTGCCGGCCCCAGCTTCTGCCTTCCTGTACAAACAGCATGTTTGTATGGGGAGGCCTAGATGGGGATGGGAGGGGGCGTTGCTGAGGCGGAGTGAGGGTGGGGCATAGGCAGTCCAAAACCCCAGACATACAAGGCCGATTCTGAGGTCAGTCCGGTACATCCGGGGCCATGAACATAGATGGGGGACTTATTCCACCGCAGGGGTGGAATAAGTCCTCCTGGACATCGGGGGATCCTGCCACCGGGCCCGGTAAAAAAAAAAAAAGGTAGGGGTGCAGGAAGTTCCCCACAGCCAGACCTTGGCATGGTAGGCCGGATTGAGGGTCTGGCTATAGGGAAAGAAGTAAATAGGCAGCAGCTGGCATTCATGGCTCCTGAATGGAGCCGCGGTGCCATGGCACTGTGGCTCCATTCAGGAGCCTGACTGAGATAGCTGGGCATGTGCTGGGCGTGCAGGCTGATCGGCCGCACAGGGGCCTGGGCAGCCACATTGGAATGTGCCTCTATACCAAGAAACAGACAAATAGCTAACCCAATAACTACTCTGAACACAACAATCTTACCAAGCGATCCCTGTCCATACATTCTCTAAAATGCTTGTATGCAAATGCTAGAAGTCTAAAAAATAAGATGGGAGAGTTAGAATATATAGCACTAAATGAAAGGTTAGATATGATTGGAATATCAGAGACATGGTGGAAGGAGGACAACCAGTGGGACACTGTGATACCTGGGTACAAACTATATCGTAATGATAGAGCTGATCAAATTGGTGGAGGGGTTGCTCTCTATGTTAGAGAGGGCATTGAGTCAGAAAGGATTAAAGTTTTGCAGGAAACAAAATCTGCTGTAGAATCTATATGGATTGAAATTCCATGTAAAAGGGGGAAGGCGATGGCAGTGGGGGTGTACTATCGACCGCCTGGCCAGAATGACCAAATGGATGATGAAATGTTCAAAGAAATCAAGGAAGCTAACAAACGTTACAGCGCAGTAATAATAATGGGTGATTTCAACTACCCCGGTATCGACTGGGTCAGTGTCACGTCAGGATATGCTAGGGAGATAAAGTTCCTAGACGAAATAAATGACTGCTTCTTGGAGCAGCTGGTTCATGAACCGACCAGAGGGGAAGCCATATTAGACCTAGTCCTTAGTGGAACACAAGATCTGGTACAAGAGATAAGGGTGTTGGGGCCACTTGGCAATAGTGATCATAGCATGATCGCCTTTGATTTAATTAGTGGAGGAGGGATAGTAAGGAAATCCACAGTACTTTAACTTTCGAAAGGGAGACTATGATAAAATGAGGAAAACAGTTAAGAAAAAACTAAAAGGAGCAGTTGCAAAGGTTAAAGACTTACATCAGGCTTGGCTGTTGTTGAAAAATACTATCTTGGAAGCCCAGACCAGCTGTATTCCACGCTTTAAGAAAAGTGGAAGGAAGTACAAAAAACTGCCAGCATGGTTTAAAGGTGAGGTCAGAGAGGCTGTTGTTGCCAAAAAAGCATCTTTCAGGAAATGGAAAAAAGAGCCAAATGACGAAACCTGGAAACAGCACAAGCACTGGCAAGTCAAATGCAAGGCATTGATAAGGCAGGCAAAGGGAGAATTTGAGAAGCTTGCTGCGGAAGCAAAAACGCGAAGTAAAGACCTTTTCAAGTACATTCGTAGCAAAAAACCCGTGAGAGAGTCAGTTGGTCCATTAGATGATAAAGGGGTTAAAGGAGCACTAAGAGGCGACAGCGGAGAGACTGAATGAATTCTTTGCTTCGGTCTTTACTGAGGAAGATGTAGGGATGTTACCCATGACTGAAGTGGTATTTAAAGGTGCGGAAGAATTGAAGGAAATATCGATACATCGGGAAGATGTATTACAACTATTAGATAAACTGAAGAGTAGCAAATCACCTGGGCCAGATGGTATACATCCAAGGGTGTTGAAAGAACTGAAATATGAGATTGCAGACCTGCTATTAGTAATCTGTGAACTATCATTAAAATCATCTCTAATACCTGAAGATTGGAGGATCGCCAATGTAACACCAATTTTTAAAAAGGGTTCCAGGGGTGATCCGGGAAACTACAGACCGGTGAGCCTGACGTCACTACCGGGAAAAATGGTAGAAACCGTCATAAAGAATAAAATTACTCAGCATGTAGATAGTCATGACCTAATGGGAGACAGCCAACATGGCTTTAGACAAGGAAGATCTTGTCTTACTAATCTGTTATGTTTTTTTGAAGGAGTGAATAATCAGGTGGACAAAGGTGAGTCGGTTGATATTGTGTATCTGGACTTTCAGAAAGCCTTTGACAAGGTCCCTCATGAGAGACTTTTGGCAAAACTAAAGAGTCATGGGATAGGAGGCAGTGTACTATTGTGGATCAGGAACTGGTTAAAAGATAGAAAGCAGAGGGTAGGGCTAAATGGCCAATTTTCCCAATGGAGAAAGGTGAATAGTGGTGTACCCCAGGGATCTGTGCTGGGTCCGCTGCTTTTTGACATATTCATAAATGACCTGGAAAGTGGAATAACGAGTGAGGTTATCAAATTTGCAGATGACACAAAACTATTTAAAGTTGTTAAAACCCAAGAGGATTGTGGAAAATTGCAAGAGGATCTTGATAAATTGGAAGACTGGGCATCAAAATGGCACCTAGGGAAGAACAACCCAAACTATGGTTACACGATGCAAGGTTCCACATTAGGAACTACCACCCAGGAAAAAGATTTAGGCGTCATTGTGGATACCATGTTAAAACCCTCGGCCCAGTGTGCAGCAGCGGCCAAGAGAGCAAATAGAATGCTAGGTATGATAAGGAAAGGAATGGAAAATAAAACAAAATATATTATAATGCCTCTATATCGTTCCATGGTGAGACCGCACCTTGAATATTGTGTGCAATTCTGGTCGCCGTATCTTAAAAAGGATATAGCGATTTTAGAAAAGGTTCAGAGAAGAGCCACCAAAATGGTAAAGGGGATGGAAGGATACTCCTATGAAGAAAGGCTAAAAAGGTTAGGGCTCTTTAACCTGGAAAAGAGACGGCTGAGGGGAGATATGATAGAAGTCTATAAATTAATGAACGGAGTGGAACGGGAAACGTAGATCGATTGTTTACCTTATCAGAATATAGAAAGACTAGGGGACATGCAATGAAGCTACAGGGTAAACTATTTAAGACTAATAAAAGAAAATATTTTTTCACTCAACGTGTAATCAAACTCTGGAATTTGTTACCGGAGGATGTAGTAAAGGCTGTTAGTGTAACTGGGTTTAAAAAAGCTTTGGACAAGTTCCTGGAGGACAGGTCCATAAACCATTATTAAGAAGGGACCCAGGATATCAATGCTTGAACCAATACAAGCATTGTGGAACCTGTGTCCCTTGGGGAAACTGCTAGGTACATATGACCTAGATTGGCCACTGTTGGAAACAGAATACTGGGCTTGATGGACCTTGGTCTGACCCAGTATGGCATATCTTATGTTCTTATGTTAGTTGCATGGATAAAGTCAGCCAAGGAAGAGCTCACACCATTCATATACAAAATCATACACACATCCCTCACACAGGGACATATGCCTGCAACCCTCAAACTGGCATTAATCAGGCCCATCCTAAAAAGCCTGAAAATGGGCAAGGCAGACCCCAAAGCATACCAACCAGTTTCAAACTTATGTTTCATGACCAAAATCATAGAAAAGACAGTACAGCTACTGTGGTAGACTATGGCCTATATAATAGCCTGTACAAGTATGAGAGGCCTGCAAGCTAGGCCTGAGTCCCCACCCCCACTTAGAAGTAGTGCTGTGAAAGATCAAAGTCAGTGAAGGCTAAGGATCTGCCTTAAATCGCTCTAAACTGCCTTTGGTAAGTTTGTGTTAATCCTTATTCAATGCTTATATGCCGATGATAGATATGTTCCAGTGTTTTGTATTCTCACATTCTCTGAGCCTAGCAATGACCTTGTAGTAGGAATGTATTTATGTCTAGAAACTGAGTTTTAGTTAGAATAGCCTGAGAAGGGGGAACAGGGTGCTAGGCCCAGTGAGGGTCCCCGATTGGATAGATGCAGGGGGCGTTGGGACCAATAGAAAGTCTGCCTGTATCAAACTGTGAAACTTGTATATAAGGAAGTTGTTCCTGTTCGCCATTGCTCAGTCCTTTTTTGAAGCTTTGACTTACTGAGCCATGTGCACAATAAATTGGCTTGGATCTTTGAACTGACTCCTGGTTTTATTTATTGCATGCTTATCAGCTGCTACATATTCTTGGTGCATTGGCCGGGAAGGTGCGAGCGGGGGATGGTATGCAAGTGAATATACCACGACTTCTCGCCTCACAGGTTTGGTCCGGTTGGAACCATGTCTGTCCGACCGCAGGGGAATTCTCTGGCGCCGCCGGTCTTATTGTATCGGTGAGGGTTCCGCCTTGCCTCGGCGGGCCACTGGGTCCAGCTGGCCAACCTCCGAACCCGAGGGGAGTCCAGGGTCCAACCCATGTACTGGTTTGATATCGGGAACCGGATCCGGTGAGTAGCAATTTTCTGCTAATCGGTCTGTCAGCCTGTCGAGAGTCTGGAATAAGCGCTTGAGAGTCTGATCACCTCTCATGTCGGTCCTAGTAAGTCTCGGAAGTCTTAAAGGTATAAGCAGAGACTGAACCCACCAACCCCTCAGCCGGTCAGTCAGTCAGGTTTTATTGGGATTTATTTACGTTGGGATTTAATTCTGTCTGTATGAGAGGGGTACTGATTTACTTGAGGTTAAGAATAATTATTCAGCTATCTCCAGTATTCAGGAGTAGCAAGCAGGGAAAATCCTTTCACTGGAGCAAGAAATGGGTTAGCTTCAGGATCTGGTTATGGCCCAGATTAAAGACAAGTCTGTGATTTCATGGAAAATTGAATATATAGAAAATCAAGTTCATCAGAATAACATCAAACTTTTGAACTTTCCTAGATCTTCATTTTGTCATCAGTGGAGATGTTGAGGAAATACTTCAGGGACGTGTTGAAACTTCCTTCGCAGCATTTTCCACCAGTGACTTGGGCACAGTACTTGTCTTTGGGAGCCGGTGACCTCGGTGCTGTTTCTGGAATTGTTTCTTTGGGGGGTGGGGACCTAACGGGATTATTAGAAAACTCCTTGGAGGTAATCACAGATAGAACCACCCTCCTTGTTACCCTGGCTTTGGAGTCAGATAAAGCTTTAATTTTCCGCTCTTATTTCAGGAACTGTAATGTGCCTTTCCTGAAATCTCAGGTTAGAATGTTTCCAGATTTATCTTGTGATTTTCAGATGAGGAGGAGGAGGGAGTTCCTGGACCTTTGACCCAGGGTCCTGGCCATTGGGGCTATTTTTCAGTTAAAATTTCCTGTTAAATATTGTTTCTTATAAAGATAATATATATATGTTTTTTGAGCCCAAGCAACTGTTAGAGTTCTTGAGTGTTAGAGAAGTAATTCCTGTTCGGGTTGCTGTTTCTTCCCATATGGCTGACGCTCAAGTCTCCACCTGCTTAGTTATTTCCTTTTGAAAGTTGGTGGTGGGTCCTTTGGTCCTGCCTGTACTAGTGTATTTCTTGGTACCCCCTTGTATTTCCTTTACTTGTGGACTAATTTGGTATGGATGTATATTTCTTATAGTAGTTTTCTTTCTTGCCATTATCTTTTCATTCATGTGAATACCTGGATGTGTAATGTTAAAACGTCAATAAAAAATTTAAAAAAAAAATTAGACTACTGCAACTCACTCTACCAAGGCCTGCCAGCACATACTATTCACCCCCTCCAGATGATCTAGAACATGGTTGCCTGTATTATCACTGGAACAACAAAATGCAAACATGTAACCCGACATTGGCCCAATTACACTGGCTACTGATGAGGAGTTGCGCCAGGTTCAAGGCTATACTCAATGGGTCCAATTTTGATCTGGGTGGTGCTATGCGCCACATTGGCACATAGCCCCCCTCCTATCCCAGATTTTCCATGCTAGGGTCATATGCGGCCCCGTCATCAAAACTCCGGGTATCGCCGCACAGCTAAGAGATCACAGGAGCTACCCATGTAGCACCGATTTTCAATGTTACACGGTTAGCCCTAGTGCCTTACCAATAGGCAAGGGTTTCCCTCACCTATCTTTAAGCGCAGAGCGCTAACCATGTAGCATCGAGAATTGGTGCTACATGGGTAGCACCATGGCCCTCCTCCGCACTGCCCCGCCCCGGAATGCCCCAATGCTAACCGCATAGCATTGGGGTGCGTAAGGGACAAACCAGGGAAATTTTGAAGGCATTATCCGTGTAGATGCCTTCAAAAATTCCCTGTTAAAGCATTTACATAGCTAACTAGGGCAGTTACCCATATAAATGCCTTCACAAATCGGGCCCAATATATTTAAAATACTACACAATGCTTCAGCTGAGTCTCTCCAGGATCTGATAAAAAAAAATTATGAAAGCCAGCCGACGAGAACAAACTGCCAGAACACATTAGTCATGCCTAGTAAATACTCCAAAGCCAAAATGGACCACTTCCAACAGGGCACTATCATTATATGCATCGAACTTATAGAATTCCCTCCAGGAGGATATTAGAAATACGAGGGACACCAAGGACTTCAGAATAAAGTTGAAGACACTCCTGTTCATAGAACATTTTGACAGCATCACATAGGGCATCACTAACTGCCATCCACACACTAACACACCCTGAGAAACAAACACTAAACAAACACTACACACAACCCCAACTTGTAAATAAGTTATACTAATTTTACTGTTAAGATTTGATGTCTGCCTGCCTGCATGCTCTGCAACCCCATCCTATATAAAGTGTTAATTGTAAACAGTTGAGTTGCATGTAAACTACCTGGCTATAATATAAACAGTTGAGTTGAAATATAAACCATCTTGATTTAAGGAAAAGGCACATTAAATAAATAAATATTCACGATGTATCAAGGAGGGCTCTTAAGCTGCATTTGTTGTGGAAATTGAAGCTGTTCTTGGTTTTGCAGGGGTAGCACAGTTACTTACCTGTAACAGGTGATCTCTGGGAACAGCAGGAATAAGTCTTCACATATGGGTACATCAGTACCGACGGAGCCTGCGCGGGAACGCTCCCCAGAGTCCAAAAAGAAAGCTTTTGGGAGCATCCCACGCGCATGCGTGCTGCCTTCCCGCCCATTCACTTCCCTCTCATCAGTTGGGTTTATAACTGAGACCGAAGGAGGGAAGTAGACAAATTAGAGAGAGAGAGAAACAACTCCTAGGGGAGGTGGGTGGGTTGTGAAGACTTATTCCTGCTGTTCCCAGAGATCACCTGTTACAGGTAAGTAACTGTGCTACCTCCAGGAACGAGTCTTCACATATGGGAGGTCCCATCATTTTGCCAATCTAGTCGATGGGCCATGCTATTTCCCAGAACCTGAGGCATCCAAGGGATGGAGGGTAGGAGTTGAAGTGAGAAGGGTGTGCTGTGGAACAGCTTGACTAAACAAGGCGTCTAGAGAGGAGTCCTTGTGTAGATCAGAAATGTTAGTGAAAAATTGGATTCCAATTTTCTAATGTGGACCTTAGTCAAAAATATTGCGAAAGTATTTGTTGAGAGTAATGGTCTGGTGCTAGAAACCAGTACATTATCCTCAAAGAAAATACCTTACTGTGAAGTAGAGGAAATAAATTTTGCAATACAGGCAGAGGTCAGAAGCCTAAATGGCTAGAACTAATCTCAGAAGAAAAAACTGGGAGAGTTTAATGGGGTTGGACCTTGGATGAGAAGCTAAAGCTTCAGTAGGCCAACGTTTGAAGCTCTTTGTCCTTGGAGCAGAAAAAAGCTCTAGGAAAGAGAGGAGATAAATCTGACTGGTTTGCAGAAAAAGGATGGGTCTTTGAGACCCCTCTATCCAAATGAAAGAAAGGAACATTTGTAGTAGGCGGTGTAGCCTCCAATTTCTTGAAGATTAGGAATGTCTTCCCCAAGTAATGTCACTTAGGATGACTTTACATAGAGAGCTTCAAATGTAACGTAACCAGAGAGGTTACAGTAAAAGAAGGTAGTTTGTGATTACCATAGAAATTGGTTGTCCATTTAAACCCTATGGCATGCTGGAACAGCATTAATATGGACAGTAACAAATCTTTCAGAGTGAGATATGTGTATTTATATACACACATATACACACACATATATAAATATAAATAAAGAGAGACTCACTCAAATACAAGAAGGGGTAAGACATGCTTGCAAATATGGATAGAGAACCCCTTACTGGTTATACGTGGAAGAACCAAGAAGAAGGTTACATGGAAACCAGTGGAATTTTCCTAGTCAGAAGGATAGGTCTAGATCTCTAAAATTCTAGACTTTGAATAACCAGAAATGGAGATCTACGTGAAGGGGTGCAGAGAAAACCTTAGTCTTAAGACGAGAAGTCTGGATCCTTCTATAAATTCAGTGTGGAGAAAAAGACACTATTAAAAGGGAATACCATATTTGCCCATCTATGAGGGCAATATGAGTATAATGCGTTCTTTGTTCAGCATAAGCTCGAATGAAGTACTGGGATTAGAAGGAATGTGGTAGACAAGGATCGACTGCAGTGAAAAGAAATGCATCCATGTTGGAGAAGTTCTACTGGAGATGTGGAACAACTCAGGGAATTAAGCAATTCTTTATGCTTTCACGTGATCTAAGCCCTGGTTCATTTTCCCTAAAAGGAAATTTTAAGGAAGATGGTAAAGGTAGGAAAAAACTGGTCATGTGGGAGCATGACTGGGCAAGCCTTTGAACCATCTGGAAGCTACCCACCAGGAATAGCTCTGACGCTCTCTGGCAAAGGCCCATAATTGCAGAGCTTTTTGTAGAATTGCCGAGAGCATGTTGTAGGTTGCCCAGGTGAGATCTGGTTGTTTAACTACCAGTGTGCAACCTAATCTATTCTGTGGGAGCCAAGGAATTGAAGATGGCTAAGAATAGCAGACAGGCTGGTTGCCTGCAACAATAAATTGTCCAAGTAGGTTTTGGAACCTCTCTTGGAATTATGTGTTATTAAGGCAGCAGAAGAGGTTAGGTCCTATAGATTGGAAAAGGACCGACAGACATAATTAGAAGTGATAAACTCTCAATTATGGTCTGATAAGCTGTCTTAAAAGAAATATTTGAAAGATTGCAGAGGGGAGAAACTCTGTATGGAAATCACTTACTGGAGTAGGTATTGAGGACAATCCTATGGCTTAAAAGGTAAGCCCTCCAGTCAACTAGTATCACTCTTAGAGTGAAAATCTCAACTAAGAGGGATAGAAAGTAATACAGAGTTGGGAAGACTTACAGTTTGGTAGTCCCTGAAAAGGGTAAAGCTCCCCTGCAGTCAAAGTATAAGATATCCTTGTACAGAACAACTGCCAAGGTGAAGGGCATAGCATACCTTGTAAGTAGTTGTAACTCTTCTGTTTAAATTAAAAGGAGAGGAGAAAACGGTTACCTGTGGGGCATGATTATCCTCAATAGCTCTAAGAGCTGAAAGGATGGATTGCCCTTGGCAAGAGATTCATGCCTAAAGTAGAGGATTGAGGCAGTGTATTACTGACCTCTTAATAAGGATGAGAAGAACTACAAATGCTTCTATAGTTAAGAAGTAGTGGTTCTGAAACTCAACAGGAAAAAATATTTAATGAAATAAAAAATCAGAAACCCTGCGACTGCTGAGTTTGCTGAGCCTGTTGAGACTTTGGTTTTCTTAGCCTGGTATGATGTTGCCCTTCTTTGGAAACATCTGCATGATGGGTAGAAGATGAATAAAACTTTTTCCCCCTAAGGGAATAAAGTTTGTTAGGAGATTTTTTAGTAGCTGGGGTAGAGGAAAGTTTTGACAATCCTCTGAAAGTAACACTATCAGTGTTTAACTGCATAGCTTGAAATAAAGCATCCTTGTTAAAGAGATTTTCACCAGTACAAGGAGTATTTCCCAGCTTTTCTTGTACCCATTTGTCCAAGTCTGAAGCTTGGAGCCAGGCTATGCGTCGTGCTCCTATGGCTATAGCAGAGGTTCTGCTAATAGATTCAAAACAGTCCAGGGAAGCATGATTAAGGAATTTAGAGACATTTTGAGCATGACTGACTAATATGGAAAAGTCTGCTCTTTTATGTTCTTGAAGAAAAGGGTTCAAAGACTTTAAGTTCTTTGTGACCTCTTCAAGAGATAATCCCATATAGAAAATATATGAGATAATTCTTGCTGAAAGCATGGATGCCTGGAAGCATCGACGTCCAAAGGCATCTAGAGTTCTAGACTCATGATCTGGCGGATAAGAAGAGTGCTTCTTTGTATTCTTAATTCTAAGTTGAGTCTTTTGAAAACCTGGAGAAGGTGGCACTTTGTACATGAAGTCAAGTGTCTTAGAATGTGGTGATACCGTTAAAGGAGTTTCCCACATTCTGAAAAGTAGATCTTGTAAGATCTGATGCAAAGGAAGCATGATTGCCTCCTCTGGAATCCAGGGGGATTGCAGGATCTCTGAATCCCCTGGGAAGGATTCTTTACCAGGTATAGAAATGGCAAGTAATTTTGCCATATCAAGCAGAAAAGCTTGAAAAGAAATCTCCCTGGGGGGGACCCTCTAAAATGAGGGGTAAAGGCTAGACTTGTTGAAGATTCAGCCTTGGTACCGATGGATTCATCCCAGTCATCGGGATCGGAAGACCTGAAAGGGTGGAGCATCGGATTTTCCTTAAAGTAATGTCTTCGGTACCGCCCGAGGTTGGTACCGAGACGAGTTAGTACCGAATCATCCATGCTAGAGATCGATTCCAGGCTCGGCATAGAAGGAAGCGAGTCTGTCGAAGTAAGCATGGACGGTACCGACACCCATGCCCATGTCGATACCGGTACCAGTACTGAAGCCAATACCGGTACCAAAGCCGATACCGATACTGGAAGATCGGTCTGCAACAACTCTAGCAGTACCGAAGTAACCGAGAGCGCTAGACTGCGATCATCGGTGAGGAGTGTTTCATCCATCACCATAGCCGATGCCGAGGTGTCGGTACCACTCGAAGCGGCCACAACCACAGAGCATGGCACAGGTATGTTCATCGAGGTAAGAACCCCGGGAACAACCTGAAGCCCCGTTAATGCTTTGGAGCCTGGAGACTCCCGCCGGGGCTTTATTGCCAATATATCCTCGAGGGCAAGGCCAGAGCCATCTCGATACTGGGAAGGAGATCTACCACTCGAGGACTGGCTAGTCTTTACAGACTTTTGTTTGGTTACCTGATCCTGTGGAGATATTCTAGCTGGTGACATTGAGTGCGATGTGAACCGGGTATCGAGTTGTGCTCGATTCTGAAGACTTCTTCTGTTTGAGCTCCAGCAGGAAAACACTCCAGTGGGCAATGGTCAGGACCCAAACATTTTAGACACCAATTATGGGTGTCTGAAAACATATCTGTACCGCCACACTTTGAGCATTCCTTAAGGGTAGTGGCTGGCTTTTCCATGATGGAAAGATAGAGGCCCAGTGGCCTAGAAAGTGTCAGACACTAAAACAGGAAAATTTCTGAAGACAAAGAAGAAATTCTTTAGAAAAAAGAAAGAAAAAGACCGGCGGTACCAGTGGCGTCGAGGGAAGGCAGACGTGGCCACAAAAAACTAAGAATAAAAAGAAGAATTTTCTGCGGTGACAGGAATATGTCCTGCCGGCTCCGCGGAAAACTGATGAGAGGGAAGTGAATGGGCGGGAAGGCAGCGCGCATTGTCAGACGGCTGCCTGGGTGAGAACCTTCACAGTCTCGGCAAGTGCATATTTCTATATGATTTGCAAGGTATTGTGGGCAATGTAGTTCATTCACACCAGACACAGCTGCTGACAATAATTTAGTTGTGCTCTTGGGTAAAGCCAATAAGATATTTATTTATGGGGTTATTTCTCCCAACACAGATATGCTTGGTAGCACATAAATTAGGTAACTTGCTTTCAGTGTTAACTTGGAAAAAACAAAGTCAAAATCAGGAAAACAACAAATGAAAAGCTACAAAGCAAGAAACAAACTGTTCTTTTCACTCCCCTAGCTCACAAGCAATTAGGTAAGGCTTAATTGCTAGCAGTCACCAGCTGAAACCCCTTAGCTGGCTTGCCTTCCACTGTGTGGGTCAAATCCTACTTCAGGAGCTTTTCTGAGTAGATTAAAGAACAAATTTGTATTTCTTTGTGATGGTTGCTGTACTTTATAACAGAAAGTTACCAACGGAGTTTAGACAGAGAACAGTCCATATAAATAGGATCTTCATCTGCTATTATTCCCCCTTGTTCAACAAGCATGGGTTCAATATCATGGATTGGCACAGATGAATCTCTCAATGGAGCACTTTCAGGAGAATACTTGTTTCCCTGCTGTCTTTCAAGGTTATAGCTAGGGCATAGATCAGTGTTCATACCTGAGCTTCCATTGCTGTTAGAGTTCCTCTCTATATAGCCTGGCCAGTATGTAGTCCAGTTCTTATGTCCAGCCTTCCAATCCAGATCCCTGGACACTGGATCTCTCTTCACATACCTTCTGGCACGGGTCTTAGGGTCCCTTCCACGTGCAGCCGTCTCCCTCACAGGTAGCGTCTGGAGATTCCTAGCTCTGCAGCACCATTCCTCTGGCTTTCCCCAGTCCAATGGTGTATGCTGGCCTTGGAATGCCTCCCAGTATATGTACTGCTTTGGACTCTTCTAGACCTCTCAAAGGCTTTTCTCCTCTTTCTCCCAGAGGGACTCTTTCCCTCTCTGTCTGTCCGGTTTGGCTTCTGCTTCTGATGATCCTTCAGATGAAACTGATGATCCTTCTCTGGATATCCAAGGTGATCATGAAGATGGTCATCTGTAGAATAAACTCTACTCTTATTCTGCCTGGATGAGTGCTCCTCCCTAACACAGCGCAGCTGTGCTGAATCAGGCCCTGCCCTTTGAGATGAGTGCTTAGGGATTACCTCATAGCCCTCCTGATTGAACACACGTTTCCCCACTTCAGCTCCTCTAATGGCTGTTGGAAACCTGGTGCATTCTGGGACTGGTAGTCTTTTATGGGAAAATTCTGTTTTCTTATTTCTACCAGAACTGACAGGTTGCTTGTTCAGAGTCATTTCACCTTTTCTATAGCTCCTTCCTGAGCTATGATAAGCTTCCTTATCACAGCATGCGTGTGAGATGCTCCCAAAAGCTTTCTTTTTGGACACTGGGGAGCGTTCCCGCGCAAGCTCCGTCGGTACCGACGTACCCATATGTGAAGACTCATTCCTGCTTGTTCCTGGAGATTAGTGTTAAGTCCTATAGACTACTGTAATTACTTATTTTTGGTGTTGTCTGACTCATCGGTGAGGCCATTACAGCTGATTCAAAATTCTAGTATAACATCATATTACTCCCTTCTTGGTGTAACTCCATTGGCTTCCAGTGTGGTGGCGTATTAGATTTAAAGTACTATCAATGGTTTCTAAGGTGTCATAATTCAGTGTTTTTGTTGGTGCATTTTCCTTTACAGCTTAGAGTGACCATATGTAGTTTGCGCTCTCAGGAGTGGGCTATGTTATTAATCTGAGCCCTGTGTGGGTTCTGGGTTGCCAGGGCTATGGATCAGATATTCTCTTTGATGGTAGCCCTGCTATGCAATCAGTTACTTTTGTCTTTGCACGTGGAGGCTGATCTGTTAGATTTCAGGAAGAAATTAAAGGGGTCTCTTTTTATGCAAACGCATTTTTGTGATTTTATTTGTTATTTTTGACTGTATTAAGGAAGTCACTATGTTTTATATTATTTTATCTATGTTTGCATGATCTGTTTAGTTTTATATCATATTTCCAATGTTGTAATCTGCTGATTATAGATTGGCAGAGTATAAATTTGTATAAATAAATCATAGCCTTTATACACGCAGTGGCCCCCACGAAACCCGTTCTACAGCTTTTTCCATTGAGGGGCCTAATTTATGGAACTGTTACCTTCACAATTATGTCAAGACAACAGTTACCTAATTTTTTGTGTTCTTATTTTTCAGTCAGGCATTTGGATCAGAAAGTTGTCCTCTGTGTTGGGGTTATTTCCTTTTCTCATTTATTTATTTACAACTTGTTATTTTATTGTTCTTAATGTTTGGAACTTTGTCCCATCTCTTGTTTGGTCTTCACATATTGGGTTTATTATTTCTGTTTTGTATTTAATGTTGTGTGTGTGGCCTGGGTGTCACTAAGCCCTTGTCTTAGCCTTTTGAGTGAAGGTGCTGGGTGGGAGCAGTGGAGCTTGTGCCCAGGAAGCAGCATGCATTCAGACCTAGTAATTTAGAAGTAACTTTTGGGAATCCATATACCTAGGATTTTGAAGGAAAAAGAACATCTTTTTCCTGAACCACATCTAAGCATTCCTTTTACCCTACTTCAGTATCAGATACATGAAAAGGAAAACACTTTGTTCCAACAGGGTAAAGCAAGTGTAAAGTGGCTACTTCTACAAGCTATCCTGGACTCTGACTCGTCTCTCGCACCCTGGCTCAGCAAGGAAGCAACCATGTAGAAGGGTCCTTTTTCCACCAAGCTGTCTTGGAACACTGGACTAGCCCATGCCAGTGGGGCCACAAGTTCACAGGAAGTGGAAGGCAAAAAAAAAATGGCAGGAAAGATCTGCGAGGCACTCACCTCAATATTCATGGAAGGAGTAATAGAGAGAAACCATATGGAAGTTCCCCAGGAAATATTCCTGTTATCGTTTGGGAAAAAATCCATTCAAAGCTAATATAGCTCATGAGCTAATGAGCCCATGGACTTGAATGAGTAGTGGGAAAGGAAGAGAAGTAACTCTGTTGTTCAATGTACTGTTGCATTATTATAACTCATCTTGATTTCTGTACTGCTCCAAATAGCTGTGCCTAGACTTATATAACCCCAATTCCTCTAGAGAGCGGGAGGGGGGGAAAACATCTTTGTATATTTGTAGCCCACTAGATACAAGATACTCCAGACTGGTGAGATATACATTTTAGGAGGTAATAAGAACCCTCAATTCTATCCAGCTGGCTGTAATTCTAGCACATTGTTCTTCATGCATTATGTAAAGGAGAGATGACTTCTCTTTTGTAATGCTTCTCAGTGTCACCACGAGTTTAAGATCCAGTACTCAAATACATCCCTTCCTTATTTACAAAGAAAAACCATACTAGGTCAGATCAAGGTCCATCAAGTCCAGTATCCTGTTTCCAACAGTGGCCAGTCCAGATCACAAGTACCTGGCAGGTTCTCAAAGAGGCACACAGGTTCCATAATACTCGCCCTGGGATAAGCAGTGGATTTCCTGGGTCCTCTTTAATAATGGTTTACTGCCACTGAGCCACTCTCTTCAGAATCTATTTTGAGGGATACTGGGAAAGATGCATTAGGGTTTGGCAATTACAGTCAACAGTAATTTGTGTGTTTCTCTTAAGTTTGATTACTTCTTATATTCACTGTAAACCACAGAGAATGTATAAGATCCCAGTACAGAAGAAAGTGAACGGGTGCACGGAGCTTGAGATATTTAGGTATCCACTTCCATCAGAACCTGAAAATAGTAGAAAGACTTGAAGACATGCAATGAAGCTACAATGTAACCCATTTAATACTAATAAGATAAAATATTTTTTTTACTTAATGCGTAATCAAACTCTGGAATTCGTTACCAGAAGATGTAGTAAAAGCTGTTTGCTTAGGCAGCAGGAATGCTAAGCACACAAGTCAGTGACATCATCTGGTGGCATTGGGACAGAACTGCTCTCCCATAGCTCAGAACTTTGTTGAAATGTTCTGGGCATGCGCAGCCCTTCCCGTGTGCAGCGGTTTCAGCTCCTCAGTTGGTTTAAAAATTCACTGGAAGCAACTCTCAGCGAGGTAGGAGGGATTTTCGGGCTAGCTACTAAGCTGCAGAAACATTTTCCATTTTACTGTAGTTTAATTTAACATGGGAGTCACTAATTTAGCTCAGTAGTGCAGGTTAATGACTCATGATAAAGGAATAACATAATTTGCATTGAGCAGCACCAGCTGCGTTATTTCCAGGAGAAAAATAATGTCAGTTTAAAGCCAGGAGCATCAGGCTGCTAACACATGGCCCGATGCTCTTAAAGGAGCTGGAGCCTGTATTGACTGATCATGGGCGGCCCAAGAGTGATGCAGGGCCATGTGTGAAGACTCACTGCGGGGCCTCATTTGCATAGCCACTGGACCTCATTTGCATAAATTTAATTTATTTTACAATGTATATGTTGCCCATCTAAACTTTTAAGCTGCTTTTGAAGGAGCCCTTCACAAGCCTCTTTTTTGTCCTGGCAATGACTTAGGGGCATGTTTACTAAATATTAATATGCATTAAGTGCCACTGCACCAATAGAAATAAAGGGGTGCACTTAGTGCACATTAACATTTATGAATGCGCATTAGCTTTTAGTAGACATGCCTCTTAATGAGTGTCTCAATGCCATTTGCATGGGCAGTGAGGATAAAGAGACTACCAGATATCTACATTACTATACTCCAGTGTCATCTGCCAGGCACATTAAGTGCTATACCCTGCCCATTTAGAACCCATAGCAAACCTGCCGTATCATAACAGCACTACCAGGACTCACAAAGCACCAAACCCTACCTATCAAAAGGCAACACTGCAAATATTAAACCAATACATCTCCTACTGGGGAAAGAGAACAAGTGGGACTGTCACATAGAAACTACATGTTTATTTATTTAGCAATGCTTATATACTGTTTTTCACCAGGTCAAAGTGGTATACATTCAGGTACGGTATATATTTCCCTTGTCCTCGAAGGGCTCACAATCTACATTTTGTACCTGAGGCAATGGAGGGTTAAGTTGCTTGCCCAAGGCCACAAGGAGTGCCTGTTTGACTAGAAAACCCAGTCCTTCCGGCCCAAGGTTGTCCTCCAGTGGGATTCAAATCCCTGGCCCGAGGCAACTTGCTCCAAACACTAGGCCACTCCTCCCGCCAAACAGAATACTGCAGCTTGGTTACATATTTATATCTGAAGCATTTATATACCACCCATCTGCAAACAACGCAATCTAGGCAGTTTACAATCAGGTGCAGTATATATTCTCTCATCCTCAAAGGACTCACATTCTACATGCGTACCTGAGGCAACGGAGGGTTAAGTGGCTTGCCCAAGGTCACAAGGAGCGACTAGGAGGGACTAGAGACCCTAGTCACTCTGGCCAGAGGTTGCAGTCCCTGAGTGGAAATTGAACTCCTGGCCCGCTGTAACATGTCCCAACCATGCAAAACATAGTCTGTCACCAAACACAGAACAAGAGATTACAATTTAGAAATATCAAGACAATAATTAAAGTGGGAACCCCAAAAGCCAATCTTGGAATGTACAACACCACTGGAGAAATAAAATATAAATTAATTTCTCCTTGTACTAAACAAAACGCAAAACGTTAATGATGCACATTTCCCAGAGGTGACATATTCGTTAAGGAAGCTTGAAAGGAAATGGAAACAAAATAAAGACCCTGATGTACTAGTTCAAGATGAAATTAGACTTACCTGCTAATTGTTGTTCCTGGAGTAGATCCAGTCTAGTCCCGGACCTCTGAGTTGACAATCCCATTCAGCAGCTTGGAGACTGAGGAACCTCCTTTTTCTGTGATGTCATCTGTATATCTTCCAGGAATCCGCCTGCCCCCATCAGTTCACTATTGACAAAGCAGACTCTCCGGAGAAACAAGTAAGAATCAACCTCCTAAGATGTTTTTTGTTTTTTTTTAATCGCATAAAAGCTACCATAACATTCTGTTACTAACCCGAACACTAAGTTAAACAACCTTCAGAAAACTTTAAATGTGCTGAGGCTTTCCCCCCATCTGATTGGACGAAACTTGCCCCAGCTATGCCATGCATGCTTTCAGGAAAGCTCCCCACCAGGCTGTTCGGCTTACCTGCCATAATCCCGACCTTCAGGCTGATATTTGCAGATGCACCATGCTGGGACGGGACGGGACTCGACTGGATCTACTCCAGGAACAACAATTAGCAGGTAAGTCTAATTTCACCTTCCTGATCGTAGCTCCAGTCTAGTCCCGGACCTCTGAGTATGTACCAGAGCAGTACTTTTCATGGGAGGGACCGGCAACCGCAGCCTGAAGGACCACCGATCCAAAACGCACATCTTGTGCCGCCTGTACATCGAGCCGGTAATGCTTCACAAAAGGATTCAAAGAAGACCACGTCGCCGCTCTACAGATCTCGAGTGGCGGCACCAAGCAAAGCTCCGCCCAGGACGCCGCCTGCGCCCTGGTGGAATGAGCTCTAAGCCCTTCCGACACCAACTTGCCCTTCAACACATACGCCGACGCGATTGCCTCCTTCATCCACCGGGCTATAGAGGCCTTAGACGCCGCCTCACCACGTCTGGGCCCACCGAACAGGACAAACAACCTGTCAGACTTGTGAAAACTTGCTGTCTGCCGCAGATACTTCTTCAACGCCCGTCGAACGTCCGGCTCCTAGGGGCTGTACCCCCCGAGTGTCTACTAAACACCGGCAGAGAGATGTCCTGATTCAGATGAAACACTGACACTACCTTAGGCAAAAAGGCCGGCACCGGTCTTAACACTACCTTGGACTCAAAGAACGACAAATAAGGTTCCTTGCAAGACAATGCCTGAAGCTCCGAAATCCTGCGGACCGAACAGATGGCCACCAGAAACCCAACCTTCAAGGTGAGATCTTTCAAAGATGCGCCACTCAAGGGCTCAAAGGGCTCCCGCTCTAGCGCTTCCAGCACAAGCGGAAGGCTCCATTTAGGCACCAAGTGCCTCCTGGGCGGTCGCAATAAGGACACCGCCCTTAGAAAACGCTTAATATCCAAATGCCCCCCCAAGCGGAAGGCCACCTATCTGCCCTCGGTAACACGACAGCGCTGCCACCTGCACTCTAAGGGAGGCCGCCGCCAACCCTTTGTCGAAACCATCCTGCAGAAACTCTAGAACCTGCGGGATGGACGCCCTCAAGGCCGCCGAGCCCCTGTCTGCACACCAACCTTCGAAGATTCTCCAGACTTGTACATACGCCAAGGACGTCAACCTCTTCCTCGCCTTTAACAACGTGGTAATGACCACCGAGGAGTATCCTCTGGTCTTCAGCCGCGCCCTTTCAAGAGCCAAGCCGTAAGCGAGAATCGATCCACGTGAGGCATGAACAGGGGACCCTGCGACAGGAGGTCCACCCGAGCTGGGAGACGCCAAGGTCACGCCGCCAGCAGCCTGATGAGGTCCGCATACCAAGGGCGACGGGGCCAGTCTGGCGCGATCAGGATCACCTGCCCCCGGAAGCTTTCGATCCGCTGCAGAACTCTGGCTATCAGCACAAGCAGAAGGCTCCATTTAGGCACCAAGTGCCTCCTGGGCAGTCGCAATAAGGACACCGCCCTTAGAAAACGCTTAATATCCAAATGCCCCCCGAGCGGAAGGCCACCTATCCGCCCTCGGTAACACGACAGCGCTGCCACCTGCACTCTAAGGGAGGCCGCCACCAACCCTTTGTCGAAACCATCCTGCAGAAACTCTAGAACCTGCGGGATGGACGCCCTCAAGGCCGCCGAGCCCCTGTCTGCACACCAACCTTCGAAGATTCTCCAGACTCGTACATACGCCAAGGACGTCAACCTCTTCCTCGCCTTTAACAACGTGGTAATGACCACCGAGGAGTATCCTCTGGTCTTCAGCCGCGCCCTCTCAAGAGCCAAGCCGTAAGCGAGAATCGATCCACGTGAGGCATGAACAGGGGACCCTGCGACAGGAGGTCCACCTGAGCTGGGAGACGCCAAGGTCGCGCCGCCAGCAGCCTGATGAGGTCCGCATACCAAGGGCGACGGGGCCAGTCTGGCGCGATCAGGATCACCTGCCCCCGGAAGCTTTCGATCCGCTGCAGAACTCTGGCTATCAACACCCAGGGCGGGAAGACGTACAGAAGTTGATCCTCCGGCCAGGCCTGGATGAGCGCATCTAGACCCTCTGACATCCTTTCTCTGCGCCTGCTGTAGAACCGACTGGCTTTTGCCGACTGGAATGTCGTCATGAGGTCCATCACTGGAGTTCCCCACCGACGCACTATCATGTCGAACACCTCCTGATGAAGGACCCACTCTCCTGGATCCACCTTCACTCGACTCAGGAAATCGGCCTTCACGTTGTCTACTCCCGCCACATGCGCCGCCAACAGTGCTAGGAGATGCTTTTCGGCCAAACCGCACAGGGCCTCTGCCTCGGTTTCCAGCGCTATACTGCTTGTGCCCCCCTGCCGATTGACATATGCCACCGAGTTGCGTTGTCGGAAAACACCCGGACCGCCGTCCCGGAGATGCAAGTTTGAAAGCTTTGCAGGGCTAGGAACACCGCTCTCAACTCCAATCTGTTGATCGACCAGGCCCTCTCGTGCACGTTCCACTGCCCCTGCGTGAACTGTCCCTAGAAATGGGCCCCCCATCCCAGGAGACTGGCATCTGTCGTTAACGGCACCCATTCGGGCGCCTCAGTGGCCTCCCCCGCTCCAGCGATGCGGGAAGGAGCCACCAAAGCAGGGACCTTCGGGTCTCCTCCAGGCAGGGGAGCCGTTGCGACAGAGGATCCCGCTGATGAGACCAGCGCCGGAGGATCGCCCACTGTAACAGCCTTATGTGCGCTCTCGCCCACGGCACCAGTTCTATCGTCGCCGCCATTGTGCCCAGCAGCTGAAGGTACTGCCACGCTGTGGGTTCCGCGATGCACAAAAAGCTCACCAGGGCCCGCAACTTCTGTGCTCTCAGCCGAGGCAGAAACACCTGACCTGCCTCCGTGTCGAACCGTGCCCCTAAGTACTCTAAGCACTGTGAGGGAACTAGCTGACTCTTGGGTACGTTGACCACCCAACCTAGATTCTCCAGAAACGCTACCACTTTGGCCGTAGCACTCTCGCTCTCGCTTCTTGACTTTGCTCGAATAAGCCAATTGTCCAGGTAGGGGTGTACCAGGATTCCGTCCCTGCGCAGGGCCGCTGCCACAACCACCATGACCTTGGTGAACGTGTGAGGCGCCGTCGCCAGCCTGAACGGCAAGGCTTGGAATTGAAACTGCCCGCAATGAACCGCAAAATGCAGATACTTGTGGTGATCCGGCCGAATCGGAATGTGAAGATACGCCTCTGAAAGTTCCAGGGAGGTGAGGAACTCGCCTCTCCGCACCGCAGCTATCACTGAACGCAGCGTTTCCATATGAAAGTGAGAGACGCGAAGACACCGATTTCCCCTTTTGAGATCAAGGATGGGCCGGACTCCTCCGTCTTTTTTCAGCACCATGAAGTAAATGGAGTATCGACCGCAGCCGTACTGGTCCAGGGGAACTGGCTCTATTGCCCTGAGGTCTAGAAGCCTCTGTACCGTCTCCCGCACCACCTCGTGTTTGGCCGGCGACTTGCAGGGGGACCGTACGAAGGCGTCGCGTACAGGTTGTAGCAGCTCCAGCGCATAACCTTCTCTGATTACCTCCAGCACCCACTGATCCGAGGTAATCTGGCCCCAGGCGGCATAGAACTCCTGCAAACGCCCTCCCACAGGAGCCACGGGCGCCCCCCTGGCATCATTGAGATTTGCGAAGGTTAGAGGAGGCGGAGGAGGAACTAAAACCTCTGCCCGCTCCTCGAAAGCCCTGAAACGACTGGCTTCTACTGGGGAACTTGCCTCTGGAGCCGGAATTAAACCGTTGAGAGCGAAACCAGCGAAATTCCCGTTGCTGGCCCTTACCACCAGCCCCAGGCCGCCCCTGCTTAGGTTTGTCCTCTGGGAGTCTACCGCCTTTCGTTTCGCCCAGATCCTTGACCAGTTTCTCCAGCTCTTCCCCGAACAGAAGACGCCCCTTGAAGGGAAGCTTACTCAATCTCGCTTTAGAGGAGGTATCCGCTGCCCAATTGCGAAGCCACAGATAACGCCGTGCCACCACTGCCGAAGCCATGCTCTTTGACAAGCCGCGCATGAGATAATAATGGATATCTGCCAGGTAAGCCGCTCCCGACTACAACCTGGACGCGTCCTCTACCGCATCGGTCTCATGCCTCCCTGGACTCCGCTGGGACCACCGCAAGCAGGCCCTGGCCACCCATGCTCCACAGATAGCCGCCTGCAGGGAGAGGGCATTCACATCAAAAACCTCTCTGAGTAAAGCATCCAACTTTCTGTCCTGAGAATCCTTGAGGGCAGCACTGCCCTCCACTGGGATAGTGGTCTTTTTTATCACTGCCGCCACTGCGGCGTCCACCCTGGGAGGCTTGAAGATCTCCTTGTCCTGATCCACCAGAGGGTAAAGCCGACTCATCACTCTAGAGCTCTTCAGGGACGCCTCGGGAACGTTCCACTCTTCCTGTATCAGCTCCTGAAACACCTTTCGAAAGACCTGCAACAAAGGATCCTCCAGGGTCGCATCCTCCGCTGCACTCTGGTCCGGCATATTTAAGGCTTTCAGGGTCTCCGCAATGAGGGCCGGAAGACCCACACCACTCTCGCTTGCTCTTCCTTCTCAGCGAGCTCACCTTCTTCCAGTTCATCATCCAGCTCCACACACCTGTCTTCCTCCTCTGATACCTGTTTCTCTGACACCACCGACAGCTCCGTAAGATCACCGTCCAGTCGAGGTCTTTTGGGCCCTTCCCGAGCCTCTGCTGCCAAAGGGGACCCTGATCTCCTGAGTCCCCGACTCTCAGCCTTGCACTGCCCCTGCTTGGAGGGGAGGCTTTCCACTGCTCGCTGCAGGAGGCCCAGGAAGTCGGCAGAAAAAAATGACTCAAGCCCCTTGGGCCAGGCCACAGATGAAGGTGGGACATCCGGGGCAGCCGAAGTCCCTGCCACTGGCTCTCCCAGGGATTGAGTGGCCCCTTGATCTACCAGAGACCCCGGCTCGGAATCCATTCTGACTCCATCCACTTCCCCGGGGAGCTCCCGGGCAGCCGACTCTCTAATGCATCCTTTACACACACCAGAGTCAGCGAGTGTGCCTCTCTTGGCCCCACATACCAAGCACTGCGCCTTGCCCGGCATCTCAGCACTGTGGGGAGCCTGTCAAGCTCTGCGGCTCCCTAGATGTGCTGCTGTACGTTGTTTCCTTCCTTTCTGTTAAATAACTTTGCTTGCTCCGGCCAGAGCACAGAGATCCCTGAAACCGGCCCCCCCCGCACAACTCCCGATGGCCTGAACCGCCGCGGTAACTGGGCCGAGGCTGCGCTCGCGCTTCCCACGCTAGAGCCATGTGGCGAGGCCTACCCTGAAAAGCGCACCCTTTCGCGCCGAGGAGAGAGACGCCGCAGCCACTTGCTTACCTCTTGCAGCCGCCCCCTTCGCTCGTCAGCGTATCTCCGGCTTTCCTCCGCTCACGGGGAAAACAAGCCGCGCCGACTCGGGGCCCCTGCCTGTGCACTACTCCAAGACAGGCTCCTGGTTATCGCCGTGGCCAGCTCAGGCACGCTCACAGGCAAATCCTCTGCTGCGTGCCTGGCTGCCTCCTTCTCCGCAGCACCGGGAAAGCTTCAGCGATTCAGCTCCGCTACTGCATACAAGGAGCAAACGCTGCACCTCCGAGCCCCCTGCTTGTCTGCCCTCCCGCAGCAGCAACCACAGATCGGAGGAGAGCCTGTGCACCTTTAAAGCAGAGCACGGTGTACAAATCTTAGTTAGCCCGAACCAGACAATGCTAATCCTGCCACTTTACCACTAACTATCCTTAATTGTACCTCCAGTGAGCCCGGACCTCCAGGCTCACCATCCCCTTCAGCTGCTTGGAGACGGAGGTAACTGATGGGGGCAGGCGGATTCCTGGAAGATATACAGATGACATCACAGAAAAAGGAGGTTCCTCAGTCTCCAAGCTGCTGAATGGGATTGTCAACTCAGAGGTCCGAGACTAGACTGGAGCTACGGATCAGGAATAAAGGCTTAAACAGCGAGACTACAACCACCTGATTAACAGCTGCAAGCAACGATACCACACCAATATCATGAGATCAGCAAATAAACCCAGGGAGCTAGCTATTCGACATTGTGCAGACACTCTCACGAGAGACATGGTGGAATTTGTGGCTCTGCACTCTGATCGACTAGTTATGCCGTCTTTTTTTTTTAAATATCATAAAGTTTGTTTCCATATGTGACCAGCAGCACTCAGAGGAAGAGAGAACAATTTCTATTGGAGGTGCTACAGTTCATTTCCTTCTAAGTGTATTATGAAATGGCACTGTAATTGAAGGTGTATTTTTTCTGAGCCAGCTTAACTGACACCTTGCGTATAGGGGAAACAGGTGCCAACCATTAGACATACTAGACAGTTGCCTAAGGCAGAAATGGGGAATGTTGTTGATAAGTGCCGTCGAGTCGGAGTCGACCCTCTGGATAGCTATCCTAAATTGTGTTCAGTCTTCAGTCAGGCGGCTCATTGTTGACAGACTGGTACCTCTAGCTGCTGTTATTGTATCGATCCATCTCATTGCTGGCCTTCCTCTTTTGCGTTGACCTTCTATCTTGCCAAGCATAATGTCTTTCTCTAATGATCTCTCTCTTCGCATGATGTGTCCAAAGTATGAAAGTCGAAGTCTTGTCATCTGAGCTTCTAAAGAAAGCTTAGGTTTGATCTCCTCTAGTACAGACTGGTTTGTTCTTCGGGCAGTCCATGGTATACACAGTATTCGCCGCCAGCACCATAATTCAAAGGCATCAATTTTCTTCCTATCTGTCTTTTTCACTGTCCAGCTTTCACATCCATATGATGTTATTGAAAATACCATGGCTTGTACAAGTTGAATCTTTGGAGAAAGACATCTCTGCTCTTGGGAATCTTATCTAGGTCTTTCATAGCCATTCTGCCAAGAGCAATGCGTCGTTTGATTTCTTGACTGCTTGTTGCTTCTTTAGTGATAGTTGATCCAAGTAGGTTAAAGTTGTTCACAATTTCAATTTCTTCTCCTTCAATGATGAACCTGTTGATTATGCCAGTTGTCATAATCTTTGTCTTCTTTACATTAAGGTGCAGGCCCATTTTGAGACTATGTTCTTTGATTGTGAGAAGCAAATGTTTCAGATTATCTTCACTTTCAGCCAGTAATGTGGTATCATCAGCATAGCGAAGGTGAAACGGGGAATAAATGGGTTTAAAGCTTAAGGTCTGCTTAGGGCACCAACACTTTGAACCAACTCTGGGGCTGCCCTTCTGCTATAACTGCAAAACCGGTTATGAATTCATCAGATTGGGGGGGGGGAGCATTGGCATTTTTTACCTTGTAAATTTCTTAACCCACGAGTATTTTTATGCATAAGTATTGTTGCTCAAGATTGTATATGGAACAAAAATTATAAAAATGAAGCAACTGTGCTTGTTTATAATACAAAGGCCGAGTCCATTAAATCTTGACAAAGTGAGTGAATGAGTCCCACAGACAGCGAAGCCAAAACGTGACCTTCCTTCCTTCCTGAGATTTCCACAGTACTTAATGCGTTTTATTAACTTCTCTGAAAAGAAATACTGCTATTACAAAGATAACAAACCCCAATAAGGAACTGCTATTGTGGGCGGTCCTCGGGGATAGACAGGGCGGAAAGAAAACCGGCCCGTCCTAGCATCACAGGCCTCCATCTATACCGCTGCGAGTTCTTCAGCCGGGGCTTAGGCCTCACTTCCGCTTGGGGGAGGGGAGAGCGCGCGCGCGACTGAAGCCAGACCCGAACGCCACCGGAAGTGCTAGAGTCACTTCGGGTTCCTGCCTTGCCCCGCCCCCTCCCGGGAACCATGGCAACCGTTGAAGCGTCGTGACGCCAGCACGCAGTGGCGCGCAGCTGAGACATGCAGGGGCGGTTGGGCTTTCTCCGCCGGAGGCTCAGCCCGGTTCTGGCGCAGCCCCGGTACGTGTGCGAGACCCGGCAGCGGGTTTTCCTTCTCTTGCTATGTGTGTGTGTTGTGCCAGTGCTGGTTCTAAGGCCCGGTTCCCCTCCTCTCGTTAACAGGTCCGGGTCGGGGAAGTCTGACGAGCACGCTCGAGCGTCGCCCTTCCACCGCGATCTGTGGCTCTGCTTCACCCTGCAGAACTGGCTCCTGGACTTCGGCCGCCCCGTTGCCATGGTGAGTAGGGGCCGTGTAGTAACGGGGAGCTAGGACTTAGCGCAAGGTGAGCTGCATGCAGGGCGCTATCAGCTGTGTATGCAGCGTGCTGATAGCCTGAGACTTCAGCACCGGGATGGAGCAGAGGGACTGTATGCAAATGAGCTCTGCGCAAAACTTTGGCTTAAAGTTGAAAGGAACATAAGAGATGCCATACTGGGTCAGACCAAGGTCCATCAAGCCCAGTATCCTGTTTCTAGCAGTGGCCAATCTAGGTCATACGTACCTAGCAGTTTCCCCAAAAGACACAGGTTCCACAATGCTTGTACTGGGTCAAGCAGTGATATCCTGGGTCCCTTCTTAATAATGGTTTATGGACCTTTCCTCCAGGAACTTGTCCAAACCTTTTTTAAACCCAGCTACATTAACAGCTTTTAATATGCCCTCCGGTAACGAATTCCAGAGTTTGATTACACGTTGAGTGAAAAAATATTTTCTCTTATTAGTCTTAAATAGGTTACCCTGTAGCTTCATTGCATGTCCCACATGTCAGTGCATGTGCAAACCACAAACACACTACAAGTGGCTGTATGCACCTGTGCATAAATGTCAAGCACTCACGTTATACCCACAGGAAGTGCAGGTTATTTGGGCACAGTCTATAATAACACAGGTACACTAAAAAAATTTTTTTTTAAACTGCCTCTAATGTTTCGATTGATTTTTATGTTTTTTGGTGCGCTGAATCCAAATCTGGTAACCAATTTGCTCCATCACGTACAGATTTTTTGCTACATTGGGTTAGCAGTTTGAGGTGAACGTTTCAGATTGAGTGCGATCGAGATAAACGTTTCTTGGATGAATTCTTTATACTAATTGTTTAGTAGTTATTCAAATAAGAATAAAGAAAATTGTAACAAGGCAGCACATAAGAATAGAGTAATGTCAACAAAACACACTGTGATGGTAGCAAAATTGTCTGCACTTAAAACAGCAACATACATGTGCACAAACATTGAGCATATAAGAGCGAGGTTAGACACAAAGCAAAGCAAAGAAATGTGCAAAAAATGTTGTACAGGTATGTATGTAAGAATAGAAAACGCAAACCGCACCATTGCAATACATGAAGACAAACACCCGATGGTGTGAAAATAAAATTCTAATAAATGAGATCCGACACTGTGGTAATAACTAGCAAATTTTATTTCAAAGTTTAGTAAAAACACGATATTTGTCAACACAGTTTAGATTTTAAAGTCATTCTTGGGTCAATCAATCTCCTGGTGGGCCCGTTTCTTCTTCCCCCGAATGCTTCTCTTGGTGCGCTGCTTGGCGTATTTTTCATCTGGGGTTTCCCGCAGCAGCAACCAGCAGAAATCAGCCATCATAGTGGTGTTCCATCTTCCTTGGTACCTTCTCTCTGCGTCCTTGATGTCCTGGTGAAACCTTTCACCTTGTTCTTCACTGTACGCCCCCAAGTTTTCGAGAAAGTAGTTCACATGGGAGTGCAAGAAATGGACTTTCAGGCTCATGTTACAGCCTTGTTCTTTGAAGGCATTGAGCATCCTGGCAACAATATCCTTATAGTTCTCATCCCGCCTGTTCCCCAAGAATTTGAGAACAACATCCTTGAAGGAATCCCAGGCTTCTTTTTCCTTCTCAGACATCGTTTCAGCGAATGCTCCATCTGAAATGAGTTTCCTTATATCAGGGCCAACAAACACTCCTTCCTTTAGCTTTGCTTCAGAAAGTCGGGGGAACTTTGAGCAAAGGTACCGAAAGCACTCACCATCTTTTGGAAGGGACTTGATGAATTGCTTAATGAGACCCAACTTAATGTGGAGAGGTGGTAATAGAATTTTATCACGAGGTACCAAGCTCTCATGAAGAACATTTTTCTCACCGGGTCTCAAATACTCCCGAATTGGCCAGTCTTTTTTCCCCCAGTGTAGGTCGCGGGCCCGGCTATCCCACAAGCAAAGGAAGCAGGGATATTTGGTGAAACCGGATTGCTGCCCTAATAGCATGGATAGAATTTTAAAGTCTCCACAAATCATCCACTTATGCTCATCATAACGAATCTTCTAAAGAATCAGGGCCAAATTCTCGTATTTTTCTTGGAGAATAACAGAGTGAGCAATAGGAACTGAAGCGAATGTGTTGCCATTATGAAGAAGAACACCTTTTATGCTGTCTTTTGACGAATCAATGAACAGCCGCCATTCAGCAGGATCATACTTGAGTTTAAACTTTTCCATCACTCCGTATATATCGTTGCAAAATACCAAATCTTCCTCTTTGCTGAAATACTTCAAAAATTGTGTCTCGCGGTTGCGGTACCAATAAAAAGTTGTTCCTGGTGACAATAGATTTTTCTGTTTAAGCCGAGAACCTAGCAGTTGGGCAGCATCTTTTGGGAGTCCTAAATCCCGGACTAAATCATTCAATTCAGCTTGAGAGAAAAGTTCAGGTTTCGGATCTGGTTCAGTTTCAAACTCGGAAGTACTGGACTCATCAGGAAAAGCCATCTGATGAGTCTCATCATGATCAGAACCGTCCACACAAATATTATCCAAAGAGTTTGGTGGTTCAGGCACAGGTACTTCGTTGCTATGAGGCATAGGCCTAATTGCTGAGGGAAGGTTGGGGTAACTTATTACGTTCTTATTTTTTAAGTTGTATCCCTTCACAATGCAAGAGCAAAAATAGAAGTCACTGCTGTGGTCTCTTTGTTCACGCCACATCATAGGTATTCCGAAACGAAATGCTTGTTTTTTACCTTTCATCCATAAGCGTAGATCTTCCTCACATGTCTTGCACACTTTGTGAGGAGCCCACGGTTTGTCTTGATCGCCTAACTTCAAACCAAAATAGGCGAAATATACTTTTTTAATAAATGCAGAAATGTTCCTCTGCCGCTTTTTCACGGTATATTCCCCACAAATAAAACAAAAACTGTCCGGAGAGTTGACGCAACCTCTGGCTCTGTGAACCATCACAAATACACAGCACTGCAAACTACAACTGTAGTGAACCACTTCGGAATAAAGCTGGATTACGACTGAGCAAACAAAAGGTAATAATGAACTTGCAAGAAACTGAAATTTGACAGGAACGTTCATGTCGCAACCACCGTGTTTGAGCGAGCGAACGAGGCGAGGCGAACAGGAAAGAACATGCGCCTCCCAATTGTCCTGTTAATGTATAAAATGAATACAAAACACTCTAAAATATCATGAGGGAGTGTTTCTAGTTAGTTAACCATTACAACCTCTATTTTGGGCCAAGAAAATAAACTGCAGTCAGCTAAAAAGAAATTATGTGAACATTCCTTATATGGGTAAGAAATCTAATTTTGCAAGAAAACGTGACGTGATGGAACATTTTGGCTATTTTTCCTGGATTCAGCTCCCCAAAATCTATAGGAATCAGTTGCAAAACTGGAGGCAGTTTTTTGGTAGTGTACCTGTGTAATCAGTACTATTTTGCCCCAAACCATTTTTTATGAAATCACAACAGAGATATAAAATTTAAAAGGTAAATAAGTCCAAATAACACATGAGGATAAGAAGCACTAAATGTTTCTTCTTGAACACTGAACTTTCACATATACACTGAAAAGATTCATGAACAGTTAGTTACCTTTGATGTGCAAATTTTCTACATCGATACATACCTCATACCCTGAAACAGGCTTTCCCTACACACACAAGACGTATAAGCCACCTCAGACCAAGTATAGAGATATTGGCGCTCCTGCTGGTTATGTAATCCTCTATGCATTTCTGTGCATCAGGCACAGACCTTATTAACATGTCATTTTAATATGTGCAGCTCATTTGCATTTTATTTAAATATGCTTGGCGTTACTGTGTGCGCATACTTTTCCTTTGCTGCTTATGTGCTCGTCAATCTCTTTTTTTGCATTTGGCGTAGCAGAACTTGTGTATATAAGTTGCGCTATCTGCATGTAAAGGGTGTGTTAGTCTTTCTACATCGGTCTATAAGTTTGTACCTGAACATTAAGTAACCTGTCCAAGATTGCAAGGGTTGGCAGTGGGATTTTGAACCTTGGCTTTCCAGGTAACTGTTAGACAATTTTTTCACTGCTGAAGGTTCAGTGCACAGCCGTGTAGTGCTGCTGGTTACTTGCCCTGCAGGGCCCAGTCCTAGGAGCAATTCCCCATTACCGCTTTGATTTAATGATAAGGCGATATACTAAATACTTCTAAATAAAATAAATAAAAATAAATACTACAGAAACTTGTTCAAGGGGTGAAACTTTAACTACACCCCCCACCCCCCATGCTAATCTTTCTGCAGTCTTTTCCTGCTGCACATTGGCAAAGAACAGCATGTTTGAAGGCGGGAATGGATGTGGACAGAAGGTCTGGGGGCTGGCCCCAGATGATTATTTTTTGGGAAATGACTGAGGCTTCCTCCCCAAACTTACCAGTCATTTATTTCTGGGGGACTGTCCCTGCCTCCCATTCCCTTCCATATTTTTATTTTATTTTAAGGGAGAGCCTCTGTCTTTGCCCCATCCCCTCATGTCCATTTTGAAGTCTGGCCCTGTTCATATGAGTAAAATGGTTAGAGTGAAAAGTGCCATCCTGAAATGATGGCCTAAAATACTATAATATAAATGCACAGGAGGAGAGTCTCTTTCAGTGGAAAGCAAGCTCTGCTACAAGGGGACATAGGTTGAGGGTGAAAGGGGATAGATTCAGGAGTAATATGCGGATTTATTTCTTTATGAAAGAGTGGTAGATGCGTGGAATAGTCTCCCAGTGGAGATGGTAGAGATGAGGACAGTATCTTAAATCAAAAAAGCATGGGACAAACACAGAGGATCTCTAAAGGAAAAAAAAGGGGACTGTTGTAGTGGTTGATATGGAAGGGCAGAGTAGATAGGCCGCTGTCTTTTTCCGCTGTCATGTTTCTATGTTTCTTAATATGTTTTGTTCCTGTGGGTATATTTAGGTTAGAGGAGAAAAACAGCTTGCATACATTTGCTGCACATGTACAAACTAGAGGAGCAAAGTATGTACTCAAGTTTTAATGTGGGAACTTTGCACTTGGTAATTTTTAAAGCCTAACAATGTAGCCCTTTCTCATCCCCAACTTCAGACTCCATTCCTTTCAGCATACTGCACCATATGCCTGAATGAAGCCACCTTAGTTATGCTCCCTTTCTGACCTTACTCAAATCCAGGCTAAAAGCCCATCTTTCAAAGTCACTTTTATAGCTTGACATCTTATTCTCCTATTGTTTCTATAGAGGAAAGGCAGGATAGAGATGAGTAATATGTGGAAATATTTCTTTCTGGAAAGACTGGTAGATGTGTGGAATAGTCTCCCAGTGGAGATAGTAGACATGAGGACAGTACCTGAATTCAAGAAAGCATTGGGACACACACAGCAGATCTCTAAAGGAAACAAAAGGGACTATAGCGATTGGAATGGAAGGGCAGACTGGATAGGCCATATGGTCTTTTTCTGCCGTCATGTTTCTATTCCAGTGTTTCTCCAGCCAGCCTGGTGTATCCCTTAGACACTCCTGTGCATATCCTGAAAACTATATGTATGAATGAGAAATTTGCATGCACTGCCTTCAATATGTAAATCTGTTTTATACATATTCATTGTGGATATCCTAAAAACCAGACTGGCTAGAGGATACACCAGGACCAACTTGAGAAACACTTTCCTATTCATACCCATACAGTTTTCAACTATTTCCTGCAATAAATTTAAGCTACCTAGATTTCTTTTTACCCTGTTGGTCTGTCTTGAATACTATTACTACTTGTCATTTGTATAACGCTAGAAGGCATACACAGCGCTGTGCAGACACATGTAAAAGACGGTCCCTACTCATCAGAGCTTACAGTCTAGTCAAGACAGACAGCACAACAGCTGAGGACAAGGACCCATCTAGGGGAATGGCAAGGAAACACATCTCAGACCAAGCGGATCAGGATCCAAAAGCAGAATTGAAGAGGTGAGTTTTCAGCCTGGATTTGAAAAGCGCCAGAGATGAAGCCTGATGCACAGACTTGGGTAGTTTGTTCCAGGCATAAGGAGCAGCAAGGTGGAAAGATCGAAGTCTGGAGTTGGCAGTAGAAGAGAAGGGCACAGACAGAAGGGATCTGCCGGAAGAGCGGAGCACTCCAGGAGGGGTGTAGGGAGAGATAAGAGAGGAAAGATCGTGAGAAGCAGCAGAATGAATGCACATATAGGTCAGTAGGAGAAGTTTGAACTGAATATGGAAAATGATGATGAGCCAGTGAAGTGACTTGAGAAGGGGGGAGTTATATGAGCATGTAGAGGCTGGTGGAAAATTAGTTGCACAGCTGAGTTTGAACAGATTGAAGGGGAAAGAGATGATTCAGAGGGAGACCAGCAATAGTCTAGACAGCAAGAGCGTATAAGTGTCGTCTTAGTGTATGTAGAAAGGAAGGGGTGAATTTTGCCATTGTTATAGAGAAAGAAGTGACAGGTTTTAGCTATCTGTTGGATGTGTACAGAGAAAGAGTCAAAGATGACCCCAAGATTGCGAGCTGAGGAAACAGCTCGGAGTGTAGTATTATCCACAGAAATAAGGAAGGGGGGAGGTAGGTTTAGGGGGAAAGATAAGAAGCTCAGTTTTGACCATATTCAATTTCAGATGATGACAAGACATCCAGGCAGCAATGTCTTTATAAGCAGGCAGAGATCCAGGTCTGGATTCCTGGAGAGATGTCAGGCACAGAAATGTAGATTTGAGAGTCATAAGCATAAAGATGGTACTGAAATCCATGAGAGAAAATAAGTGCACCAAGGGACCAAGTGTAGAGAGAGAAAAGGAGAGGTCTCAAGACAGAGCCCTGAGGTACACCAACTGAAGCAGGATGGCGGTAGAGGAGGAACCACCAGAACATACACTGGGAGAAAAGAAGAAAACCAGGACAGAATGGAACCCCTAAGCAAGGACAGTGTATCGAGGAGAAGGTGGTGATCAACGGTGTCAAAAGCAGCAGAAAGGTTAAGGATGAGAATAGAGTAGAGGCCTTTGGATTTGGCAAGCAAAAGGATCAGCAGCCCATGTGCTCACAGAGGAAAGCTTATGAACAAATCCCCGGCAGGGAGAGGGGCAGGGCAAGTGCTGAATGCAAGTAAGTGAAAGCAGACAGATTATAAATCTCAAAGTGCCAACAAAGCTGCAACCATAAACAGACTAAGAACCCAAAATAACAGCCTCAAGTTATTTCCATGAATACACCAAGCTTCACTCTTCATCAACCCACCTCGATCTCGCCCAGTCTCCTCCATCCCCTTTAGAAATCTTCATGCTGTTGACCCATCGGCGCTCTCCACTACTGTCTCATCACCTCTTTCCTCACTATGTCATCTGATTCTACTGATGAGGCAGTAGCTTCCTATAACACTGCACTCTCCTCTGCTCTGGATGCTCTTGCTCCGCCCATGAGGCATACTGTTCCTCAGCTCTGGCTGTCTTCGACCACCTGCTACCTACATTCCTGTGCCTGCTCAGCTGAGTGCATTTGGCTCAAATCCCGAACTCTTGCGGACTTTTTACACTTCATATTAATGCTTGGCTGTTTCCAGTTAGCCATAGTACTTGCCAAACAAGACTATTGTGTCCAACTGACTAACTCTCTTGTCTCTGATCCTTGCTGTCTCTTTACAACTCTTAACTCTCTCCTTAAGGTGCTTCTGCCTCCTACGCCTCTTTCACTTTCCTTCCATCTGTCATATTCTCAACCTATTGCTTTCCACTGCAACTGTTCCTGCAGTTTTCAAGCCTGATGTGGTTACACATCTCCCCAAGAAACCCTCAATAGACCTTGTCCTTCTAATTATTGACCCATCTCTCTCCTCCCCTTCCTTTCTAAACCCACACATATCCAACTGATAGTCCCTTCCTTTCTGAACATACTATTAAGACACTTATCCATTCTTTAGTCACCTCCAGTCTAGACTATTGCAACTTCCTCCTTGCTGGTCTTCCTCTGAATCATCTCTCTCCCCTTCAATCTGTTCAGAACTCAACTGCGTGGCTAATCTTCCACCAGCTTCAACATGCTTATATAACCCTCTTCTCAAGTCACTTCATTGGCTTGCTATCCGTTTCAGTATCCAGTTCAAACTTCTCCTACTGACCTATAAGTGCATTCATTCTGCTGCTCCTCACTACCTTTCCTCTCTTATCTCTCTCTACAGCTCTCTCCAGGAATTCCGCTCTTTTGGCAGATTGCTTCTATCTGTGCTCTTCTCTTCCACTGCCAACTCCAGACTTTGATCCTTCCACCTTGCTGCTCCTTATGCCTGGAGCAAACCAGCTGAGTCTGTACGTCAGACTTCATCTCTGGCCCTATTCAAATCTAGGATGAAAATTCACCTCTTCGAGGCCACGTTTGGATCCTGATCCGCATACATTCCTGCTCTCTAACTAGGTATTTCCTTACCATTCTCCTAGACCTGGGGTCACCAACCTCCAGAGGGCCGCGGGCCGCACAGCCAACTACCGGGAGCCTCGCGGGCCGCACCCCCCTTCTCCCCGCCCCCGCGAAAAAAAACAACAAACGCAAAATTATGAAAACAATGGCTGATCACCTTTATTGAATTTAATGAGATGGCTGATGATTCATGCTAGCAGACAAACGCTTAAAGTCCGGCTTCACAGATGACACTGACAGGAGAAGGGACGCTTGCAGGTGGTCGTTGGTGAACTGCGAGCGCGTGGATACAATGGCGGGAATCCTTGGTGGGCCGCACGTAATGTTAACCGGGGTAGAGCCTCGCGGGCCGCACGAAGGGACCTCGTGGGCCGCATGCGGCCCGCGGGCCGCAGGTTGGTGACCCCTGTCCTAGACACATCTTTGTTCCCAGCTGTTGCGTTGTCTTTCTTGACTAGATTGTAAGCTCCAGTGAGCAGGGACTGTATTTTACATGTGTCTGTGTAGTGCTACAGAAATGAGTAGTAGTAGTGGTGATAGTAGTAAATTATTTCAGAGAGAACATTTTTTGACAGTCTCAAGAATCCTGAACAAGAGGGCATGGCCCTCATGATCATATAAGATAATATGATGCAACTTTTAAAATGCTGCATGACGATGGGGAGCATCTCTTATGTGTGCTTACATCACTGCTTACCACTATGGAAACAATAGTAATGCATGTAAACTTTGCACATTAAGGGGCATTAACTGCTACCATGGGGCTAATGCAAAATTATCGCCTGGCGGGTGAAATGCAGATATCGCAGGCACTTTTCTGCAATATCTGCATTTCATGCAGTGGGCCGGGGGGAGGCATTCCTATTTTTGGTAGCTATTGCATGAAATCATGCTGCCTCAAGAGGTAGCATTAGCTGCAGCAGGCTCTTATGTGGCCTCTTCACAGCTGCTGCCAGTTGGCAGCAGCTCTCTTCCTAATAGGCTTAAGCCACCTGATTTCCACAATGAGGCCCCCACACCACCTAAGAACATCGTCCTGCCACAGATCGGTACATCTGCACTACTGACAAGGGGGGGGGCTCCCTCCCCCTCCCATTACCTTATAACAGGGCTCAATAAATCCCAAGCGCAAGGTCACGACGGTGACCAGAAATTTGCACCTGGTGCCTGGGATTTTCTTTCTGCCCCCCCCCACCTCCCCGTGTGTTTGGATGCCCATGGGTCTCTGCTCTCCTATGGGCAGAAGCAGCTCTGTTCATGGGGCCAAAGAGAGCGGGCTGCCCACGAGCAGAAGAGGAGAAGTAAGCTGCGATCACTGCAAAATCCCTTTCTGTTTGCTCATGGGAGATCAGATCTCCACGGGCAGAACAGGAGGGAAAGGCCTGCGATTGCAGCTTGGACAGAGTAGACTGCTGTGGGCAGAATCTAAGAACATAAGAAATGCCATATTGATTCAGACCAAGGTCCATATCCTGTTTCCAACAGTGGCCAATTCAGGTCACAAGTACCTGTCTGGTTCCCAAAAAGGCACAATGATTCCACAGTGATTATCCTGGGGTAAGTAGTGGATTTCCCTGGTCGTCTTTAATAATAGTTTATGGACTTTTCCTCCAGGAACTTGTCCAAGTCTTTTTTTAAACCCGGCTAAACTAACAACGTTTACTACATCCTTTGGTAATGAATTCCAGAGTTTGATTAGTCATCAAGTGAAAAAATATTTTCTCTTCAAGTTACACTGTAGCTTCATTACATGTCTCCTAGTCTTTCTACTTTTTGACGGTGTAAACAGTCTACATTTACCCATGCTACTCCATTCATTAATTTATAGACTTCTATCATATCTCCCTTCAGCCATCTCTTTTCCAAATTAAAAAGCTCTAATCTTTTAAGCCTTTCCTCATAGGTGTATCCTTTCATCCCCTTTACCATTTTGGTGGCTCTTCTCTGAACTTTTTCTGACTCTGCTATATCCTTTTTAAGATATGGTGACCGGAATTACACATAAGAAGCTGTGATCATGGCCCCGAAGAGAAAAGGCAGCCTGTGGGGATCCCATCCCCCGCGGGCAGAAGAAAAGTAAGCTGCAGTCGCTTCACAATCCCCTTCTGTCTACCCATGGAAGATTGGATCCATGTGGGCAGGAGGAGAAGGCAGCAATCGTGACTTGGAGGCAGAGGACAGCCCGATAGAGGTCCTTGAAGAAAAGAAAAGTTAGAGGGGAGGGGGAAGTGAGGTATTAAAGAGTTAAAGGGGCAATAGCATTAAAAAAAAAAAGGGGGGAGGATTGGGGGATAGAGGGCAGTGGATGGGAGTGCTAGGGGGAGGGAGAAGGGGAGAGAGTAGGGAAGGGTTGATGGGGAGAGGGAAGAGGGCAGGGCTTGGAAGTTAAAGGGATGAAACAACAACAACGTGTGCCTTTGAGTCAATGCTAACTCCTGGCGATCCCGCAGCTCTTGGGTTTTCTTGGCAGGGTGACCGGAAGTAGATTGCCAGGCCTTTCTTCCAAGGCAATGGAGGGTTAAGTGACTTGCCCAAGGTCACAAGGAGTTCTAGTGGGAATTGAACCCCTTGTCTCTTCGTTACCAAGCCAGTGTTCTAATCATTAGGTGGCTACTCCACTACATGGGGGGGAGGATAATTTATATATGCCAAGAGGTGTATTCCCCCCCCCCCCGAAAACGCACACAAGCACATACATAGACAGTCCACCTCCGCAAAACAGACACACAAGTATGCACCTCACCTCCACGTGAGAGACATACACATGCACCACAGCCGTGCACCCCACCCATCAAAGGTACTTACTGACATATCCCATGCACCACTGTTGCAACACACACAGGAAACTTGCTATCTATATATTTCTGTCTAAAGATGCCTCATTCAGCCTTTGCTGCCATAAAAAACCACACTTTTTCATCTCTTCAAACTCTTCCACCCTCTTCATACATGAAGGAGTTTGCAAATGGAGAATGGATGCAATGGGGAGGAAGGGGGGCATGAGAGAGTCAGAACCATTGGCTCCTAACATTTTGCTTGGCTTCTAAATCCAAACAAAATTTGTCGGGGGGGGGGGGGAGTGTTCCTCCCCTGATCCTCAAAATGGTACTAGCACGCGGTGCTGCCTCCTAGTGTGATCGCTGTCATTTTTGTGAGTACCAGTGAGGAGGCCAGGAGCAGTCTCAACAGGGATCATGGGTTTCCGTGGTAAGTGGAAAACCTCCATAGTATTTGCAGGGGGAAAGTTGGAAACGTCCTTTTGCTGCTACCACGGTTTAGTAGACATGCTCCTAAAAGTGTCCAAGTAGTTTGCAGCTACATAGGCAATTTTAAACTTTTCAAAAACACTTAGAGCAGGCTCGCTACACCAGTAAAATTATTTTCAGTTTAGCTGTTCCCCCTGCTGCTGTTCTACATCTAATGTTAATTTGTGTTTGCTTCGATGTTGGAGCTATTATCACAGAGACTACATGTACCCATCAGATAGTCTGTGTGGCTGCTCCCAGAAATGTAGGATAGCAGCTGAAGGAGTTCAAACAGATAACTGGTGTCTGCTCTGAGCATGTACACAAATTTGGAGGAAAAAGATCTGTGTTTTACATGAGCAGTTTGTGTAATTGGACACAATTAATGTTTCCAGCCCAAACAATCATTTCCTTATCGTTCCTCCAGTTCAGTCCTCTACCTCTGGGTTGTCAATCTCCTCCTGCAGCTTGGAGACTGGTATGTCAAACCTATGACATCACTGGATATAGCCTGCTGCCCTCTCTCTTCCATTCCAGTGTAACCAGTCTCCATGCAGCAGGAGGACTGACGAGCCCTGGTAGGGTTCTCTGGAGGAATGAATTAATAAGGAGCTAGTAGGTTAGAAGGTTAATTGGGGTTGTATTTTGTTAGATTGGTTTTTTTTTTTAAAGAAAGATTGAAGGCATTCTTGCTCCCTGCAGGTATAGGTACTGTCTTCAGACAAGGGGTGCAGACTCAGGACGTCGAGTTTGCTACCCCTTTGGATGGCCCAGAGGTGTTCTCCTCCCTGACATTCGGGGGAGAGCCCTTCTTGCGGTCAGATCTTTGTCGGGCCGCAGTGACTGCCTTTTGTCGGCTCCATAGGTGGCAGCTGATTCTCCCAGCGGAGTTTGGGGATAGCTGCCCGGCACAGAGCTGTCCTGATGCACAACGGAGCTGCAGTCCTGCCCGGTAAGAGTGTACCCGGGAAAGGCTGCATTTGTTAGCGGGGAGTTTGGGCTGACAAGCGCCGTTCCGACGCGGTGCAGTTTGGCGCCTTTCTTTTCTTTTCAGTGGCAGTCTCGGCGGCCATTTTCCCGGCCGCGGAGAAGCCGCATGGGGCAAGAAGTTGTATAATTCAGGGCTGTAAGTGAGTTTTTGGGGATTTTGCTGATTTGTATTCATATTTCGTTATTTCTTTGTTTCCGTTTTATTTCCGTTTAATTTTTGGCCTTGAAAGGGGCTTACTTATTTCTTTGACGATACAGCCTTCCAAGGGGGTAGGGGGGCTGTGGGTAGCTCTTTTGCCCGGGAGAGAAAGGGAGTATTCTACAGGCATATTTTCTATATACCTTTATATATACACTTCTAATTTGTTTAAAAAAAAAAAAAAAAAAGGGACTCGGAGTGATATTTGGAGGCGTAAGGGGCTTGTTGTGTGCCCTGGGACTGCGGGAGCTGTGAGCCTTGTCTGGGGCGCTTGCCTTTCTTCCTGACCTTCGGGCAGGCATAGTGGGGACACCTTCAACCAGCAAGGACCCTGCAGTGGATAAGAACTGTGCTCCAGCTACTCTCCGTGGACTCGGAGTGATATTTGGAGGCGTAAGTGGCTTGTTGTGTGCCCTGGGACTGCGGGAGCTGTGAGCCTTGTCTGGGGTGCTTGCCTTTCTTCCAGATCTTAGGGCAGGCATAGTGGGGACACCTTCAACCAGCGAAGACCCTGTTTGTATAATTGCCGGCTGTTCGCTGACCGCGGAGCGTGATCCGAAGGGGCGTGTCCAAAGGGGCGGGACACGCCCCTTTGGCACCCCTTCGGCGTCACAGCGGCGAACAGTGAGTTTGTGTTTTGATTTTAATTAGATTGTTTTCATTAGGGGGGGCGGAGCTAGCCACTGAACAGAATGGACGCCTGAATTTTTGCTCCCGTTGCTGCCCAAGAATCCTGAACATATCCCGGTATTCCATTGAAGTTTGTACCCCCTACCTACATCAATAACACCGCAATACAGCTGGATGGCATCCCTGAAGCCTGCCCGGCTGGAATTTCCACAGGGATCCGGCTCAGCAGCGAAACGATCCAAACCCGAAGTGGGTTCCCCGCAGAAAATGGCCGCGGGAGAGAAGGAGGGAGTGACTGCCGGTGGCCTACGTGAAGTGCTACAGGAATTGAAATGCGTTAAAGAAATGATTGCAGCCAATTCTAGTTCACTGAACATGATTCAAGAAGACTTGCTGGAGGTAAAAGAGAAACTCCTCACCATCACCACTCGACTTAATGCAGTTGAATTACAAACCCAGAAGCATGGCGTTGCATTAGAACAGCTGGGCCCTTTGGCCAAACGAGTCCGGCACATAGAAAATCTGATTGAAGATCAAAATAACCATTCCCGTAGAAATAATATCCGCCTTGTTGGAGTCCCTGAAGGCGCTGAAGGTACCGATCCGATTGGATTTCTGGAAAAAACCATACCGGAGATGCTGCAGCTTGTCTTTGCAAGGCCTTTTGAACTAGAACGGGCCCATCGAATCCCAGCACACAAAGCTGAAAACACACGATACCCGCGCCCACTCATAATGAAGGTACTGAGATACCCACAGGTCCTACAGATCTTTCAAGCTGCACGGAAGGCCGGATCACTGCAAATCCAGGGACACAAAGTAACACTTTATCCGGATTTGAGCAAGCAAACGGTAGATCGGAGAAAAGCGTTGCTGGCCTGTAGACCCATGCTACAAAGTGCACAGGCAAGATACGGGCTATACTACCCAGGAACCATGCGGGTCACGCTGCATAATGAAACGAGGAATTTTGTTGATGCTGAAAAACTGAAAACTTTCCTACAAGAAAAATGCGGTATGGAAACCTGAGGTCAATATTCTGATCTCTCACGCAGTGTAGAGAACTCAGCATATACTCAGGGGGTGCGGCCGTGCGTTCTCACAAATTTTAGAACGCCTTAAGCCTTGTTAAACACCTCATTGATTGTATTTCTGTTGTTCTAAATAGTTTTAATTAAACAGATATTTCTGCTTGAAATGTAGGGGTGGCAACGGGAGGTCGGGGTTGGTTACTGTTTCAGTGGATTGTGTTCACCTTAGCGATACAATGTTTGCCAGTTATGCAGTTGTTTGTGTCAGTCCAGTCCAGTACAAAACCCTCCACATACACGCAAATGCAAGTACGCGGCAGGCCTATCCATAGGATAGCTTTCACCTATAAGACAGCTTATCCCAACGTTGATGTCTAGTGATCTTTTAATGCTTTCGTTAAATGTAAAAGGTATTACTGGCCCTGTCAAGCGAAAGAAGATTTTGGCGTACTGCCAGCAAAAAAAAGCAGATATTGCCCTCTTACAAGAGACACATTTAACAGATACTGAATCGCAGAAAGTAACCTCTAAATACTTCCTGGTGGCGGCCTCGGCCTCTGCCACTCAACGCAAAGGGGGGGTAATAATATTAGTGCGCAAATTCCTGCAATCCGCCATTACCGACACACGGATTGATCCGCTAGGTCGATGGGCCAGAGTGACGATGAAAATAAATCAACAGCTTTACACATTCTTCAATATTTACGCGCCCAACCTCGATGACCCTAACTTTTTCAAACTGATAGCTAAAGAAGTTACAGCCGCGGCTCACACCAATATCATATTAGGGGGCGATTTCAATGTCATCTTGGATCCACTGTTAGATCGCACGCCCTATCGGGCTGTAGACAAAGTCAAATCGCAGGCGATTCTTAAAGGCATCATAACAGAGCTACACTTGGTAGACCCCTGGCGCCTACTTCATCCCCAAGAAAGAGACTACACATTTTATTCCATCCCACATAATACCCAAACAAGGATCGATTTCTTCCTACTGTCCACAGAGCTGATGCCCCAAGTGTTGTCCGCAGAGATATATGCTACAACGGTATCGGACCACGCCGCTGTCTCCCTAGTGTTGAATACCAACGTTACACAGCATGTTCCACCAAGATGGACATTTGATAAATCCCTACTAGCAGATGACTCCTTTGTACAGCTACTGTCAGGGGAAATTGAGACCTATTTTAAATATAATACACCCACTGATACCTCCATCTGGAGCTGGTGGGAAGGTTTTAAAGCGACCATACGAGCTCATATTACCACCTACACCATTAGACGGCGTAAAGCCAGGAAAAAAGAAAAAGATGAATTGGAACTCCAAATAAAAGCTGGGGAAAGGTTACTAGCCAAAAGAGCTGACTCAATGATATTGATTAGACTCCAAAAATTGCGATACCAATATAATGCTCTCCTCAACAAAGAAGCACTGAGTAGCATCCAGCTACAACGTAGTATATACTACTATGACAGCAACCGCTCGGGATCCCTCTTAGCTCGGCAGCTCAGACCAAAAACCAGCAAGACCGCTATAGCGGCGTTGCAGGACAATTCCGGGGGCCTTCTCCTGAGATCTGACAAAATACTAGACCGCTGCAAAGAATTCTATGAGGAACTATATCGCTCAGATACCCAATGTAGTGACAGAGCCTTTGAAGATTTTGTCTCCAAGATAGTAGGACCCACATTAACCAGTCATCAAAGTCGAACGCTGGAACAAGAGATCTCAGTAACTGAAATACAAGATGCGATCAAACAGATGGCTCGTGGCAAAGCCGCCGGTCCAGATGGTATCCCGTTGGAATTCTATAATAAATATTGCATTCAATTGGCTCCCATGCTACAGATCTACTACAGTGGCCTGCAAGATGAATCTCCAGAGATTGGAGCCCTGGCAGAGGCTGTGGTGGTAATTCACCCGAAACCGGGCAGGGATACACAAAAGATAGAGAATTACAGACCCATCTCTCTCCTAAACTCTGATTATAAAATCTATGCTAAAGTGCTTGCTAACCGATTAGGACGGATCTTAAAAGATTTGATACATGAGGATCAATGTGGATTTATACAAAACAGATCCACTACAGATAATGGAAGATTATTGGCACATGTACTGGCATCTGCCAAGACCAAGGCCGAGCCCCTGATAGGGCTAGCATTGGATGCCGAAAAAGCCTTCGATCGACTGGAATGGTCCTTTCTATTTCGATCCCTACGGTGGTTTGGGATAGGAGAAAAGTTCCTAAAACGCGTTGAATTGTTATATACCAAACCCACAGCTCGAATAGCGGTCAACTCACACCTCTCAGCCCCTTTTCAGTTGCAAAGAGGGACCAGACAGGGTTGCCCCCTGTCACCGATGCTTTTTAATTTAGCCCTGGAACCCTTATTAATAGCGCTCCGACAGAAGGAAAACATAAAAGGAATTGAGTTAGCTGATGGTCCCTGTAAATTGTCAGCATATGCCGATGACCTGCTCATTTTTCTACAACCATCAGACCTTCCTGAAACACTGCAACTCATAGATGCATACTCAGCGATATCCGGATATAAAGTAAATTTGAATAAAACAACAATTATTCCTCTGAATGAACAGGTCAGCGAAGAAATGATGCGTGGATACCCCTTTCAATATGAGAAGTCATCCTTTAGATACCTGGGCGTGACCTATGGCACCACCTTGGAAGAGACTGTCGCAATCAACATTAAGATGTGTCAAGAAATTGTACATGATAACATCTGCAAGTGGACCCCCCTTCATTTGAGCTGGTGGGGCAGGCTAGAAACGATAAAAATGATGTTGGTACCAAAACTCAGCTATATATTAAGTATGATACCCTTACGTTTCCCGACAGCCTTCTATAAGAAAATGAATAGTCAACTGATAGCCTTTCTATGGAACAACCGAGTACCCCGAATAGCTGCCTGGAAACTGAAGTTACCTAATACACAAGGCGGTGTCCATTTCCCAGATCTCGGCTGGCTACACACTGCCTCTCTTTTAAAGCAGGGTGCTCAATGGGTCGACTCTGACGACACGGATAAAGGACCTAGATGGCTGAGTGTGGAGCGGGCCCTACATTCCCCCCTGCCCACATGGCTACTGGTAGGCACAGTAGTAGACCAGACTGCACCACATAATGCTATTATCCGAGAAACACAGCATGCCTGTCGATTATTGGCATCATGTATCGATGGAGGGGATGACTTTGCCGCAGATATGCCCATATGGCTGAACCCGCGCCTTATCATCGGAGGGAAGCCTGTCTTATGGAAAAAATGGGTGGAACATGATCTTATCACCATTGGACAACTGATCAATGGAAGTGCATTTAAAACCTTTGACAGATTAAGAACGGAATTCCGATTGCCTAATACATGCTATTTCCAATGGTGTCAGCTCCGATCCTGCATGAGCAAAGCGGGTGTGTCACCTGTCTTGATACGTACAGGATGGCCACTGCGACAGAAACTTCAAGAATTACAAACAGATGCTAAAGCTGTTTCAAGATGTGTTGCGATTCTCCGATCCAAAAGTGACAAGACATGTTCTAAGATACAGTCGGTGTGGGCTACTGAAACCGGTCAAGATCTACCTCCGGAAAATTGGGACACTTTTTGGGGAACTCAAATACGTGCCACGAGAGCAGCGTCTCTCACACAATCTATGTACTTTATAGCACATCGAGCGCATATTACACCGGCTAAGAAAATGAAATGGACACTACAGGAGGGAAATCGATGTTGGTCCTGTAACATGGAAATTGGGACACTGGCACATATGTTGTTCCATTGTAAATCCCTGGAAATATATTGGAACAGAGTTTGGGAACGCATATCACAGATCCTCAACTTACAAACTCCTATCACTTATCGGATAGTGATATATAAATCCATAGCTCTGGAACCTACTCTGATGAAATGGGATGGTAAACTGCTGGACTTAATGCTCGGGATAGCGCTTAAAATAGTTCTAATACACTGGAAGAATCTCGACAAAGCTTGTTTCGAGCATTGGTGGAGTCTCTTAATCCTACATAAGACCTACGAAGAGATCTATATAGCCAAGAACCCATGGTCTGGTAAACTAAGTAAGAAATGGTCAGCTTTACAAAATTATGTTTGATGAAAATGATTGCTGGAGGCTGCCTTGTGGAATGGTCTCTGCTGTAACCACATTGAACGGAGAGAGGGAGGGTGGCGTGCTGGCATGGACTGATACTAGTTCTTGTTAACGTTATTGTACTGTCTTGTTCAAGTTATTATATTCTTTTGCTATTTTGATCAATAACATCTGCTTGTATCCTGCTATATCACGATCGTTTGTATTGTTATTTTATATGTTAAAACTGAATAAAAACTACTATTAAAAAAAAAAAAAAAAGATTGTTTTCATTATTTTGTATTTATGGGGAAAAGGAAAGCTAAATCTGGGCGCGGTGAGGAGGGATCGACTGCTAATGTTCCTGTTGTCGGTCCTTTAGATAAACATCTGGTCCCGCGCCCAGTAGCGCAGTCCTCTCCCGAGGGTGCCTCCCTCAGTCCTGGAGGGGGGACCCCTCCTCCTTGTCCTGCTGCTTTTTTGCCTTTGTTAGTGTCAGAGAAGTCCCCTGAATCGGCGAGGGCCGTCGCTCAGGTGGCGGTTCAGTTACCTAAACCGGTTACCTTGGTGGCTTCCGGGGGTACCTTGTGCTCGCCGGTTTCTTCTGTAGATTCGGAGATAACTTTGAAGGATCTATGGCAAGATTTGCAATCTATTGATGTTAAAGTGTCTTCTACTCTAAGTTCATTGTGTGATTTTTCTTCCCAAACCGTTGCTTCTATCCAACAATTAGATAATAAGATTTCTGTGGTGGATGCTGCTTGCGTTAAGCTCGAGCAGCAGATGCCTTCTTTGCATACAGCAACCGTAGCTGGGATGAAAGATGTTTTGATTTTGCACGGCAAGGTGGAGGCACTTGAAAACACCTTGCGTGCTTCTAACCTACGTTTTCTTAATTTTCCGTATACCTCTCTTATTTCGCCAAAAATTCTTCTTGATAAGTATTTTAAAGAAGTATTGCTTTTTTCGGATCCTGTTGAAGTATCCCAGTTATTTTATATACCAACTAGCTCTAAGCGTATCAACCCTGTCGAGGGCGGGTTGGACGTGATAGAGCCTTCCATTACTAATCTGACCGATTTTTTTTGGAGGATTCCTCCGACTTAATTAATTCACGAGCCACATTGGTAGTGACTTTGACATCGATAGAGTGTAAGCATCATATTCTTAAGGCCTTTTTCAAATTTAAGTTGACTACCTTTTGTGGCCACAAGATAAACATATTTCCAGATGTCTCTCGTAGCACCCAGCTTAGGAGGAGGCTTTTTTTAGCGTTAAAGCCTCGGGTCCTTAAGTTGGGTGCTACTTTTTTCCTTCGATTTCCCTGCAAGTGTATTATAAATTATGAGGGTGCTGTTTATATCTTTTCAGATGTTGCTCATTTGGAGAAATTTGTTTTGGAGCGGCAGGGCTCTGTTGAGGTTAGTCGGGATGAGTAAGTAGTGTACGCCTCTATAATGTAGGTTTGTTTAAACCTTGTTTTCATATGGTATTTTTTTCCTTTCATTTTCGTTTCACATCCGGGTCCCAGTGATGTGGACTTTATCATATAGTGTCATATAGACATTAGAGCCATTACCAATCTATATCAGTTCAGGAAGGCTCTCAAAACATACCTTTTCTGCCAATACTTCCCAGACAGCAACTGAACTAGATATCCCCTCCAAGAAATGACCCAATCTAGAAATGCCCTCACACTGCAGTGTAGATAGTTTATGTATATAGTTAACCCAGTTATCCAAGTTTGTACTCCTGTTCAATGTAAAACCTGACAGTTTGTCGTTATGGTCGTTTTGTTATGATGTAAACCGCGCTGATTCTAAATAGCGCGGTATATAAGAAACTGTAATAAATAAATAAATAAATAAATGTGCTGCAATGATGTTATCTTTTAGTAATTGTTTCTGATTGTCCTGAATTGTTTTGGCTTAACTTGTTATGCTTGTTAAAACTCAAATAAAAGAAAAAAAAACAAAAACCTTTTTAAGAGAGACCTGAGCCTCGGCTGGTCGGTCTTATGGGATCGTGCTCCCTCTGCCGGGAAGCGGTCCTCATTGGCTCTTTCGCTGTCCGATGGAAGATGTCCCTCAAGACAACCTACCTTCCGGGTCGAGAGAATGTCCTGGTGGACAGATTTGGCAGAATTATTCGCCCCCACGAATGGCGGCTGGACACGGGAGTAGCAGTCTGCCTGCTTCTCCGCTGGGGGACGCCGGTGATAGACCTCTTAGCCAGTCCCCAAAATGTGCAGCTCCCCTGCTTTTGTGGGCTGGTACCGCACCCAGACAGGGTGAGCCCCGATGCATTCCTTCTGGACTGGTCTTCCAGCCTGCTCTATGCATTTCCTCCCTTCTGTCTTGTTTCGAGGACCCTTTTCAAGGCTCAGTGGGACTGGGCATTGTTGATCCTTGTAGCCCCCTCATGGCCTCGCAGGCTTGGTTCCTGCTCTTGCTCCGGCTGTCGGTGGAGCCTCCTGTTCTCCTGGGCTCTGCCCCGGGTCCGCTGACATAGGAAGAGGGACGGGTGCAGCTCCCGAATCTAGCCTCCTTATCCCTCATGGCCTGGCGGCTGAACGGGTCCCCCTAGCCTCCCTGGCCCTTCCAGACGATGTCGAGGAAGTTCTCCTCACCTCAAGGAAGGACTCCACTAGGCGAGCCTATGCCTTCAAGTGGAAATACTTCTCAGTCTGGTGCTCAGAGCTCCAGATCGACTCCTTCTCGTGCTCCATTCAATGGATCTTCCATCTCTCGAAGGAAGGACTGAAGTTGAACTCTGTCAGGGTACACTTGAGTGCCATCTCAGTGAATCACCTCACCATTGAGGGAAAGCACCTCTAGGGGCTGCCGTTAATCTCCTGCTTTATGCGGGGTCTTCTGCTTTCCAAGCCACCCATCCGTCCTCCCCCGACGGACTGGTACCTGAATGTGGTGCTCATGCAGCTCACCCGTTCACCTTTTGAGCCATTGGCAACATGTTCGCTCTGGCACCTGTCCTGGAAGGTGGCCTTCCTGGTGGCGCTGACCTTGGCCCGCCGAGCCACTGAGCTCCAGGCTCTCATGGCTGACACTCATTACACCAGGTTCTGTCAAAACAAGGTGGTCCTCCGTACCCACCTTAAATTCTTGCCTAAAGTTGTCTCGGACTTCTATCTTAACCAGGAGATAGTCCTGCCGACTTTCTTTCTGAGGCCCAAAGCCTACCAGGCGTCAATTGGCTGTCCACACTCTCACCTGCAGATGGGTTCTCGCCTTCTACTTGCAGTGTACCCAGACTCATCGCAAGTCTGGCAGGCTCTGTGTCCTATGATCCCAATAGGCCGGGGCAGGCAGTTAACCAACCTCACCCTCTTGGCTTGGGTGGCAGACTGCATCGCTTTCGCTCACGCAAAGGTGGGTGCCCTGCTAGATCGTCGAGTCACCGCACATGGGGTCCAGACCAAAGCAGCCTCGGTGGCCTCACTACGCTCCTTGCCCCTGATGGACATCTGCCAGGTGGCAACCTGGTCTTCCACAAATACTTTCGCTGCCCACTACTGCCTGGAGAGGGAGTTCCGTTGGGACAGCACCTTCTGCCAGGCTGTACTCCGTAACCTGTTTGGGGTATAAGCAACTCCTCCCCTCCGACCCTTCTTCATGGCTACCGAGGCCTTCGACCCGAGGACTCTGACTCCTTTGGGCATCGGCTTCTGCTCTTGGCCTCGCGGAGGCATTTTTTGGTTACAGGTTTGGTAGCCTGTAGCTGGGGAGTCCCATAAGTGAGGACTGACTTCCTGCTTTTTCCTGGAGAAAGCGTAATTACTCACCTGTAACAGGTGTTCTCCAGGGATAGCAGGAATTGGTCCTCACTACTCTCCTGCCTCCCCTGATGAGATGCTAGATTTTTGTCCTTTCCTTGCCATCTGCTTGGTAGGGCTTGAGCTAAGAGACCTGACTGAGCTAGATGGCACCCTTGGGCGGGAAGAGGACCATGCATGCGTGGCAGCAATCCCAAAGGCTTTCTTTGAAAGCTGGGAAATTGCTCTGCGCAGGCTCCGTTGGTGCCGACATCACCCATAAGTGAGGACTGATTCCTGCTGACCCTGGAGAACACCTGTTACAGGTGAGTAACTACGCTTTTTGGATTACTGTGGTTGGAAGTGAGGTATATAGGTAGGGGGCTGAAGGGGTATCCATAAGTGTGCAGTTGGGATCTATGCGCACATGTGTAGCGAGTGCCTGGGTGCAGTGGTGTATGAATGAGTGAGTGCGTGCATGCTTAGTGATTGAGGTGGTAGCATCTACAGATTTGTGGTTGGTCTGTGCACATTTATGTGAATGAGTGGGAGTAGCTATGGGTGGATGCATGAGTGGAGTGTATCTTGAAGGTGGGGGCAGTGGGTAAGGAAACCTCTATAATTGTGTAGTTGAAGTATGTGTGTGAGTTTAACTACATGAGTTAAGCGACAGGCTGTTCTTCCCTTCAATCTCTCTTCACCCTTTTCCCTTCCTATCTCCTCCTTTACATTTCTTTTCCTCCCTGCTGAGCAGAGATTAATGTATTGTGGTGTTAGCACAGCTACTGCCCTCCCTGCCTCTACAGTACATTCTTCCTAGTGCTACAGACAATATATAAGAGAGTCTCTGCTCCACAGAACTTCCAATGTAGTCAACACAAACACAGAAGATGGCGCAGGAGAGAGTGTGTTAGAGAAGTGGTCAAGAGTTTTTAGTGTGGATTTGGAAATGGCCAGAGAGGGAGCATGACTCAGATTCAGGAAGCCCATTGTAGGCAGAATGGTGCAGATAGGTTGAAAGAGTAGAGGAGAAGGACGACCTACTATTGCTTATCATTTGTATAGCACTTCAAGGTGTACACAGTGCTGTACATGTAAGAAATGGTCCCAATACAGACACATAGAGCCAGATGAAAGGACTTCATGAGAAAGAGAGGTAAGGAGAAGCTGCAGAGTGAATGCATTTGTAGGTGAGCAATAGAAGTTTGATGAGGAACCGGTGTCGTGACTTGAGGAGAAGGCTTACATGGTTGTAATGATGCTGGAACAAAGTGTGACTAGTGGCTGAGTAGGAGGAAATAAGCTCCTAGGAGGGTCAGATTGATTGCTCAAACGAGAGCTGAAATCTGGGGAGAGTAGGGGTGTGGTTTGAGAGAGCATTAGGGAATGGAGCAGGCCTGTTACTGGGGGTGGACCTTGGGGCATGGTCAGAGGCAGGGAGGGAGTCTCCGGGGAGCGCTAGGGATTGTGCAATGCTGCTAGTACAGGGTGAGCTTTTCAACTGGATGTTCCTGACCATCATAGGATGATGCTGCAGTTGTGCTTGTCTGGAAATAGGGACCCGTGCGGATTCTCTTATTGCTAGATAAATAGGTGATGAGAGGAGATTGCTTCTTAAAAGCAGAGGGCCTAGTGCTCCTTCATTGCTGGGAAGGATGCTTTTGCTGCCTTGCAGACACTTCAGTAGCTGAAGTTTTACTGCTTCTAAAACTAAAACGTCTTTATCATCCTGATAGGCCTGTCCGGATGAGTGGCTTATGCTCCCTTGCCTGCAGGTGGAGGGCATCACTAGATATCTGCTGATACAGCACAGAGAGAAGCCATTTTTTTCTGCCTGCAGCAGTGCAGATACAGGCCTGTGTGACTGAGAATGTTAGTCCCACTGTTTCTGGGGGCTCGGGTATACCCTTGCCTCCTTGAGTTCCAGCTGCCGTGCATCCAGTGGGCTGGAGAGGAGCAGCAGGACCCTCAGGGCCTCTGTAGGGAGTTGGTAAATTGGGCCCATGTCCCCCTTCCTTCTTGCTGTCTATCTCTACTCACTAGCTAGATTTTTGGATTTTTTTCCTAGTTTAATTTTTCAGCCTATTTACTATATTTGGCTCTCTGTACTGCTTGACAAATCAGTTTGGGGGGAAAAACAAGAAAAGCTGGCAGCAGGGCCTCCTAGGCCTGTGTAAGCGATCGGGAAAGCCCTGCTCTGGGTTTCTCAATTGTCCTTTCAGTTTCTGTGATTCCCTTTTCAGATCTCTCTTTACACTGCAGCAGTGTAAAGGGCCTTTTTTTTTCTCAACAGTCCCTTTTATTGTTGTTTTTTTTTGTTGTTGTTTTGGGTTTTTGTGGCTTGTCAGTTTTTTTTCAGTGACTGTATTTTGCTTCCCCCCCCCCCCCCCCCCTTACCCTCCATGGTTCTTTTTGTTTTTGCCACATGAAGCATTGTAGGCTTGCCAGGTGCTCAGTGTTATGCCTCCAAGGCAGGCTCCTTTTGACCCGTCTGTGATGGGGGATGCCCAGGGCCTTTATCCTGGACTCTTGATTCTGAGGACTCCTCTGGGTCCTTGGTGCCTTCTCCTGGCAGCCTGCTTAGGAGTTGGCCGGTGCAGGAGATCAGGGCTAAGGAGATCTCTGACTCTAGCCAGCAGTCCCTCTGGACCTCTCCTTTCTGCTGGGCTCTGAAGAGCAGCTGCTGAAACAGCTCACGGACTGTTTTCAGTCTTTTTTTTTTTTTTTTGTCACTGCTTGGTCAACCCATTTTGCAGGGGGTCTCGAGATTCATCAGCCACTGCCAGTGCCAGAAAGTCCTCGCAGTGAGATCTGATGGGTCCCCTCTGAGGGGCAGCTAGTTGGAGAGGGGGGGGGGGGAGCTGGGGCTGCTTCTCTTGGGAGTGAACCCATATTGCTTCAGATCAGTGGGTTCTCGAGGTGCTGAGTTAAGGTTATGCTCTGCAGAGCCTCTAAGGGATGCCTTTGTAGGATCTCCTTGCAGCTTCCTGTTCAAGTGGGTTGCCATCAAGGAAACTCTTCAGCGCCTCCTGCAGTTGCAGACTAACGTACCCATGCCTTCTGTAGAGCGAGGTCAGAGCCATTATTTCAACCACTTTCTGGTACCCAAGAAGGGAGGTTCTTTTTGGCATATTTTGCACTTGAAAGTACTCGGTGCCACTCTCCCAAGTCCCACATTTCTTCATGGAGACTATCAGGTTGGTTATTGTGGCTGTTCGGCAAGGGGGAGTTCCTTACCTCCCTGGATTTCACAGACGTATTTCCATATTCCAATCTGGTAGCAGCACCAGAGGTTTTTCTTCTTATATGTCCTGGGCCACCACTTCCAGTTCTGGATCCTGCCCTTTGGCCTGCTCATGGCTCCTTGAACCTTTTAGGCAACTGCAAAAGCTGGAAGGATGCTTGGGTGCATAGGGAGAGGAATGGCCAGCAGAAGAAAGGAAGTGATAGTGCCTCTGTATAAGTCTTTGGTGCAACCTCATTTGAAGGTGACAAGGCAATAGCGGAGAGACTGAATGAATTCTTTGCTTTGGTCTTTACTGAGGGAGATGTAGGGATGTTACCCATGACTGAAGTGGTATTTAAAGGTGCGGAAGAATTGAAGGAAATATCGATACATCGGGAAGATGTATTACAACTATTAGATAAACTGAAGAGTAGCAAATCACCTGGGCCGGATGGTATACATCCAAGGGTGTTGAAAGAACTGAAATATGAGATTGCAGACCTGCTATTAGTAATCTGTGAACTATCATTAAAATCATCTCTAATACCTGAAGATTGGAGGATCGCCAATGTAACACCAATTTTTAAAAAGGGTTCCAGGGGTGATACGGGAAACTACAGACCAGTGAGCCTGATGTCAGTACCGGGAAAAATGGTAGAAACCATCATAAAGAATAAAATTACTCAGCATGTAGATAGTCATGGCCTAATGGGAGACAGCCAACATGGCTTTAGACAAGGAAGATCTTGTCTTACTAATCTGTTATGTTTTTTGAAAGTGTGAATAAACAGGTGGACAAAGGTGAGTCGGTTGATATAGTGTATCTAGACTTTCAGAAAGCCTTTGACAAGGTCCCTCATCAGAGACTTTTGGCAAAACTAAAGAGTCATGGGATAGGAGGCAGTGTACTATTGTGGATCAGGAACTGGTTAAAAGATAGAAAGCAGAGGGAAGGGCTAAATGGCCAATTTTCCCAAAGGAGAAAGGTGAATAGTGGTGTACCCCAGGGATCTGTGCTGGGTCCGCTGCTTTTTGACATATTCATAAATGACCTGGAAAGAGGAATAACGAGTGAGGTTATCAAATTTGCAGATGACACAAAACTATTTAAAGTTGTTTAAAACCCAAGAGGATTGTGGAAAATTGCAAGAGGATCTTGATAAATTGGAAGACTGGGCATTAAAATGGCAGATGAAATTTAATGTGGACAAATGCAAAGTTATGCACCTAGGGAAGAACAACCCAAACTATGGTTACACAATGCAAGGTTCCACATTAGGAACCACCACCCAGGAAAAAGATTTAGGCGTCATTGTGGATAACATGTTAAAACCCTCGGCCCAGTGTGCAGCGGCGGCCAAGAGAGCAAATAGAATGCTAGGTATCATAAGGAAAGGAATGGAAAATAAAACAAAAGATATTATAATGCCTCTATACCGTTCCATGATGAGACTACACCTTGAATATTGTGTGCAATTCTGGTCGCCGTATCTTAAAAAGGATATAGAGTTATTAGAAAAGGTTTAGAGAAGAGCCACCAAAATGGTAAAGGGGATGGAAGGATACTCCTATGGCGAAAGGCTAAAAAGGTTAGGGCTCTTTAACCTGGAAAAGAGGCGGCTGAGGGGAGATATGATAGAAGTCTATAAATTAATGAACGGAGTGGAACGGGTAAACGTAGATCGATTGTTTACGTTATCAGAATATAGAAAGACTAGGGGACATACAATGAAGCTACAGGGTAAACTATTTAAGACTAATAAAAGAAAATATTTTTTCACTCAACGTGTAATCAAACTCTGGAATTTGTTACCGGAGGATGTAGTAAAGGCTGTTAGTGTAGCTGGGTTTAAAAAAGGTTTGGACAAGTTACTGGAGGAAAGGTCCATAAACCATTATTAAGAAGGGACCCAGGATATCACTGCTTGAACCAATACAAGCATTGTGGAACCTGTGTCTTTTGGGGAAACTGCTAGGTACATATGACCTAGATTGGCCACTGTTGGAAACAGGATACTGGGCTTGATGGACCTTGGTCTGACCCAGTATGGCATATCTTATGTTCTGTGGTACTGCAGAGCCTATGCAAACAGAAAAAAAGGTTTTAAATTCAGAAAAAAGATTCCAACACCAGATGCGACATTACGAGGAGCCAGATAGGGGGAGCAAGAGAGACCTTCCAAGGCCTAGAGAACCGCACCCCAGAGCTTGTGATGTGATGCCGGCCAACAGCCAATCCAGGAAAGGGGGAGTTCCTTTTAAGAAAGGCTGGGAAGTTGGAATCAAAGGCCAGCTGGATGGAAGAAGAGGAGAGGAGAAGGAGAAGGAGTCTTGGCAAAGAGACCCGAGAGGAAGGGGTTCCTGGCAAGGAGACACAGGGAGTCCGGCGCAGCAAGATACCAGGAGTTCTTGGCAAAGAGACACTGGGAGGAAAGGTACCAGGAGAGAAGCAGAGGTCAGAGGTTTATCTGATGAACCGGTACCAGCAGATTCAGGACCCTGTGGAGGTTACCAGAAGGATGGTGAAGTCATTGCCATAGGAGGTAACACTCCTTATTCAAGGAGAAAGAGGTATGGGTGTGAAAGAGAGAGAACTCCACCCGAAGGCCAGCTGGACAGTGGGAGGCCTGCTACTCGAGTAAGGCTGAATTGCAGCAGGACTAGGCCTCAAACCTCAGCTCACTGGGATAGGCCTGGAGAACAAGGTAATCCACATTTTTATACTTCTAAGCGTTATAACCTGGTGACACAGGGAGCACAAGGAACAAGGGTGTGCTCACCTTATCAAGCTGTTTGTAAGACAAGACACAAGCTTTTACCAGATGAAAGACTGTTTAATACAAGGCACCAAGACAAAGGAAGGTATTCTCATAGCAAGCATTCGTATGACCGAGGCCCAAACCTAGGCCCAGAACATTGGAGGCTGATACAAGCTGTATATGAAAAGCCTCAGCGTATTCCACCAGACTATACGGATACAGAGTCACGGCTCTCGGACCCACAGCCCATGCAGGTGGAATTTACTGAGGACCCGTCCGAAGTAGCCATGGATTGTAGCTACTGTCAGGCAGGAAGCCTAGAATCCCTGCCTAGTGTATAAAGCAGGGCTCAGCAAGCAAAGGCTGTGTGTTTTATTGTATAAATTCCTGTGAAAATAACAGTAGATAAAGCAATAACTGGTTATGTTTCTTTTCTACCTGAAGTAAGGTTTCTTTATGTTGACGTAGATTCCACTACCTGAATCATTGTGCATTAAGGGAAATAAAAAGCCTTTCTTTCCCTACTCTCGGACTTTGTGTTTACTTGAGGCTTTGGTACACGGAAGGCCACTGGGAACAGATACCCAGACCCCGCATACAAGAACCAAACTCAAACTAGAAAAATAACTCATGTCCACCCGACCTGCCTTAACCACCTTTGACCACTAGGGCGGCGGTGCGACATGAAGAATGGCGTAGTTGTTGGATTTATTGTGGGAGCCTACGTCAGCCGCAAAGAGAAGAAGCTTGAGCTGCAAGTTTCAGGAAAAAAAAACAAAAAACCCAGGTTGGAATACAAAACCGGAACGGATGGTCTAAAGAAACCGGATTGAAGGAAGACCCGGAGTGGAGCAGTATAAACCAGAGTGGAGTGGAGAAAATCCTGAAAAGGAAAAATCCTGTGCCCAACTGTCAGCGTGGAGAACCGCGGAGTACGACAGCAACGAGTACTGTTCCAGAGCTGATTCGACCCTACCATCAGGTAAAATGTAAATATACCTGAATAAGTGTAGGATGCCAGGGAAAGTATAGGAAAAAAAAAAAAAAAAAGAGGAAAGGAAAAAAAAAATTGTTAGAAGAGCCACACTTGGTTGTGTTTTTTTTTTTGTGTTTCCTTGTTGCAGATTCGCCATGGAGCCCAAAGAGTTGTGTGCATGGATGGCTCATCAGTTTGATAAGCAGGCAGAACTGGCGTTGCAAAATCAAGCACAAGCGTTGAGAGCCATGCAAGACCAGCAATACCCGTCCTGCAGACAATGGACAATTGGCTAACCCAGCAGCGGGAGGAGATGGCGAAGGTGAAGGACGAGAAGTTGCAAGCAACTGGACTGTACAATACGGAGCTTGGACAATGGTCATGCAATGATCTAACGGTGGGGAAATTAAGTCCCAATGATAACCTAGATGATTTCTTAGATTCCTTTAGTAGGATAGCGAGGTCAGCTCAGTGGCCGACCGAACAATGGGCTGTCAGACTAGCCGCGTCCCTGACAGGGGAGGCGCTGGCCGCCTACCGGTCAATGCCTCCATCATTGGCAGATAATTACGAAGAAGTAGTGATGGCAATCAGAGATCGCCTAGGCCTCACCCCATTGGCATATAAAAAAATGTTTAGGGCCACTATCCTTAGCCCAGACGAAACACCAAAAGCCCTGGGGCATAGAATAAAGAGCCTGGCGTATAAATGGCTACAGCCGGAGAAAAAAAATATAGAAACTCTGATGGACGCCGTAATATTGGAGCAATTCTTAGACGCAGTGCCGAGTAGGGTACAGAATTTTTTAATCCTCCAAAATTGCTGTACCACTACCGAGGCAATAGCCCTTACTGAGAGATATCTAGAAGCAGAGAGACTTACCCAGCCAAAGATAGGGGTTCCCAAACTGACTATAGGGATGGAAGCTCAAAGGGTAGGTAGTGCTTCCAGACCCACATATAGCACTAGGAAAGGTAATGACCCTAAGGATATTGAAACTGTGAAAAGATGTTTTTCCTGTGGTAAGAGAGGACATGTGAAAAAAGAATGCTATTCTCGCATTGCAATAGTGGGAGAAGTCCCAAAGACAATGAGAGAGGGCTTTGTATTAAAGGTAAAAATACATGGAGTAAACGCAAAAGCACTTCTGGATTCAGGTGCTGACCAAACCATGATCGCCAAACGGCTATGGTTTGTGATCAGAAGCCAGGGGTGGTCAGTCCCTGAATGTCCAGAAGGGCAAGTTTAAAATAAAGTGCATTCACGGATCAGTTACAAGCTACCCCGTGTATAAACTTTGGGTTAAAGTTTGGGAATAAAAAGGGAAATGTTGGTGGCCGTGGTCCCAAAACTTCCACAAGAGTTGGTATTGGGTCGCGACTGGCCACAATTTCGGAAAAGTCTGAGAGAGGGTTTATCTCCTCAGAAGGTCCCAAATTCCACCTGTAGTGGGCATGAGCCCGTAGGTAACCCTGAGGCACAGCCAAACAGCTCAAAGACAGGCGCTAATCCAAGAGAGGCTTTAGTTTCTACAAGATCCCAGACCCAAGGGGGGGAAGAGCCTTCATGTTCTACAGACACTACTTTTGGGGTCCTTCCCACGCATGAAGACCTAATTGAGGAACCCGTGGGGAGAGGAAGGAAAACTAAAGCAGAGCGAAGGAGGGAGCGGAGATGCCGCTCGCGAGGACGTGCAGAATTGGAAGCTGGAGAGGGGATGCCCTGGGTACCAGCGGATTTGATGGAGAAGTTTCCCTCCTTCAAAAGGGAGCAAGCTACAGACCCGGTATCAGCCCACGCCTTTGAGCAAGCACAGGAAGAAAGAAGTTCCTTCCCCAGGTTTATTATGGAACATGGGACAATCATTGAGGATCTCTAAAGGTAAAAAGGGGACTGTTGTAGTGGTTGATATGGAAGGGCAGACTAGATAGGCCATGTGGTCTTTTTCTTCCGTCATGTTTCTATTTTTCTATGTTTTAGAAGGTGATGGTGGAGATAGCGGTGCTTCTGCGCAGGCAGAGAGTGCAAGTCCACCTGTACCGAGATGACTGGCTGATCTAATCTGATTGCCTGGAGAAATCCAGGGACAAGTACCATCCTGGTAATTTACTGGCTGGAAAGACCAAAGACCTCAGGTTGGTGATCAGCTGTCCCAAGAGCAGGACTTGCAGTACTTTGGAGCTTTGTTCAGCACTCTCCTGGGGCAAGTCTTCATGATGGAGAGGTCTCTCAAGCTTCAGAGCCAACTCTGAACACAAAATGCCCTATCAGGCTGATGGGCCTGGGACTATCTCCAGTTTCTCGAGTCAATGGCATCGACCTAGGAACTGGTTCCATGGGCCAGAGCACATATGCATCCTCTGTAGAGGCACCTGCTGGCCTTTCAGCCTCCCTTTTCCCAGTTTTTCGACCAGTCCTTTCCTCTCCTCAGGAGATCAAGAAGCAATCAGTGTTGCTTTCTGTCCCACCATCTATTAGCCAGGATGCTGCTGGCTGCACAGGTGTGGGTGATTGTCACATCGGATGGCAGCCTGAAGGGCTGGGTTGCACACTGGACCAGTTGACTCAGGGATTCTGGACCTTTCAAGAGTTCTCCTGGTAGATTAAATTGCTTGGAGCCAAGGGCAATCCGCCTAGCCCTTGAGAGATGTTAGTCTCTCCTGATGGGCAAAATGGTCCGAGTGTTCTTAGACATTGCCATGAGTGTGGCACATATCAACAAACAGGACTGAACATGCAGTGCCAGAATGGCTCTCAAGGTCACAGAGCTGTGTCTTTGAGTGGAGGAGTATCTGATTGCCCTGCCTGCAGTGCACATTGTCAACGTTGACAATATGCAGGGAGATCCGGGCGAGTGGGAGCTCAGCCCTCATGTATTAAGCCTCATAGCCCAGAGATGGGGTCTTCTAGTGTTTTGACCTAATGGCTACTCGGATAAATGCCAAAATGGAGAACTTTTTCAGCCACAGGAAGTATTCATGAGTAGGAGGCTTGAATGCCTTGCTTCAGGAGTGGCTCTAGGATTGCTGTATGTCGTCTTGGCATTTGGTGAGGCGTCTTCTGTGCAGGATTCAGCACACCCAGCCCTGGTGATTTTAAGTGGCCCTGGACTGGCCTTGCAGGCCATGGTATGCAGATCTCTTTGAATCTGTTAGCAAGGATCCCTGATGATGGAGGGCCTCAGACCCTTCTCTATTATGGCCTGGTCCTTGAGAGGTATCAGCTGTCCAAGAAGGAGAAATTTCACTTACCGTTAAGTTCTTTTCCTGGAATCCTGTTAGACCAGTCCAGACAAATGGGTTAAGCCCCCCTGCCAGCAGATGTTGGAGACAGAGAAAGTCAGTACACAGGGAGCAGAAGCAATGGATGACCCAGTTGCTTAATGTAATCTCAAACAGCTTTATTGTAGATTCCCGGCGCGTTTCGGCTTGTGCCTTTCTCAAGGGGAGAGTTGTGAATGATGCACCAAAATGCCGTTGGAATTCAAAGGACACTAAATTCCTTATTGTGCCATGGGACAGGCACCTAAGTGCTAAGACACTGCTGTACGGTGAAATCTATAGTGGCTCTGATGGGAGATGCACAAACTGCTCCAAAAATCAGATAGTTAGTACAAGAAAATCTTGACAAGGCAGGACACTGTTGCGTTCTTGGATTCGGAAGAACGCAACAGTGTCCTGCCTTGTCAAGATTTTCTTGTACTAACTATCTGATTTTTGGAGCAGTTTGTGCATCTCCCATCAGAGCCACTATAGATTTCACCGTACAGCAGTGTCTTAGCACTTAGGTGCCTGTCCCATGGCACAATAAGGAATTTAGTGTCCTTTGAATTCCAACGGCATTTTGGTGCATCATTCACAACTCTCCCCTTGAGAAAGGCGCAAGCCGAAACGCGTCGGGGATCTACAATAAAGCTGTTTGAGATTACATTAAGCAACTGGGTCGTCCATTGCTTCTTCTCCCTGTGTACTGACTGATTCCTGTAGGAGCCCTGCTCTCCTGTGTGCGGAGACAGAGAAAGTGCCAGAAGCATCAGCCTATGGGCTCTGGCATATAGAGGGGCTCCCATAGGTGTCCCCCTCAGTATACACCTGCAAAAGCAGAGGAAGCCTCTTGGCAAAGTAAAACATAAGCAATAATGAATTATATCGTTGGAAACAGCAGAAGCACGAAGATGTGCAACTATATACAAGAAGCCCAGGAGGGCTAAACTGATACAGAATCGTAATCGTAAGGTAGACAGTAAGAAGGGCTGTTCTGGAGCAGTAGTAGACATCCAGCCTGAGGCCAAAAGGGCCTCTACTTCCTTGGCTTATGTTCAAGTCTGGAGGGTTTCAAGAGGTGGTGTTCCTCATTCCCTAGAGGCCAGGAACGCAGAACTTAGATTCAGATAAAGCCCTGGTGCAATAGGCGGTCGCATCCAAGAGATGTCTTTGGCAGTGCACCCCAGTGTCTTCCGCTTCCTTAAGGAAGCAAAACAAATACATCTGCTAACGTATCTGGTGGTTCTCAGTAGAGCTTCTCTCTGGTGTTTGAAAGTGTTGAAAGGGACTCAATTTAAGCCTATTTGTATGGTCTTTCTCAAGGATTTCACTCTAAGATATGTTCCTGGTGGCCATAGTAATTGCTAGGCGGATATCAGAACTGTAGGCTTTGTCCTGCAGGGAACATGTTTTAGTCATCTCAACGGCCTCTGTATCTTTGCAGACTGTCTCTTCCTTTTTCCTAAAGGTGCTGTCCTCCTTTCCTCCTAACCAGACTGTGGTTCTGCTGTCCTTGGAGGAGGAGCTTCAGCCTTTCCACATCTAGTAGATGTACGGAATGTGTTGATCAGGTATATGGAAATTACCATTTCTTTATGCCAGTTGGATCATTTTTGTCCGTTTTGATGGTTCAAGGAAAGGACTGACAGCAACTGAGTTCTTTATTGCTTGCTGGATTAAGGAGGCCATTGGGCCAGTGTACCTTCTGGCTGGAAAGCAGGTGCCAGAAAGAGTCATTTTGCTCCACTAGGGCACACGCCTTCTGGGAAGAATCCATTTTGACTGCAAAGGACATCTGCTGGGTGGCTACTTGGTTGTCTCCGAGTACTTTTGTGAAGCCCTACAGATTATATGTGGGAGCCGAAACAGATGGCTCCTTTGATAGGGAAATCCTATTCAGAGTGTGTCTGTCTTCTATCCTGGGTCTCGACTGCTTGGGTACATCCCACTCGTCGGGGCTAGTCTAGCATGATTCAAGGAAGGAGCAATTTTACCTAATAATTTTCTTTCCTTGAATCCTGCTAGACCAGGACCCGCCCTGGAAGACTCCTATTATAGGGAAGCCTGCTGCCTTTTGATTGCATTGCTGATATCTGTGCCTAATGCAGAGTTAAGTCTAGTAAGAGATCCAAATATTTGCTCATTTGCTCATTGGAGTGGAGGAGTGGCCTAGTGGTTGGGGCAAGGTACTTCAGGCCGGAAGGTCAGGGGTTCAAATCCCACTAGAGGACAGCAACCTTGGGCCGGAAGGACTGGGGTTTCTAGTCCCACAGGTGCTCCTTGTGGCCTTGGCAAGCCACTTAACCCTCCATAGCCCATGTTCCCGGTAAAATAGTTATCTCCAAGTTATAATGCCCTGTTCAATGTAATTTCAGTTTGTTCAATGTAAACCGCACTGATGCAGAATAGTGCGGTATATAAGAGAATGTAAATAAAATAAAAATAAAATTTTATTTGTTGCAGGGTTAAATTGTTGGTTGTTAGCGTTGTGCATTATGAGTTTTTCAATTTACTGCTTGGGAAGTGTCATACTGGCTTCTCTCAGTGCTGCAGCAGCATGTATACCAAATGATGACATAACTGAAAGTTGTTAGTCTGCCTCCACCTGTTGGCAAGGGAGCATAATGCACAGTTCGGGACTGCAAGATTCAAGGAAAGAAAATTGTCAGGTAAAATTTCTCCTTTAATGCGTACAGATAGACAGACCCCCCTAACAGGTGCTATTAGTGGTATGAAACAGGTCTAAAAACTGAAGCCTTGCTCCAAGGGACATTCTGCTGCATAAGGAACAATGGAAGGCAGATGAAGGCATCCTTTTACTGAATGACTGTGAGGAAGGAGTTATTTTTAGGGAATAATTGTGTCTTGTCTCCAGATTGTCCTGCCCTTGGAGTTGTTTCCACTGAATAAGCCGAGTGCTGGGGACTATCTACACATGGCCTATAATATCATCACACCCTTCCTCCTCCTGAAGGTAACTTTTTTGCTAAGTTATTTAAAATTGGCCTGGCAAACAGTGGGCTCTGTTTTGCAAGATCTGAATTACCAGCCAGCTGTACTTTGTTGTTCCTCTTGCTTATTAAATTCACACTTCCATCAAACCATCTCCTAGAATATCAGCCATTCCTCTGAAGCTTTGCATGTGTGTTTATCTTCCTTCTCTTGCATGGCACTGTTTATTTTGCTGCCACTCTGCAGATAATAATCATAAATTCTGGCTTTGGGTTGCAGCTGATTGAGAGGTCCCCCCAAACTCTCCCACGCTCTATGATTTATATCAGCATCATCACCTTTGTTATGGGTGCAAGTATCCACCTGGTGGGAGACTCTGTGAACCATCGCCTCATCTTTAGTGGGTACCAGCATCACCTGTCTGTCCGTGAGAACCCAATCATAAAAGATCTCAAGCCTAAGACACTGGTGAGACCATCCTGCTACATGTCTTCTGTCAGAGAGTGCTCTTTTATGCTGTGTGTCCCCTCCTCCTCATCATTGCTCAGTTCTGTTATTTCTCTCTATTCCTTCTTGATGTGCCTCCTCCCCCCCCAACCAAACTTCAGTCCTCCCCTTATCTCTGCAGACAGGACCAGCAGCCACTCCTAGCCTCTGTTCCCTTCCTACTCTTCAATCTCAGCCTCCAAATCAGTTCACCCATTTCTGTGTGTGAAGAAGAGCTTTTCAGTAGTTTGAAGAAAAACAAAACTGGGACTTTGAGTGGCTGGCTGGCCCTCTGCTTGCCGGGTGATTTGGTAACCGGTTCAAAAACTAATTAGTCAGTGAGAGGCTTTGATGTTGGACTCCTTTAATTAGAGCATGACGGTCTAGGCACTAGTTTTTATTACATAGCAGGGGTGCATAAGTTCAATCCTTGAGGCCAGGTTTTCAGGATATCGCTAATGAAGATGCATGAAATGGATCTGCATACAGTGGAGATGGTATGTGTGCAGATCTCTCGTGCATCTTCATTAGCGATATTCTGAAAACCTGGCCTGTTTGCAGTCTTCGAAGATTGAACTTGTGCACGCCGTGTTACATAGTTTCAGATCCTAGAGATGCAAATATATGGTATCTCGCTGACCAAACAAGGCAAATGATTTGTCCTATTTTGCACTGTGGATGAAACACAGTAGGAAGTGGCAACACAGCATATGAGAGAGGGGAGCCCAGTTGAAAGGCTGTTTTATACTGTGGCTATACTGGAGGGGAAGGGGTGCTCCAGAAGATGGTTTCCAGTATTGAAGGCATGACCCTTCTATGGTGCAGAGTTTCTGTCCACCCCTAGTGCTAAAGTTTCTTTTGTTTCATTAGATTTGTAGGCCACCTATCATTGCACATCTGGGCAGTTCACATTAATCAAAACACAAAAAAAATATTTCATAGCCTTATATGATCTTTACAAATTCATAACATAAACTAAAAAAAAAACCCTCAGTCTTTCAACAAATAAGGCTAAACCTCAATTTGAATTTTTTATAAATACTATTCAAATAATTGTTGAATAGTAGATTTTTTTCACAAATTCATGAGGTCACATTGACCATATTGCTAAAGACATAAAAAATACATCCACTCACTGTATCGGAGACAAAGGGCTTATTGTCTGTCAGTAATTAATAACTATTGGATCAACTTTTACTTTCTCAAATTCTGACGCATTTACTGTGCTAAATGTGAAATAAAGGAAAATATTTTCTTGAAATGTTGTATTGTAAATTAATGAAATTTAAGGGGTTGACATTTAAAAAAAAAAGAGGGGTGAGCTTATACATCAGTGGTGTGTTATTTGTACCAAGTTCAACTGCAGCATTGTTCACCCTGCTGTAAAGTCCCTACAACATGTGACTACATGGGAGTCCCCACTGTGCTTGTTTTAGCACTTTCAGTGCCGTCATATGTATCACTTTCAGTGCGCCCTTTTGCAAATGGGACCGATTGAATGAATATTTTCAAAAGTTTCCCTTGTCTCAAATGTTTGGCCCAGCAGGACAGAGGGGGGCATCTGGGCCATTCTTCAGCACACTGAACTTAGTAATGAGTGCTGCTGCTTTACTGTGGTCTCAAACATTCACGATGCACTGACCTCCAAGCATGGTCTTGCAAAAATTATCAGCTTATTTATTTATTTATACATCTTTTCTATACCGCCACTTCCAGAGATCAGTGGCGGTTTACAGGTAACATAAACTTTAATAGTAGAATACTATTATTTTACATAGAACAGATTTAGAACAAAGAACATTCAACTATTAAATGTAATTCTAATACAATAAGTTAACAGGAGAAGTAGGAACGTTTGAAACTGGGTATGCATTAGTTCATGTTTCAAAACATAATATGTCAGCATTAAAGGGATTATTTACATTATACATTATTACATCAGCTGCATTAGTGACGTTCGCTCAACCGACAGTCGAGGTAAAATATTATTTTTGCGTTTTTTGAATACAGCATTTATTTCTGAAAAAAATCACTGAGGTCTTTGTTTGTTCCGGTTCACATTAGCAGCATACATAATTAAATAGCATGAAGAAACCGCACATCATATAGGAACAAAGGAACAGATACCAAGACTGGCGGATATTCAGGTTTAAACAAACCCCTTTTCCTGTGCGGATATCCAGTTTAGTCCTCCACAATCGGGTAATGCCCCTCCTACTGCAGCCTGGAGACTGGACCAATCAAATCTTCTGTAGTACATATCCAGCAGGAGCTCCCAGAAGCCCCCCAGTGTGTCCAGTCTCTAGCAGCTTGAAGACGTAAAAGTGTGTCCTCCTGGGCACACTGAGTGACTATTGCAGAAGCAACACTTGTTAGTTAGTTGTTTTAGGGTTTGTTTTGGGGCATTTCCTTGCTATTTCTTTGATAGCTAGCTGTATCTTTAAAAGGAAGACAAAAGAAGAAGTCTGTCTCTCTGGAGCACTGCCACAGGGGACTAGGGGGAAGTCAGACCTGTTGGCTCCTGTGTTCCTGCCTAGCAAATTTTCACAGCCCTGGGTGAGCTCCCCCTGGACAGTACGGGGTAAAGCCATACCTGATACAGTAGTGGCTGGCACTGGGAGATGTTGGCTGAATCCTGGTGGTTCCTGAGCTGGTAGGAGATTTTCATTTCATTTCTTCTTGTGTGCAGTGCTCTGTTAGAGCTGCCAGCATTTCTGTAGGCTCTCCTGAGCCCATTTGGCAATTTTTCTTAAATTTGGTCGTTTGCCCTGTCTTAGAGGGTCGTTTTAGTTCTTTTCCATATTATTTGGTGGCTTTTGTATTTTAGCGCCGTTTTTTACCCCGGGTGAAAAAATCCGGCGGCCATTTTTAATTTTAAAAGTTTTCTTTAGATGCACTTTTGAGCAATTTTGCACAAGTTCCCCTGGCGTTTTGGGGTTCCTCTTGCTGGCGATTTTGCTCAGGGCACCCCAGGGAGTCTGGGGCATATTTTGTTTCTTGTAAAAAAAAAAAAAAAAAAAAAACGTTTTAATTTCAAATCGGGGCTGATTTGCATAGGATTGCCCCTGTGGTGTGGGCTCCCCTGTGACTGTTGTATTCTATCCCGCTGGACAGAGGTGGCCTTGGGATGGCTTCCCAGCCCCAGTGCGTGATTTGTGGGTCCCGCAGAGCAGTAGGGACTGACTCTGGCATCTGCAGGAGCTGTGCTGCAGTGCCTGCAGAGTTAGAGCAATCTGTGAGTCTCCCGGATCAGCCTACCCCTGGGGATGCTTCTAATTCAGGGGTTAGTGTTCTTTCCCCGAGCCTCCCTCAGTCTGGGTCGGTTCCACCGGCCAGCGGGTCGGTGGCTGCGCTCCAGCAGGCGGCTATAGCTGCACCGCCTATGGATTTCTCCCCGGATTTTGTGCTCCTCATGCATCAGGCGTTTCGCTTGAGCAGGTCCGGTCAGTTGCCGGCAGTTTGGCCCCCCTCTCTCCCCCCGGGGTCCTCTGGGGCGGCTCAATGCACCTCGCAACCCGGGGGCAAGCGTCTTCGGTTGGGGGAACAGGAGCAGGACGCCCTAGGTCTCCTGGATTCCGAGGCAGAGGGCGATCCTGAGACTGAAGCGGAGGAGTTGGAGGATGGGGAGATCCTTGAGCCGGAGGACCAGGCTCGGATCATTCGCGTGTTCCGTAGGGACGAGCTGGTTCCTCTGGTCACGGAGTCCCTGCAGGCGCTTAACCTTTCGGCGGTGCGGCCCCTGGAGGAGGAGGGTCTTGAGGATCCTCTAATTCAGGCAGTCAGGGATTCCCAGGTGGTTTTTCCCGTTCACCGCGTGGTGGATCATATGATCCAGGCGGAGTGGGAGCACCCGGAATCCGGCTTGAAGGGGATTCGGACCATGAATCGGCTTTATCCCCTTGCCGACAAGGACAGGGACTTGTTCAGGTCCCCCCGGGTGGACGCTGCGGTTTCCGCAGTGACCAAGAAAACCACCATCCCGGTTGAGGGGACGGCTGCCCTCAAGGACGGTCAGGACAAGAAGATTGATAATTTGCTCAAGCAAACCTTCGATACGGATGCCGTGTCATTGCAGGCCTCTATCTGTGGGGCTTGGGTGGCTCGGTCGTGTCTGCGATGGTCGCAGCATTTGCGCTCGAGCCCCGGGCTAGACCAGCAGGGCCTGTTGGAGGTTACCCGGCTGGAGTCCGGCTCGGCCTATCTGGCGGATCTGTTTTATGATTTAATCTGCGCGTTGGCTAACAGTATGGCCTCCGCGGTTGCGGCGCGCCGGTCCCTCTGGTTGCGCAACTGGGCGGCGGACGGTTCTTCCAAGTCCCGCCTCAGTAAGCTGCCCTTCAAGGGCAGATTGTTATTTGGGGAGGCTCTCGAGAAGTTGGTAAAGGATCTCGGTGAGTCCAAGGGGGGCCGGCTCCCGGAGGATAGGCCAAGGTCCAACAGGTCCTCCCCTTCGGCGAGGGGGTCCTTTCGGGATCAGCGCAGGTTTCGTTCCTCCCGCCTGTGGGCTTCGCAGCGGGGCAGGTTTGGAGCCCGTAATCAAGGGTTTCGTACCTTCCGGGGAGCCGGCAGAGGCTTCTCCGGAGCCGCCTCTTCCTCGGGCTCTTCTTTTCTTTTGGGCGCAAGCCACAATGACGCGAGGCAGGCTCTGGAGGGAGGCCCGATTATCGGGGGTCGCTTGCGCGACTTTCTTTCCTCTTGGGCCCAAATCACGTCGGATCGCTGGGTGCTACAAATTATAGGAGAGGGTTACGCTCTGGAGTTTGCGTTCCCACTTCCAGATTCATTTGTTCTGTCTCCCAGCAGGGGAGAGCAAAAAAACGCGGGACATCCGCGTGACCCTGGATCGGTTGTTAGCGCTGGGAGCGGTGATCCCGGTTCCTCCTTTGGAAAGAGGCGCCGGGCGATACTCCATCTATTTTGTGGTTCCCAAAAAGGGCGATTCCCTGCGTCCGATTTTGGACCTCAAAGGCGTGAATCGCGCGCTCCGGGTGCCGCATTTCCGTATGGAAACCTTGCGGTCAGTCATTGTAGCGGTGCGACAGGGGGAGTTTTTGATGTCCCTCGATCTCACCGAGGCCTATTTGCACATCCCGATACATCCATCTCATCAGCGGTTTCTCCGCTTTGCGTTTCCGTGGGGCCACTTCCAGTTCAGGGCCATGCCGTTCGGCTTGGCTACGGCTCCGCGCACGTTCACAAAGGTGATGGTGGTCGTTGCGGCGGCCTTGCGCAAGGAGGGCATTTTGGTCCATCCGTATCTCGACGACTGGTTGATACGGGCAAAATCCAGTCGGGAGTGCCTGCGAGTCACGAGCAGGGTGGTGGCTCTGCTGCGATCTCTCGGCTGGGTGGTGAACGAAAGAAAGAGTTGTCTGCGTCCCTCGCAGGACCTGGAGTATCTGGGAGTGCGCTTCGACACCGCTCGGGGACTGGTGTGTCTCCCCGAGCGCCGCGTCCTGGCGTTGCGGGCTCTTGTCCGACTCTTTCGGGGGATGCACGCTCCGTCGGCGTGGTGGTACCTACGACTTCTCGGAACGATGGCGGCGACCTTGGAGGTGGTGCCATGGGCACGGTTCCACATGCGCCCGCTCCAGAGGGCGCTCCTTCGCCGCTGGTCCAACCAGTGCGATTCCTTGCACAAGAGGCTGCCCTGTCCGAAGGCAGTGCGGCGGTCGCTTCGATGGTGGCTTTCCTCCGAGAACCTGACGCGGGGGATTCCCTTGGAGCCTCCCCTGTGGGTTCCCCTCACTACGGATGCGAGCCTAGCCGGCTGGGGAGCTCACTGCGAGGCCCGCTTCACGCAGGGGGTGTGGTCCTCTCGGGAAGCTGCGTGGTCGATCAACCGTCTCGAGCTTCGGGCGGTCAGGCTAGCCCTGTTGGCCCTGGAGCCTCTGGTCCGGGGTCGGGCGGTCCGCGTCTGGTCGGACAATGCGACCACGGTGGCGTACATCAATCGCCAAGGGGGCACAGGGAGTGTGGCCCTGGAGACGGAGGCGACGGCCTTATTCAGTTGGGTGCAGACTCGCCTGCCGGCGATCTCGGCGGCGCACATAGCGGGCGCAGAAAATGTCCAGGCCGACTTCCTCAGCAGAGTGCGGGTGGACCCCGGAGAGTGGGAGTTAAATCCACAGGTGTATGCGCAAATAGTTCGGCGGTGGGGTCCGCCCATCATGGATCTCATGGCGACCTACCAATCGGCCAAGACGAGTCGCTTCTTCAGCAGACGACGGGAGCGAATGTCCGAAGGACTCGACGCTCTCATTCAGCCGTGGCCGACGTCCGGGCTACTGTATGTCTTCCCTCCTTGGGCGCTGATCGGCCGGGTCGTACAGCGCATCGAGTGCCATCGGGGCCGAGTGCTGCTGGTGGCTCCAGATTGGCCCCGGAGGCCCTGGTATGCCGACCTCGTCCGGCTTCAAGACGGCGTGCCGTGGCGCCTCCCGGCGTTGCCGGACCTTCTCCTTCAGGGCCCCTTGCGGATGCCCCAGGTGGCTCGATTCTCGCTTACGGTTTGGCCATTGAGAGGGCTCGGCTGAAAAAGAAGGGTTATTCGCCCGCGGTGATTTCCACCTTACTGCGGGCGAGAAAGTCCTCCACTTCTCTCACTTATGTTCGGATTTGGAGGATTTTTGAGGACTGGTGCTCCCGGCGGGGAGTCCGGGCGGCGACGGTCTCTGTGCCCGTCGTGTTAAGCTTCCTTCAGGATGGGTTCGAGAAAGGTCTCGCGGCCAGTTCCCTGAAGGTCCAGCTGGCGGCGATTTCGTGTTATAGAGGCAAGGTCTTGGGCCGCCTTCTTGGTGCTCATGCAGATGTGCGGCGTTTCTTGACCGCCGTTTTTCATTTACGGCCTTCCCGCAGAGCGGTGATTCCTTCGTGGGACTTGAATTTAGTTCTGCGGGCTATGGTTCGGGAACCATTTGAGCCCTTGCGGAGGGCGTCCTTGAAGGATCTCACATTGAAGACGGTGTTCCTGGTTGCCATCTGCTCGGCACGGCGTATTTCGGATCTGCAGGCCCTGTCCTGCCGAGAGCCTTTCTTGTCTTTCTCTTCGGAGCGGATTGTGCTCCGTCCGGTTCCTTCCTTTCTACCAAAGGTGGTGTCTCCCTTTCACTTAAATCAGGCGGTATTTCTGCCAGTGCTTTCGGCATGCTCGGTCGAGTCGGTGGACAAGAGTCTTCTCCGGCTTGATGTGGGCCGCGCGCTGCGGCGGTATTTGCAGTCTACCGAGTCCTTTCGAAAGACTGATCGGCTTTTTGTGCTCTTTGGGGGTACAAAAAAAAGGGGAGGCGGCGGCTAAGGCCTCCATTGCTCGATGGCTCAAGGAAGCGATCGCGTCCGCGTATCTGTTGCAGCGGCGGCCGGTCCCGGAGGGGCTCCGGGCTCATTCTACTCGGGCTCAGGCGGCCTCTTGGGCGGAGCATAGCCTGGTTCCACCAGCAGAGATTTGTAGGGCGGCCACCTGGTCGTCTCTGCATGCTTTCAGCAGGCACTATCGCTTGGATGTGTCAGCGGCTCGGGATTCTTGTTTTGGTTCGGCGGTTTTGCGCGCCGGCCTGCAAGGTCCCGCCCGGTCTTAACTGCTCTGTTACATCCCGATTGTGGAGGACTAAACTGGATATCCGCACAGGAAATGGAAATTACACTAACCTGGTAATTGTAGTTCCTGTAGGATCCAGTTTAGTCCTCCTTCCCTCCCGACTATCTGTATGATTTTGCGGCGCGCTGTCCCGAGCGGGTGCCTGTAGGATGGTTTTCGTCCCGTTCGGACTCTGTCGGCAGTCGTGCTTATCGCTATGGCTCTTCCCTTTCTTTTGGAGTTCAGTCAGCTCCTTATTTTCTGGGGGAAGCTCGGTGTAAATTTAAAGGCGTCGATACCGGCGCCATGCAGTGTCCTGACTTCCTCGTTTGGGGAGGGAGTTGGTTATTCCAGGGGGGGAAGTACATAGTTTATTGATAGCCTAATAAAAATCTGTTGTGTTGCTTCGTTAAGTTTGCTTTGTTACTAGTACACTGGGGGGCTTCTGGGAGCTCCTGCTGGATATGTACTACAGAAGATTTGATTGGTCCAGTCTCCAGGCTGCAGTAGGAGGGGCATTACCCGATTGTGGAGGACTAAACTGGATCCTACAGGAACTACAATTACCAGGTTAGTGTAATTTCCATTTATTGACCCCTATGCGTTTCGGCTGTAGGCCTTCTTCAGGGGGATATCAAATGAGAGAACAAATCTCAAGAAAACAAATACAAAATTAAAACAAATTCACTGATAAAATAAGAACACCGTCAAAAGACAAATCATTAAATAAAGAAATAATTAAAAGAGAGATCAAATATAAACAGACAAATTATTATAAGAACATAAGATATGCCATACTGGGTCAGACCAAGGTCCATCAAGCCCAGCATTCTGTTTCCAACAGTGGCCAATCTAGGTCATACGTACCTAGCAGTTTCCCCAAGGGACACAGGTTCCACAATGCTTGTACTGGTTCAAGCATTGATATCCTGGGTCCCTTCTTAATAATGGTTTATGGACCTTGCCTCCAGGAACTTGTCCAAACCTTTTTTAAACCCAGCTACACTAACAGCCTTTACTACATCCTCCGGTAACAAATTCCAGAGTTTGATTACACGTTGAGTGAAAAAATATTTTCTTTTATTAGTCTTAAATAGTTTACCCTGTAGCTTCATTGCATGTCCCCTAGTCTTTCCATATTCTGATAAGGTAAACAATCGATCTACGTTTACCTGTTCCACTCCGTTCATTAATTTATAGACTTCTATCATATCTCCCCTCAGCAGTCTCTTCTCCAGGCTAAAGAGCCCCAACCTTTTTAGCCTTTCTTCATAGGAGTAGCCTTCCATCCCCTTTACCATTTTGGTGGCTCTTCTCTGAACCTTTTCTAAAATCGCTATATCCTTTTTAAGATACGGCGACCAGAATTGCACACAATATTCAAGGTGCGGTCTCACCATGGAACGATATAGAGGCATTATAATATCTTTTGTTTTATTTTCCATTCCTTTCCTTATCATACCTAGCATTCTATTTGCTCTCTTGGCCGCCGCTGCACACTGGGCCGAGGGTTTTAACAAGGTATCCACAATGACGCCTAAATCTTTTTCCTGGGTGGTGGTTCCTAATGTGGAACCTTGCATCGTGTAACCATAGTTTGGGTTGTTCTTCCCTAGGTGCATAACCTTGCACTTCTCCACATTAAATTTCATCTGCCATTTTGATGCCCAGTCTTCCAATTTATCAAGATCCTCTTGCAATTTTCCACAATCCTCCTGGGTTTTAACAACTTTAAATAGTTTTGTGTCATCTGCAAATTTGATAACCTCACTTGTTGTTCCACTTTCCAGGTCATTTATGAATATGTCAAAAAGCAGCGGACCCAGCAAAGATCCCTGGGGTACACCACTATTCACCTTTCTCCATTGGGAAAATTGGCCATTTAGCCCTTCCCTCTGCTTTCTATCTTTTAACCAGTTCCTGATCCACAGTAGTACACTGCCTCCTATCCCATGACTCTTTAGTTTTGCCAAAAGTCTCTCATGAGGGACCTTGTCAAAGGCTTTCTGAAAGTCCAGATACACAATATCAACCGACTCACCTTTGTCCACCTGTTTATTCACTCCTTCAAAAAAACATAACAGATTAGTAAGACAAGATCTTCCTTGTCTAAAGCCATGTTGGCTGTCTCCCATTAGGTCGTGACTATCTACATGCTGAGTAATTTTATTCTTTATGATGGTTTCTACCATTTTTCCCGGTACTGATGTCAGGCTCACTGGTCTGTAGTTTCCCGGATCATCCCTCAAACCCTTTTTAAAAATTGGTGTTACACTGGCGATCCTCCAATCCTCAGGTATTAGAGATGATTTTAATGATAGTTCACAGATTACTGATAGCAGGTCTGCAATCTCAAATTTCAGTTCTTTCAACACCCTTGGATGTATACCATCCGGCCCAGGTGATTTGCTACTCTTCAGTTTATCTAATAGTTGTAAGACATCTTCCCGATGTATCGATATTTCCTTCAATTCTTCCACACCTTTAAATACCACTTCAGTCATGGGTAACATCCCTACATCTTCCTCAGTAAAGACCGAAGCAAAGAATTCATTCAGTCTTTCCGCTATCGCCTTGTCGCCTCTTAGTGCTCCTTTAACCCCTTTATCATCTAATGGACCAACTGACTCTCTCACAGGTTTTTTGCTACGAATGTACTTGAAAAGGTCTTTATTTCGCGTTTTTGCTTCCGCAGCAAGCTTCTTCTCAAATTCTCTCTTTGCCTGCCTTATCAATGCCTTGCATTTGACTTGCCAGTGCTTGTGCTGTTTCCAGGTTTCATCGTTTGGCTCTTTTTTCCATTTCCTGAAAGATGCTTTTTTGGCAACAACAGCCTCTCTGACCTCACCTTTAAACCATGCTGGCAGTTTTTTGGACTTCCTTCCACTTTTCTTAAAGCGTGGAATACAGCTGGTCTGGGCTTCCAAGATAGTATTTTTCAACAACACCCAAGCTTGATGTACGTCTTTAACCTTTGCAACTGATCCTTTTAGTTTTTTCTTAACGGTTTTCCTCATTTTATCATAGTCTCCCTTTCGAAAGTTAAAGGGTAGTACTGTGGATTTCCTTACTATCCCTCCTCCACTAATTAAATCAAAGGTGATCATGCTATGATCACTATTGCCAAGTGGCCCCAACACCCTTATCTCTTGCACTACATCTGGTGTTCCACTAAGGACTAGGTCTAATATTGCTTCCCCTCTGGTTGGTTCATGAACCAGCTGCTCCAAGAAGCAGTCATTTATTTCATCTAGGAACTTTATCTCCCTAGCATGTCCTGTTGTGACACTGACCCAGTCGATGCCGGGGTAATTTAAATCACCCATTATTATTACTGCACTGTAACTTTTGCTAGCTTCCTTGATTTTTTTGAGCATTTCATCATCCATTTGTTCTCTCTCTACATCTGCTTTAACATACTAATCTTTCTCCTTTTGCTCTTTCCTCATTCCTATTATACATTAACAAGAACATTATAGCAACAGATCTAATTGTAAAATAAAACTACCAACAAAACAAAAACATATATAAATATATGCATTAAAACATTTATAAATGTACATTGGAACATATATCTACCTAACCTATTGTGTGTGAGAGATGAGGAGGATACAATATGACAGGTAGAACAAAAAACTAAAATAATAATAAATAGTGAACATAAAAACATAATATAATATACACCGTCAGAAAGACTTATGGCAGTTTTTTCATTCAGCACTGCCTGTATAGAATAGCTTTTGCCGTTGCGATACAATAATCCTCATTTTTCGTACACTTTTTCCTGTAATTTTATATTTAAAAATAAACACTTTGCTTGCTTCCAACAAGGAACATAGGTACAATACTCTTTAATATTTTCAATTTGTTAATGCATTTGATAGAATAAATTTTGGGAAATGTCTCATTTAGCGATATATTTATTGACATATAACATAGGTGTCAAACTCTGGCCTGCGGGCCAAATTTGGCCCGTAGTGTAATTATATTTGGCCCGCGAGGCTATACCAAATGACTACTAGAGCTAGCCCGCCGGTATTATACAGCGCATTCATTCATCGCTAATACTACAAATCCCATAATGCCTTGCTGTTGTTTTGGCGCGTCAATCAGGACAGGTCCCAGAAACGCCCTCTCCTGTGTGACAGAAGTCATAGCGATCTCAAGCTACAACTGTCACTGTGGAACCCCTTCCCAAAAATGGCAAAAAGAAAGGCAGACAACAGGAACTTTCTGGACAGGTGGGAGACAGAATATTTGTTTACATATGTAAAAGACAGACCTGTTTGTCTGATTTGTGGAGTCAACGTGGCTATAACTAAGGAGTATAACATTTGACGACACTATGAAACAAAACACCATGACAAGTACAAGGACCTGGACATGACTCAAAGGAGCCAGAAAGTGGAGGAGATGAAAAGAAGTTTGGTTTCACAACAGAATATGTTCAAAAAAGCCACATCACAAAGTGAGGCTGCTGTAAAGGCTAGTTATATTGTGGCAGCAGAGATCGCAAAATCAGCCCGGCCCTTTAATGAGGGAGAGTTTGTGAAAAAGTGCATGTTGAAAGTTTGTGACATCGTGTGCCCAGAGAAAAAGCAAGCCTTTTCAAACGTGAGCCTGAGCAGAAACACAGTAGCTGATCGCACATGTGATCTTGCCACCAATCTGTATGACCAGCTTTTGGAAAAGGGAAAAGATTTCGTTGCATTCTCCCTTGCTGTGGATGAGAGCAGCGACGCACCTGATACTGCTCAGCTGTCAGTCTTCATCCGTGGAGTGGACTCAAATATGTGTGTTACGGAGGAGCTATTGGGATTCAAATCAATGCATGGCACAACCACAGGAAAGGAAATTTTGAGGAGGTTTCCAAATGCGTAACTGAAATAAAGCTGCCGTGGGATAAACTCGTGGGATTAACGACAGATGGTGCGCCAGCGATGTGCGGTAAAACAAGTGGACTGGTGGGCAGGGTCCGGGAGAAGATGCAGGAAGAGAACTGTGCAGGTGAACTAACTGTTTATCACTGCATCATACATCAGGAATCATTGTGTGGCAAAGCCCTAAAGATGGAACATGTTATGACCACAGTAACACAAGTAGTTAACTTTATAAGAGCCAAAGGTCTGAATCACCGCCAGTTTAAGTCTTTTCTGGAGGAGTGTGGTTCGGAATACGCAAACGTGCCGTATCACACAGAGGTGAGATGGTTAAGCCGAGGAAAAGTACTGAATAGATGTTTTGAGCTGCATGAGGAAATATGTCAGTTTCTGGAAAGCAAAGGGAAGGACACAGCAGAGCTTTGGGAGAAAAAGTTTCTGTGTGAGCTGGCCTTTCTGTGTGACATCTCGAGCCATCTCGATGCGCTGAACCTGCAGCTTCAGGGGCGGGGGCGCATCATCACAGACATGTACGCTGCAGTGAGGGCTTTTAAAACTAAACTGTGCCTGTGGGAGAATCAGATGCTGCAAGGAAACCTTGGCCATTTTCCCTGCTGCCAAACCATGAAAACGCAGTTCTTTACCAACTTGTTCCCATGCGCACAGTTTGCTGAAAAACTCAGTGTACTCGGCGCTGAGTTTAGCCGGCGATTTGCCGACTTTGATGTAGGTTTGAACTGCTCAGTAATCCCTTTGCAGTTAATGTGGAAAACGCACCAACCAACCTCCAAATGGAGCTAATTGAACTCCAGTGTAATGACACGCTGAAGTCAAAGTATGATGCTGTGGGCGCCGCCCAGTTTCCACAGTTCATCCCTGACACAATGCCTCAGCTCCGCACCCAAGCTGCTCAGATGCTCTCCATGTTCGGCAGCACTTATCTATGTGAGCAACTTTTCTCCTCGATGAAGATGACCAAAACATCTCACAGGAGACGTCTGACTGATGAACACCTTCGCTCGATACTGAGGATTTCCTCAGCTCAAAGCCTGAGCCCAGACATTGATGAACTATCATCCAAGAAGAGATGCCAGGTATCTGGCTTGGGCACATCAGATTAGATCAGTGTGCAGCAAACTGAGCAATAATTAACGTTTTCTTTATGCACTTTTTCTTGCTACTCCAAGACATGGGCTTGAATGGTTGATTAATTTTATTATTGTTATTTTATTTTAAAAATTATTTATTATTATTATTTAAATCTTATTTAATAAATGAATGTCATTGATGTTTTTTTTTATTTGAAATTGGTTTTTGCATATCTGAACTATTAAGTTATAAATTGTATAGTAATAAGTGTTGCTTCATATTCAATGTTAAAGCAAATCTTGTTTGGGTCCATATTAAAAGGTTCATTTGTTCAATGCTGGCCCGCGACTTTGTTCAAGTTTTACATTTTGGCCCACTGTGTATTTGAGTTTGACACCCCTGACATATAACAAAATCAAGGCTTTCACAACATGATAGTTTCAATATGATTAATGTTGGCACTAGATGGTTTACGTTAGATTTCCTTCTTTATTTTAAAGATAAAAGTTTTTGTGTTTCTTCAGAAAATGAATATTGTAGTAATAATATTCAGTCTGACTAAAAGGTTTTATTTTTAAACCCTAATTCCTTTTCGTCCCTCTAGTCCAGTCCTGGAACTATAGAGTTTAGAATCTCCTCCAGCAGCCTTGGAGACTGAATGACATCACAGCTCTTCTCTCTCTGGTATAAATAGGCAAGGACTGCCCCCTTCCACCAGTACTTCAGTCTCCAAGCAGCCGAGGAGATTCTGGGCCTAGGGATAGGCCCAGCACAAATAGGCAGAGCTAGGAATTTTTTCTTTGTTTTCCTTTTCTAATTCTTCATGTTTTTTGTTTGGTTGCCTTTCTAAAATAAATAGCCACTTTTTTCTTCCCTCTGGCTCCAGTCCTGCTTCCTCCTTTCTTCCTCAATTTTCCCTCTCGTGGGGGGGGGGGGAGCTGCCCCTTGGTGAGAAGGAGCAGCTTTACAGAACAGAAGAAGTAGCCTCCCTGCTCCCGAGCCCGCAAGCAAGGGTGAGGGGCAGGTGGAAGGCTTAGCCCCAGCCATCTCTAAGGGACAGTGAGATTGGTGGTGGGAGCACCGTCGGAGCCGAAGTCACGAGCAGGCTGAGCTCCCGCGCGTGTCTGCCTCATTGCAGCACCTCAGGTTGAAGCAGGGAACTAAGTACCGTATTTTCCGGCGTATAAGACGACTGGGCGTATAAGATGACCCCCTACTTTTCCTGTTAAAATATAGGGTTTGGCCTATACTCGCCGTATAAGACTACCCCTCTTCCAGCGCACACCAAAAAAAAAAAAAACCATCAGATTTGATTCAAACTGTGACAAGCAGGCGGTATTTAATATAGATCTGAAGTTCTCCAGGACTATAATTCTTGTGAAAGGAGATAGCATATGATCCTTGGTGAAGCGGCTGGCGGCTGCTATCGATAAGAAGTACCGGTACACACAGGGCCGGATTTACCTTGAGTGAGGCCCTACGCCAACAAAAATTGTGGGCCCCCAGAAAAGATAAAAACGAGCACGCCGGATCAGCTGCGCGCTGTTGGCCCTGACGTCATAATTAAACTGGGAATCCCAAAAGCCAAATTTGGAATGTACAACACTGTAGAAATAAAACTATACATTAATTTGCTCTTGTACTAAACAAAGCGCAGACGTTAATGATGCACATTTACCAGAGCTGACATATTCCAATTAATACATTCAAAATAAAGAGATTTTTCTACCTTTTGTGCATTTTTTTTCAGCTGCAATTGCTCCAGACACTTTCTTCTGGTTTCTTCGTGTCTTCTGCTAACTCTCGATCGTCTGCTGTCCATTTGTCCTTTCTTCTCTCTTCTAGTTTTTTTCCATTCTCTCTCTACATCTGCTTTAACATACTAATCTTTCTCCTTTTGCTCTTTCCTCATTCCTATTTCATCCACTCAAATTTTATCCCTCCATCCTCAATCCCCACTTACTCTCCCAATACCCGGCCAATTGTAGATTTTTTATCCCTCCCACACAAAATATTTTTTCCCTTCTCCATTTTACTCTTCTAGCCCCATCCCATTCTAATCCTCCCCCAACATCAGCTCCCTTCTAGTTCCAGCCTCACCCAGCATCCATTCCCTTCTAGTCCCTGCATCAGCCCATTTCTAGTCCTAGCCACCCATCAGCCCATATCCAGTCCTAGCAACCCCCCAACCCAATACCAGTCCTAGCCCCCCCATCAACCCACTTCCAGTCCTAACCCCCATCACCCCATTTTCAGTTTAAGACCCCCCTATAACCCATTACCAGTCCTAACCCCATCAACCCATTTCCAGTCAGCTCCCCATAGCCCATTGCCAGTCCTACCCCCCCATCAGCCCACAGCCCATTACCAGTCCTAATCCCATCAGCCCACCTCGTCCTAACCCCTCCCCATCAGCCCATTTCCTGTCCTAGCCCCTCCCCATCAGCCCATTTCCTGTCCTAGCCCCCCATAGCCCATTATCAGTCCTAACCCCCCCATAGCCCATTACCAGACAGCCCCCATCAGCCCACAGCCAATTACCAGTCCTAACCCCCCCCCCATAGCCCATTACCAGTCCTAACCCCATCAGCCCACCTCCAGTCTTAAACCCCCCAGCCCATTTCCAGTCCCAGCACCCCCATCGGCTCAAGTAACATTTAATACAAAAAATAAAATGCTGGCTGCTGCCGCTGCCGCAGCATGGACTATCCTGCGGGGCCCCCTCTGCTAAATCCCTCCCTCCCTCCTCGACGGCTGAGCCCCTCCGTGCCGGCTTTGAGAGGCGCGAAGGGAGAGTGTCTCCCTCGCGTCTCTAAACCCATCAGCCCCTGCGGGCTTAACAGAGACGCGAGGGAGACACTCTTCCTTCGCGCCTCTCAAAGCCGGCACGGAGGGGCTCAGCCGTCGCGGAGGGAGGGAGGGATTCAGCAGAGGGGTCCCCGCGGGACAGTCCATGCTGCCGCGGCGGCAGCTTTTTGTGGGCCCTTGCCAGCTGTGGGCCCTACGCCACGGCGTTGCTGGCTATAGGTAAGTCCGGCCCTGCCAAAGCGAGACAGAGCCACGTCGCAGAATGTGTACCGGCGTATAAGACGACCCCCGACTTTTGAGCATATTTTTAGGGCTTAGAAAGTCGTCTTATACGCCGGAAAATACGGTAGGTCTCGCCGACTTTAACGGCGTTTTTTCTTTCTTTTTGAATTTTCTTTTACTTGTTTCTTGGAGGGGAGTTGAGAGGGAAGTCCCTGCCTCAGCGGGGGATCTCATAAAGGAGTTCTTTGCCCTCCGGACACTTTTTTGCTGCATGGGAAAAGTCCCGGCGGCCATTTTGAAAACTGCGTTTTTTTATAGTGGCTTTTTGGAAGCGTTTTAAGCCTTGTTTGCTGCAGACCTGCTATAGGCTCATCAGGCGCTTACAGAGCGTTGGCCTGTTGGGGGGGGGAAAAAAAAAAAAGAGAAGTTCAAAGGGAAACGAGCTATGCTGTACTTTTCCCTTATTGAAATATTGAGCAGGTGTATCTAGGCTGTTTTTTGCAGGGCTCCAACCCGGAGAAAGCCCTTCCTTCCGGGGCTGGCGGTCAGGGCCAGCGGAGGGGGAGGGGGAGTTCCCGGGATGGTTTAGAGCAGTTCTTTGAGGCGGCTGCTATGCCTGCAATTCCACGCTATCTAGTGTGCGGCAGGAGGAAAAGTTCAGTGCTGGAATCAGGAGTCTGTGTCCCTTGCTCCCTAGAGGCGCAGCATATGGACGGAGAGCCGGGACAGCCCCTAGCAGGCCGGAAGGCTATTCGTACAGGCGCTGAGGCACTATTATCTCCGTCTCTAGATCCTGAGGAGCCAGTGCCGGGGCCCTCCTCGGGCGGTGGCTCCGCCAGGTCACAGGAGCAGGGACAGGCGGGGGAGACGACCGGGATTCCGCCCAACTTCGTTGTCTTGATGCAGCAGGCTTTTGCCTTCCTTCAGCCCGCGATGTCGGCTCTTCCTCATGGACCCCAGAGTCAGAGGCGCTCGGCCTCTCTGGTCGGTTCGGGGAACGGTGCTTCGGTGGCTAAAAGGTGTAGGGCCACTTTGGAGGGTCCCGCGCCTTACCTCGCTGATGACCTGAGTGAGGGGAACGCCAAAGAGGGAAGAGTTCTCGGAAGATGAGCTGGAAGACGGAGAGTTGCCTGACTCGGAGCAGCAGTGCTGGGTAGTCAGTGTCTTTCGGTATGAAGGGCTTCCAGCCCTGGTTTCGGAGACGCTAAAGACACTAAACCTGCCTTCCAGCGAGGAAGCAGCGGAAGAGACATTAGAAGATCTGCTGTTGCAGGCGGTGCGGACATCCCAGAGAGTGTTTCCCCTCCAAAGGGTATTTCGGAATATGATACAGGAAGAATGGGATTTGCCAGAGGCGGCCCTGAAGGGGGCTAGAGTGTTGGCTCGCCTTTATCCATTCGCGAACCGTGATAGGGAGCTGTTTCGTTCTCTAAAGGTAGTTGCAGCGGTATCGGCGGTCACTCAGCCACAATTCCTGTGGAGGGGGGCCGCAGTGCTGAAGGATGTTCAGGACAGGAGGTTAGACACTCTGTTGAAGCAGGTGTTCGATGTTTGCACGCTGTCCGGCTTCGGTGGCACGTGGCTGTTTGAGGTGGTCCCAGAGGTTGCAGGAGACCATCTGGAAGGGCAGCTTGAAGATGCCACGCGACTGGAGTCGGGAGCCACGTACTTGGCGAATTTTCATTCTGATCTCCTCTGCGGCTTGGCTAAGGGGATGGTCTCCATAGTAGCAGCTCGGAGGTATCTCTGGTTGAGAACCTGGTCGGTGGACAGTTCGTCTAAGGCTTGGCTTAGCAAGTTACCCTTTGGGGGTACGCTTTTATTTGGGGAGGATTTAGATAAGTTGGTCCAGGACCTCGGAGTCCCAGGGAGGACGTCTCCCAGAGGACAAGCCGAAGCAGGGCCGCAGTTCTGCGAGATTCAGGGAGATCCTGAGAGACTTTCATAGTTTTCGTTCTCCCCGTTATGGACAGTCCCAGCGGGGGAAGTTCCCGCTTAGGGGTCAGGGGTTTCGAGGATTCAGGGGAGCAGGCCGGGGGTTCGCTCCTTTCCAGTCCTCGGCCACAAAACAGACACAATGAGATAAGGCGGGCTCAGGAGAGGGTAGTTCCCAGGGGAGGTCGGTTGCGGGAGTTTTACCCTGCCTGGGTCCGAATTAAGTCAGATTAGTAGGTCCTGGAGGTCATGCGAGAGTATTAGAACTCCATCGACCCGTCGTAGGTTCCTTTGTCCGTTCTCCCTGCTCAGCCCTGGGCACAGGCAGGCGGTCCAGGACACGCTGCAGCTTGAGGCGGTGCTGCCGGTGCCCGCGGAGCAATGCGGTTCCAGTCGCTACTCCATCTATTTTGTAGTGCCAAAGAAGGAGGGCACATTTTGCCCGATCCTGGCTCTGACAAGGGTGAACCATTGTCTCCGGATTACCCATTTTCGGATGGAGATCTTGCGTTCTGTGCTGGCAGCGGTCCGGACCGGGGAGTTCCTGACGTCGTCAGATCTCACGGATGCTTACCTGCACATCTCGATTCGGCAAGAGCATCAGAAGTGGCTGAGATTTGCGGTACCCATGGGACATTTCCAATTTCAAGCGCTGCCCTTTGGGCTGGCAATGGCGCCACGGACGTTTCCCAAGGTCATGGTGGTGGTGGCGGCGGCGCTCCGCAAAGAGGGAGTACTGGTGCACCCATATTTGGACGATTGGTTGATCCGAGTGAAGTTGAGAGAGGACAGCTTGGCAGCGACGGCCCGGGTGGTCCAGATGTTCGAAGGCCTGGGCTGGGTAGTCAACTTTGCAAAGAGCAGGTTGGTACCATCGCAATCCATGCAGTACCTTGCGGCGCATTTCGAAACAAAGCAGGGGAAGGTGTTCCTGCCCAGGGCCTGGGCTCTAGGTCTGCGACAACTCGTCAGGCGTTTCTTTTCGAGTCCGGCTCCAACAGCATGGCAGTACCTGCAGTTGTTGGGAATAATGGCAGCCACGATAGAAGTGGTTCCGTGGGCCCGAGGGCATGTGCGGCCGTTACAGGCGGCGCTTCTCCGTCGTTGGTCGCATCAGTCGGATGTCCTATCGCAGAGGTTAGTTTGCCCTCAGAATGTGCGTCACGAGCTGCGATGGTGGTTGAGAACGGAGAATATCGAAGCCGGCATGCCACTGGACCGCCATCCTGGGGACTGCTCACGACAGACGCGAGCCTCCTGGGTTGGGGGGGGCTCATTGCGAAGGTAGGTTTGCCGAGGGTCGTTGGTCTCAGGAGGAGACGTCTCGGTCCATCAACAGGTTGGAGATGAGAGCGGTGTTTCTGGCGCTACCGGAGTTTCAGGACACTCTCGGTCGGGAGGCGGTCCGAGTCTTGTCAAACAATGTGACAACGGTGGCCTACATCAATCGGCAGGGGGGCACAGGAAGTGCTACACTGGAAGCCGAAGCGGGTCAGCTGTGGGTGTAGGCCGAACACAATCTCCAGGCTCTCGTGGCTCAACATGTGGCCAGCGTAGACAATCTCGAAGTGGATTTCCTCAGTCGTCGCAGAGTAGACCCCGAGGAGTGGGTGCTACATCCGGGGGTGTTTGCTCTTCTGGTGAGGCGCTGGGGAGTTCCGGTAATGGCTCTCATGGCGAGCTTCGAGTCAGTGCAGCTAGCAAGGTTTTTCAGCAGGCGCTGGGAACGGATGTCAGAGGGGCTAGATGCATTAGCGAAAAGGTGGCCAGAGGGAGTTCTCCTTTATGGTTTTTCCACCTTGGGCCCTCATGGGCAGGGTGGTGCAGCGTGTTGGGAGACATCGTGGTCGGGTGATTCTGATCGCGCCCGATTGGTCCTGAAGGCCGTGGTATGCAGATTTGGTACGGCTGTTAGTGGACGATCCATGGTAGTTACCAAAGCGGGAGGAGCTCCTACGGCAGGGTCCGTTGTGCATGCCCTAGGTGAGTCGGTTCTCGCTTATGGCTTGGCTCTTGAACGGGCTAGGATAACAGCTAAGGGTTATTCGGCGGCGGTCATTTCTATCTTGCTAAAGGCACGTAGGCGTTCCACCTCGCTGGCGTATGTCCGGGTCTGGAGGATCTTTGCAGCTTGGTGTGTGGAGCGTAATATTCAGCCGTTGAGGGTTTCGATTTTGCAGGTCCTTTCCTTTTTGCAGGATGGAGTGCGGAAGGGATTGGCGGCCAGTTCCTTGCGAGTGCAGTGGGCGGCGATTTCCTGTTATAGGGGGAAAGTGCTCGGTCAGCCGGGAGGATCTCACAGTGACATTAGGCTTTTTCTGAGAGCTGTCTTGCTTCTTCGTCCGTTGGTACGCTGTTCGGTGCCGACATGGAAGCTGACTCTGGTATTGGAGGCTTTGCTTGAGCTACCGTTTGAGCCGCTAAGCATCGCCACCCTGAAGGATCTCACGTTAAGGAAGGTATTTCTGGTAGCTATTTGTTCCGCAAGGAGGATTTCGGAGTTACAGGCTTTATCCTGTAGGGCACCTTATTTGTCTGTCTTCCATTATAAGGTCATGCTACGCTCAGTGCCGGACTTTCAGCCAAAGGTGGTCTCGGCCTTTCATGTCAATCACGTGGTGTCGCTTCCAGTATTCTCTAAGCAGCAAAAGGAGAAATCGGAAGGCAGGTTACATCCCCTAGATGTTCGTCGGGTTCTTCGGAAGTATCTTCGGCGGATGCAGACGTTTCGGAAGACTGACAGATTGATTGTGGCTTTCGGGGGGCTGCGGAAGGGTGAAGCGGCAGCGAAAGCGTCCATTTCTAGATGGTTAAAGGCGGCTATTGCGTCGGCTTACCTTTTGAAAGGTAGGGTAGTTCCAGAAGGTCTGAGCGCACTCGACCAGGGCGCAAGCGGCGTCGTGGGTGGAGTACAGTTCGGTTTCGGTCGCGGACATTTGTAGAGCGGCGACTTCATCGTTGCATTCATTCTCGAAGCACTATCGGTTAGATGTGCAGGCGGCGGAGGACTTCGTTTTGGCTCAGCGGTGCTTCAGGCTGGGTTTTCTGGTCCTTCCCGTTGATGTGCACTGCTCTGTTACATCCTCTATGGTTCCGGGACTGGACTAGAGGGACGAAAAGGAAGAATTAATTAGACTTACCTGCTAATTGTTGTTCCTTAAGGAACTCTAGTCCAGTCCCGGACCTCTCCCAGGGTATGCAGCCTGAAGCTGTTGTCTGTTGTATCTTAGTAAAAGGGGTCAAATTGGAGAGGATGTCTCCGGAAGAGGAGTGGGCTTCCGGAGGACGCGGAGTGGAGCCACAATGGGAACCCCGCAGAAGCGCGGTTTTGTTTCTACGTTTTTGGCATTTCTACAAGGTCCTTCGTCGAAGAGGTTATAATATGCACAGGTTTTTAGATTCTAGCCAAAGTTTATTTAGTTTATCTTGTTGTTCTTTATCTACTTATTTGTTGCTCTGCTGAGTTGCTTTGTCAATAGGTACTGGTGGAAGGGGGCGGTCCTTGCCTATTTATACCAGAGAGAGAAGAGCTGTGATGTCATTCAGTCTCCAAGGCTGCTGGAGGAGATTCTAAACTCTATGGTTCCGGGACTGGACTAGAGTTCCTTAAGGAACAACAATTAGCAGGTAAGTCTAATTAATTCTTTGGTCCATTATGTGTTAATCAGTCAGGCTTTGTTATAACTTATGCTACTCCTTTGCCTGGCCTATGTTATATTTATTTCCAAGTAGAGGGACCTTTTAGGATGTATTTCAACCCCTCTTTATTTATTTTTTAATTTGATAATTTTATGTTTCCATGGAAATTTCCATGTTGGTGTTGACACAAATATAACTGATATAGGTGTTTTTATATGTATTTTAAGCCATTGACAATTGTTTTTTAATTATTAATTATTTATTTCAGTGGTCAGTGCTTTTCATTTGCAAGAAAGTTTTTATCAAAAGGTATTGGTGATCTATATTATATTATGTTTTTATGTTCACTATTTATTATTATTTTAGATTTTTGTTCTACCTGTCATATTGTATCCTCCTCATCTCTCACACACAATAGGTTTGGTAGATATATGTTCCAATGTACATTTATAAAAGTTTTAATGCATATATTTATATATGTTTTTGTTTTGTTGGTAGTTTTATTTTACAGTTAGATCTGTTGCTATAATCTTCTTGTTAATGTGTAATAATTTGTATGTTTATATTTGAACTTATCTCTTTTAATTATTTATTTATTTAATTATTTGTCTTTTGACGGTGTTCTTATTTTATCAGTGAATTTGTTTTAATTTTGTATTTGTTTTCTTGAGGTTTGTTCTCTCATTTGATATCCCCTTGAAGAAGCATAGGGGTCAATAAAAGGGGTTTGTTTAAACCTGAATATCTGCCAATCTTGGTATCTGTTCCTTTGTTCCTACGTATCCTACAGATACTTTGTTGCTTCTTCTTGTTCCACCGCTCATCATATATACATAAAGCATTTTTTTGGAGACAGTATGTGATCCCTGCTCTTTCGTACTTAGAGTTCAGTCAGAACCAGTGCTGTGATCTGATCTGGCACCATGAATTTTCATTTTACCCCTACTTCATATAAGAACATAAGATATGCCTTACTGGGTCAGACCAAGGTCCATCAAGCCCAGTATCCTGTTTCCAACAGTGGCCAATCTAGGTCATACGTACTTAGCAGTTTCCCCTGCTTTCGGTATCCCTAGCCAGCTTCTTGCAGTAACAGGCCTCTGCCCAGGGTCATGCACTTGGACTCCCTCTGCAATCCTGTATTCATAGGCCCTGACTATGGCAACTTGGTGTCACTGTTAGGCAGTGACAACAAGTCCTATCCACCTCCACCTTGTCTCCCCCACTGCTGCTACAGCATACTTTCTCCCACGTGATCCATGGAGCAAGAGACCCGAGTCAGGAATCTCACTGCTAATGGCCTTGTCCAACAGACTTCCCTAGTGGATACTCGCACCACTCCCCAGCATAATACCCCATGTCTGTGGACTGTAGATAGGGAGAGGAAGAGGAGTTGATGAAGGAGGCAAGCTATGAGAGCTGTGGTGGAGAGCGAAGGTTGAGGAGACTTGCAGGATTGGTGACTGGAAGTGATGGACATTGTGTATGTGACATGTAGATGTGTTCTGGGCCTAGGCCAGATGTGTGTTTGTAAAGTATTAACTTTCTTCATCTGTACAATAGTGGAAGTGAGTTCTCGTTGGAGAGCTGCAAGTCCAATGTTCCCATGAAGCTGTGTGTGTGTGTAGGGGGGGGGGGGGTAGTCTGACCGCGCTTTCACAAGGGCGGAAGATCTCTCTCCTACTGGCAGCAGTGCAGGCAGAGGATTCCCGTGCAGCTTAGCAAGAACATTGAGTGAGTCTTGTTAATTTTGTTCATTAATGTGCACCTCGGTGAACAGGAGTGTGAGAGAGAGCATCTGCATTAACCTACACAATTTTTATATTACATAAGGAATTTAGTAAGACAAGGCCGTAATCTGAGCCACCCTAGATGGGAGGGGGAGACTGTGGGTCTCTGGTTTAATTCATGAGCCTCTAGGTTTGTGATGTAGGGTGGGAAGGAAGAGCTGTAAGCCTTGAGGGTGCTGGGGACTTTTATGCGGTGCCCTAACACTTCTTTTTTATTGCATTGCAGATAGACTCCTTTGAATTGCTGTATTACTATGATGAATACTTGGGCCACTCCATGTGGTGAGTGTGTCTGTGGAGCATAGGAAGTGCCTGCGCAGATTGTAGACAGCCATAAGTCTTTCTGGGATCACACCACTGCTGGCAGGATCTTTTAGCAGCACCTCACAAGAGTATCTTTCATTTACAGTGAGCCTAAAGGGATGAGGGTAATGTTTTTCCTTGGCTAGTCTCAGCCTTGTGCTGAGAGGCAGTACCGCCTCCCTCTGCCAAACCCAAGGACTGCCAGATAAATCCCTGCTTCCCATGTGCAACACAATGCTACAGTAGATAATAGCTTGCTGCTGCTGGAAGCTATAATTAAGTCTCCTTGTTTTCCTTACAGGTACATTCCATTTTTCTTCATCCTGTTTCTATATTTCACGGGCTGTTTCACGCATGCTGGGCAGGCGAGCAGGATGCCTTTGTCTGCCTGGCTTCTAGTTGGGCCCAGCAGCCTGTATTACTGGTGAGTGAGTTACACAGATGTTAGCAAGATGTATAGGAAATGGTATTTCTGGAGAGGTGGCAGGCACCCTGTCCTCTGCTTGATTTGTACCCCCGGCAGATTGTAAGAGAAGGATCCTTATGCACCTGCCCCTCACATATCTGCTCCAAAAATTCATCTTCCCATGCAGAGTTCAGCATCATGTAAACAAGATGGGACATGAGCTGTCTACAGTATTACATGGGATTAGGAACAAAATCCGACCATTCCTTTCCGAACACACTACTAAGACACTTATCCACTCCTTAATCACCTCCTGTCTTGACTACTATAGCCTACTCCTTGCTGGTCTCCCTTTGAATCATCTCTCTTCAATCTGTTCAACACTCTGCTGCGCGGCTAATCTTCCGCCAGCCTCATCATGCCCACATTACCCCTCTTCTTAAGTCACTTCATTGGCTCCCTATCCGTTTCCGCATCCAGTTCAGACGTCTGCTGACCTATAAATGCATTCACTCTGCAGCTCCTCACTACCTTTCTTCTCTTATCTCTCCTTACAACCCCCCTCGGGAACTCCGTTCTTCTGGCACACTTCTATCTGTGCCCTTCTCTTCTATTGCTAACTCCAGATTTGCTCCTTTCACCTTGCTGCACCTTACGCCTGGAACAAACTACCTGTGTCTGTACGCCAGGCACCTTCTCTGACCCTTTTCAAATCCAGGCTGAAAACTCGCCTCTTCACTGCTGCTTTTGGATCTTGACTTACCTGATCTCCTTGTTTCTTTACCTTTCCCCCCTTGTTTTATCCCTTCCTACACCTTCTGTGTTGTCTGTCTTGATTAGATTGTAAGCTCTGATGAGTAAGGACTGTCTCTTACATGTCTGTAGCGCTATACAAATGCTCAGTAGTAGTAGTAGGAAGGAGACGGGGCAGTATTCTGATACGTGGGTCACGTGATAGTGCCCCGAAGGACCCATGTAATCCTAGCAAGCCCACGTTCCAGGACTTGCAAAGGAGACAGTCATAAAGATAAGAATAAATCATATCTGTTAATAATTTTAGCTTTTTTAGTTTTTATGTTTTGATTGTATATTGTTTTGGACTGACTGTTTTATGATTGGATACTGTCTTTATTGACAGATGGAATAGGAAGGTGAAGATTTTATAAATATAAATAAATGAATTATGGTCCCCAAAGTATTGCAGATGCATATAATGGTGACACCAACAACCTTGAATAGGGAACACAGACAGCAACTAGCTGAGAGGAGTAATCAAAGAAAACCCTTCTCCTGCGGCAGCCCCCGGTGTTATAGGCATTGATCTTCAACTCAGAAGTCCGTAGTACTGAAAGAGAGGGCAGTTCCTAAACCTGACAAGGGTTGCTGTGGGTGTCGGTCTTTCTTTAAGGATGCTGTGCTGCTCCCTTTCCTCCCCCACCCCTTGCAGTGGCCCTGTACAAGGGATAATACAGAGTAGATAGTTTTCAGCACACCTCCCTCCCACTGGAAATCGGTACCCAGTGTATCTCTAGAAGGTTTGATCTTTCATCCCAGAAATGACTGTTTAGATGAAAGGTATTGTGATATCCAAGTCCTGATTCCCAAATTTAACAGTCCTGTCAAGACTGACTTCCTTTCTCTCCTTTTCTAGGTACCTTGTGACGGAGGGGCAGATTTTCATTCTATTTATTTTCACATTCTTTGCCATGTTGGCCATCATCTTGCATCAGCGACGGAAGGGGCTGGTCCTGGACAGTAATGGCCTCTTCCTCATCTATTCCTTCTCCCTGGCTCTGGTACTGATCACCCTCTGGATCTTGTGGTTGTGGAACGATAGTGTCCTCAGGAAGAAGTATCCTGGCGTCATCTATGTTCCTGAGCCCTGGGCCTTCTACACCTTATACATCAATACTTTGCATTAACCATGGCTGCTGGGTGGCCTTCTTATAAAGTGCTGAAGGCTCGCACAACTTCTCCTTTTATATAAATTCTTTTTCATTATGTAGATTATAATTTCACAATGGCAAAGGGAGTCAGAAGGCATTTGGCCTGTTCTTTATGGGCTAATGTGGGGATAAAGACATCTGCTACACAGCCTCCAGAAAACAACTAACCTGAGACCCATATTTTTCGCAGTATGGCCTATAGCATTCAGGAAGTCATGGAAGGGCAGGCAGATAACACCTTGATGGTCTTGCACTCTAAACTCAAAGGCTGCATAAAGCAAAGCAGACTGACCTGAGCTGGGTTTGATTCTCGTCTAACACTGGTCAGGCTGGACGGGCCATCAATAAGAAGCAGTGTTCACATGTGCTAGTGAAGGCGGCATAGTCACCTGGTGTCCAGATTTAGAGCCCAGCTTGCAGAGTTCTGGAAGGAGTGCTGATGCATGGGCCCCAGCTGAGAGCTTAGTTCAGTAATTATGACAAAAGTTGGGAAGGGATATAAAGTAGGGTGAAAAACCCCAGGGTAGGTACAAATGATGCCAGATTCCCTCCCTGTTTTCAGATGAGCTGGAGGAAATTGTTGAGCCAAAAAGAAAGTCCAATGAATCTTGCTGGTCAAAAAGCAAGTAGACTGACTCAAAGAAGCGGAAACATTTCCTAAATAAATATGGCAGTGGTACAGAAGATTCTTGGACTGTGGCAGCACAAAAGACCAGAGTGCTGGGAAGAGAAATGTAGTCATCTTACCGATGGTGCAGTGATTGCCAGATTGTTGGCCTTGCTGAGACATGCAAACTCGTAGCATTTGTGGAATTGCTTCACAGCATAAAGTCATCAGTCAAAGACGAGCTATAGGTAAGTCAGTTATGCAAGAGAGAAAAGTCTTCCACTGCACAACTTGTTTTATGATTATTAAGCACGTTAAATCTGTGCAATCAGTTTGGTTAATGTGGTAAAGAGATTCTTTGACACCGGCTTCTTCTGCAACGTGAGCAGAGACGTGATGTTAACTGATGTCTAACCATTATTTGGCTGGCTATGGGCCCAGGCAGATCTAGTGACCTAAGAATCTGCTACTCTGTGCATTTTGCTTGTGGTGTACTTGCTTTGTGCTCTTTTAGGAATGTTTGGTAGTTTTCTCAGTTGAGTAGGGGTTTTGTTGTGTGATCGTTTTCTATGATTTGAAGGTGGCTGCTTCTTCATCGTTCCCCCTCCCTCGTGCCACCACATGTGGCGGCTGTATTGTCTGTGCTGCTGCCTTGCACATGGATGGCTGTTCGATGTAAGCGAGTCCTCCTTAGGCTAGGGATAATTCTGGCCCATCCAGTCTGCACTTTGGGTAGATAAGCATAGCAAGTCTTGTAGAGCCTTTTACCAGAACGTTTAATCTTCGTATCCATCCCAGGCATACACAAAGGTCAGTAGAGAGATGACTTCCCTCACCTCCACTTATAGGCTATTTTAGGCCTTTCAGCATCAGCTTGCATTTTTATATAAGACAAGTATTTAAATCTGACACACAGGCTTCTATATTTTATTGCCAAGTTTTCTGATAATGTCCCACAGCTACCAGCATTAATGAGGATCTTAAGTTTGGGCTATAACCATGGCTCTTCTGTACAGGTCTTACCAGCCTTCTCGGAAGCTGAATATTGTTCCATCACTGCTGTTTAGGGTTCTTTTTTTGTTATTTAAAGTGTTTATTAAAGTTTCAAAAACCAAACTTTAAATCACAAAGTATTGTCATTATTATACATCATTAATACAATCCCCAGCCCCCCTCCCTACACAAATACTCAGCAACCTCACTCCATTCAGTCTCTTACTTATCTATATATTGTCTGTGCAACGTAGTCAACTTTTCCATAAGAAATACTTGGTGCAACCACCCTATACAATGTTCTGATGAAGGTGGTTCCATATGCTTCTATTGGTATGCCAGCTCACACTTGGCAGCACTTAAACACGCCAAGATTTGCCTCTGCTCCTTCCGAGGGCCCCCTGTTTCCACCAGCCCAACAGAAAAATGCAAGGGCCAATCGCCACCTCCAACCCCACCACCTGTTAGATCCAATCTTGACTATGTCTCCAAAACTGCTCCACCTTTGGGCAGGTCCACCAAATATGATAGAAGGAGCTTTCCCCTCTACACCCCCTCCAGCAGCCCTTTGAGACCATTGGAAACATCTTATGTAATCTGAGAGGGGGGTGTAGTACCACCTCATAGCCACCTTATGCCAATTCTTTCAGTTGCCATAGAGAGAAGCGCCCTCCATATCTGGACCAAAATGGCCTTCCATTGCTTCACCTCCAACTCCATTCCCAAATCCCATTTCCACTCATCCATATACCGATGCTTAGTCCAAGAAGTACCCCTCACTACCTTGTAAAGGGCTGAGATTAGACCCCAGGATCTCCTCCTCCCATACCAAATGACTAGGTCTCTCCCTAGGCCCTCCTTGCCAAACTTACTGCAAAGGAAGTGACCCACCTACCCATGCTGAAATAAATTTGCTGGTTTTAGCTCAAAGATGTTTTGTAACTCCTCAAAAGATTCCTTTTCCCCTCCATCAAGAAATTGGTTGAACCATTTCAGACCCACCCGCTCCCATCTATAAACCTCCCTTCTTTTCCCGGGGAGAATTCCCCTGTGTAGCACACAACCTGTATTACAGATAAAGACTCTCCTCCCCTTTCCTCGACCCTGTGCCGCACCCGATCCCATATCATAAGGACATGTCACACGAAGGGATTCCCTCCCCCTGCTCCCCCCTCTCTGCCCTTTGCATTTAAAGCAAGCATCCTAGTCCCCCCCCACCCCCTGTCCTCTCCATTAACACAAAATTCTTCACCTCGTCACCCTCCCACCAATCCATGAGATGAAAAATCTGCGCTGCTCAGTAATATGCCTGAAAGTCCAGTACCCCAGTTTTCCCCCCCCCCCCCTCCTGAGGTCAGTACAGAACTTCTCTAGCCATCCTCGGAAGCTTCTGCTTCCAAATAAACTGAAACCCTTCCTCTGGGGCTCCCAGAGATCCACCAGGGGCACCGGTATCAGCAATGCTTGAAAAGAATAAAGCATCCATGGGAGGATATTCATTTTTACCATGGCTACCCGCCCCAACCAGGACAATTCTAAGCCCATCTACCCCTCCCTCCCCCCCGAGTCCTTCCCTACCACCCTCCACAGAGCTGAGAAGTTTGCCTTATAGAGCATCTCCAGATTCACAGTGATCTGGATCTCCAGATATTTAATAGCCTCCTTGGCCCACCGAAAAGGAAAGCATTATTCAGGCATCCCAGGACCCCTCTGATCATATTAATGTTCAATGCCTCAGTCTCATCATATTAATGTTCAATGCCTCAGTCTCATCCAGTTTCATCTTGAGCCCCAATATCTCCCCATAATGCTGCAGCTCATTAAGCACCACCTGGAATGTTTGCTCTGGCATGTCGCCAAGAACAAGATGTCATCTGTGAACAATGAAATTTGTGGTGTTGACCTTCTACTTCCACCCCTTAAGCCTTCTCATTGGCTTGTATAATCTGTGGCAGTGGCTCCAGTGTGAAAAGTAAGGGGGGGCATGGGGCACCCCTGCCTCATATCCCGCTCAAGCGCGAAGGGCTACCAGGACCGGTCATTAATCTTTATGAACGCTTGGGGATCTCTGTACAGGGCCCATACCTGGCCCACAAATCGGGGCCTAAACCCCATCTTTTGCAGCACTAAAAATAGGAAGTCCCCATTCACTTTTTGAGCGCCTTTTCAGCATCGATAGATAGTAATGTTGCCTCCCTCTGCGCCTTCCATGCCGCCCAGACCCCATTTAGGACTCAGATGTTATCCAAGGCCTGCCGCTGTCCTGTAAACCCAGTCTGATCTACCACTTTCAATCCAGGCATCCACTGAGCCAGCCTGTTGGTGAGCACTTTGGCCAAGATTTTAAAATCTGTATTCAAGAGGGAGATAGGGCGATATGATCCACACTGAAGTGGGTCCCTGCCTTCTTTATGCAGCACTGTTATCCCTGCCGTGAGCATCTCCAGCGACAATAGCTACCCTTCCCTTACCCCCCCATTGAAACCCTACTCAAAATCCCCACTACCTCCCCCATATAGACCTTATTAAAACCACTCGGTAGCCCATCCAACCCCATGGACTTCCCATTGACTATCACTTTTTGGCAATTAATCTGAATTGGCCTGGAGCTTGCTGAAGCCGTGGCCATTCTCTCCCTCCTATTTAGGGTTCTAACCACCACGCTGTGTGGGTTACCCCAATTCCTTCTTGGATACCCAATGCAGCCATGTTACTGCTGTTTAGGGCTGTAAAGTTTTGCCATGTGGGTTATGCCAATGGCACCCTGGACATTCACAAAACTTGCCTGGTTGGTGTAAATCAATCTCCCCATGACTTTGGATCAATGCTCAAGCTTGGAATTGAACCAAGGTTGCTTGCATGGCACTGTGCAACACCACTATTTTCAGAGCTTCTTGCACCGACCTCTGCTGTTTTGCAATCCTTGAGACCAGTTTTCCACTCCTTTCAGGTCTGCACCTTATTTTTATCTAATTTTTTTCTATTGTACAGGGATCTACAGTGGTCTGGGGTGGAGGGGATGGGGGCATTGCATATATGTCTCTTTCAATAATTCTCCTTTTATAGCGTGATCTCTAAGAGGCCTGGGAACAGCCCAAGGTCCAGCCTGGTTGAAAGTGGTAATACTTATTTGTTTGATTATGTTCATGTCATTAGGTCAGACATACATACATGCTATAACTTGCAGCATTTTCTCATTATTTACTCTTACCAAGGGCCCCTTTTTTTCTGTATTTTCTATATTTTGGGCCAGATGTTTACACCAAGAATTATTGTAAAGTTTACATGATTTCTGTAAAAGTAAATTTAGCTGTGAAAAGGAAAAGAGTGGGTGAGATGTCCTGAGTGCTAAGACGTTGTCTCTCCACCCTGTCAGACGCCTTCATCTTGTCATTCAGCATGGTCATTTTTAAAGGCTAAACACATGAAGACTGGAACTTAACCCTTTGCCAGCTGCTGTAGAATCTTCTCCGGTCCTATGGATCAGTTTGTTACTCTGAGTTTTGGGCAGGTTGAAATTGCCTTGACATTGGAGGGGATCCAATATATCTTTGGTATCTACTGTACCTCTACCTCTGTATTGGACCGGTTCAGCACTGTTTCATTCAAAAGGTCCATCAAGCTCAGCGTCCCATCTGCTGCAATGGTCAGTCCAGGCCATGAGTACTTGGCTAGATCCCATGCTGTTTACCCTCAGGGGATAATCAGTTGCTTTGTGCATGTCTCTCTGAATAAGTCTATTAATGCTCTACACTTAAACATTCTGTTTCTTACTGTAACTTGGGAAAAATCCTTTAGTTCAACCAGTGGAAAAATTATGAGAAGACAGTGAATCTTGAGACACAAACTGAGCTAGTTTAAACAGTGAATGTTGTTATAATAAAGGATGTTTCCTTGAAAAAATGTGAACATGTAGAAAATATTTTTAAATCTATGAAATTATGGGCTATTAACTTTCCAGAAGAGTGTTCTCTGTTGTTGAAATGTTTAAAAATATGCTGTATTCAATATCGTCCTGCTAGACCAGTCCAGATAAGTGGGTTGTGTTCCTCTATCAGCATATTGGTGGAGACAAAGAACCAATGAAAAGCCCAGATTTCAATGACATCACTCCTACACCTCTATCTGCTTCAACTACCAGAGGTCTCTTCACTGTTTTTTTGTCTCCAGCTGATGGTGGATGGATTTTCTCCACTCTGAATAACTGAGAGAAAAAAATTGATTTAAATGCTGGTGAAACAACCACCTTAAGGGTGACTGACTCAAATGTGACGTGAGAGACTCCACTAGACTGGTCCTTTCGGTAGCCACAATAGGAGGGAAAATTGATTCAGCTCTGTGCTGTTATCATAAGAGCCTGTTGAGCAGCCAGAAAATCAGAAGGATTGAAAGATTTCAGCAGCCTCACACAAAATTGACTCTCCCTCCCTCTTTCTCCTCTGTCCGTGCCCCGCTCTCTCCTGAAGATTGCAGAAGGCTCTCAATCTCCCTGCCAGCCACTTCAGTGCCTGCAAAGCCACTGAAACGTTTTCAGGGAAGTAGAGCTGAGCCTGGCACAGATTCTCTGCCTGGGGCTCTCAGGGGGTGAGTACCAAGGCTTGTCCTTGTTGGGGGCTCCAGATTACATCCATCTGGGGCATAATTTGGGGTGGACCGCTGGCAACTGTTGGCATGTATGGGGGTTTCTGGCCATTTTCTGCATGCATATTTTTACTATTGTGTGCCTGGCATTCGCACAGTCTGTGCGCGCTTTCTGCCTGAGCGGCTCCAATGTGTGTTCCTACTCTAGTGCCTGTAACGCGCATTGCTGTGTAAGTGCTGTGCTGCCACGGCCTTAGCGTGCACTTGTGTTACTTACCTTAACTCTCAATGTCTTCTTCCAGGAACATGCAGGATTTCAGTCTTCACATGGGTGAACGTCACTGATGGAGCCCGTGCAGGAATGCTCCCTGGCGTCCAATGGGAAAGCCTTTGGGAGCATGCCACTGTGCCAGCCTTCCTGACTCCTCTTCTCATTTTTCTCTTTTCTATTCATTTTCACTGCGGTTCTCACCACTTAAACTAGGCCTCTGTAGCCTTATCTTCGATCTTGAAGATAACTTTTTTAGGCATGGAAAAGCCAGTCAGTGGTTTCAAAAAATGTACCAAGTGTGCCAGTACCATTTCGGTCACTGATAAACATGACTGGTTTCTAAAATGTTTGGGTCCTGAACATGAATCCACTTCTTGTCCTTTGTGCCAACAAGTGACAGAGGCCTCAAGAACCGAGCCAGTTTGGATCGTTGTTCCCCTTGAACTCTTTCAGTGGCTTCCACTTCATTGAGGGCATCAACTTCTTCTCATGGATCTCAGGCTTCATCAAAGACCAAACACAGAAGTAAGTCAAAGTCTGTGACCATTTCCAAATCTTCAGCATTGAAGACCGATACCGATGCCAGGGAAAAGTACCAGTATAAGCATTGCGACTCCCCTAGAGATGCTTCCGATGTAGACTGGCCAGCCAAACAGCCTCGGTGGAAAGAATTGTCCTCTAAAGCACAAGTGGGGCTCTGGGACTCTCCTGAGGCATCGACCTCCGGAGAGCTACTGGTTCCATGCTCTGGGACAATGTCTCAGAGCCCCGTACGTGATTCCACCCAGACATCGGGCCATCTCCCTAGACCAGCGCATGCTAGCTCTCAAAAGGAGTTTGGCAGCACTCCTGGCAACCTCGATATTGATAACATCGAAAACTTCAGGAATTCAGGCTTCAGCACCCAGCCTACAGCCAGGCATATCTGGCCCAATGCTGGCCCTCGAACTGGCATCTTCTGAGCACCCAATGCTGATTCCTCTGTTGGAACCGGTCGATGCTCCTGGTATCCAACAGACTCAGATTGCCATTGCTCTCTGTTCTGATAATCTGAGTATCTGTATCGACTTCCACAAAACATCAAGGTCAAACCCAAGACTGCCGATACTTTGATTTTTTGCCGGACTCTGATTCAAGTTCTTCAGAATCTGACAGGGGGGGTCAATCGATTCCTGAGAACTTTCTTACATACCTTCAGACCCTCCGCCACCTCAGGAACAGTGTAGGTCCAAAGGCATTGGTGCCCTGGCTCATCCTTGACCAAGTCAACACCTGCTGTAGGTGTTGGTCAAGGTTGAGCCAAGGCACCAACGCCTTTGGACCCCGTCTCCATACAGCGACTGAAGAAGCAACATACTTTGGCATTGGAGTGGGATTTCAACAGATTCCTTTTGGGGCAACCACAGTGGTGCAGAAACAACTGAAAACACCACCTGATTTAACTCCCACTCTCCTGGAACCAGAGTGTCAGCTGAGAAAATCCATTTCCATTGTATCTATCCCAGCAATGGGCAAAGCCAACAAACTAGTAGGTTCCTGGCCACCCAGATAAATAGGAGAGCCATCTCCAGGCTAACTTGGCACGCCTCGTTCTGCCTTGCCAATTGACATAAGCCACCACTGTTGCATTGTCCAAGAACATCTGAACCGCCCAGCACTCAACCGGGGGCCAGAAACACAGAAGAGCCAACCTGATGGCCCTTGCCTCAAGGCACTTAATGGACATATTGATTTGATGTACGGAGTGCCACCTGGGAAAGATTATTCTGGTGGTGCTGGATTGACTGAGGAGAGTATAATTTGGAGATCTGATGTGGCTTTTGCAAGCGCCACCTCTTTACCCTCCTGTCTTGGGACCTATTGTGTCGGGAGCCATTTGTCCTGGAGGACACAGCTCCCTTCTTATAAGACCATAACATAACATAAGATATGCCATACTGGGTCAGACCAAGGTCCATCAAGCCCAGTGTCTTGTTTCCAACAGTGGCCAATCTAGGTCATACGTACCTAGCAGTATCCCCAAAAGACACAGGTTCCGCAATGCTTGTACTGGGTCAAGCACTGATATCCTGGGTCCCTTCTTAATAATGGTTTATGGACCTTTCCTCCAGGAACTTGTCCAAACCTTTTTTAAACCCAGATACACTAACAGCCTTTACTACATTCTCCGGTAACAAATTCCAGAGTTTGATTACACATTGAGTGAAAAAATATTTTCTTTTATTAGTCTTAAATAGTTTACCCTGTAGCTTCATTGCATGTCCCCTAGTCTTTCTATATTCTGATAACGTAAACAATAACACTTATTAAAAGAGGGCTGCTACACAGTACCCTGTCCTGTGCTGCTGAGGTAAACTATATTCTTATTTGATTTAAATTATAACTCTTTGCTGCTGCTAGGCTCTAACTTATTATGAAATTTAAACTACAAGCTCTCTGCTGGGTTCTAAATTTAACCAGAAAGCTCTCTTCTGTGTTTTAAATTTAAACTAAAAGTACTTTGCTGATGCTAGGCCCTGAGTGACTATTAAATTAAAACTACAAGCTCTCTGCTGGGTATGAAATGTAACCAGAAAGTTCTCTTCTGTGTTTTAAATTTAAACTTAAACTGCTGCTACTAGGCCCTGATTTAACAAAAAATAGTGGGTTCACAGATTAATTAGCTTTAATAGAAAGAATTCCTTTCAGAAAATTCCCAGAAGTATATACTCACAATTGCAGATCTCTCTCTCCAGAAGTAACAGTCCCCTTTTCTAGTCCTTCAAGACTTCTTGCTTATTATTTATTTATTTATTTAATTAATTCTCTTAAATACCGCGCTATTCTGCATCAGTGCGGTTTACATTGAACAAACTGAAATTACATTGAACAGGGCATTATAACTTGGAGATAACTATTTTACAGGGAACATGGGCTATGGAGGGTTAAGTGGCTTGCCCAAGACCACAAGGAGCACCTGTGGGACTACAAACCCCAGTCCTTCCGGCCCAAGGTTGCTGTCCTCTAGTGGGATTTGAACCCCCGACCTTCCGGCCTGAAGTACCTTGCCCCAACCACTAGGCCACTCCTCCACTCCTATGGCTTGGCTCCTGGAAGGAGATGGTTAGTGCATATGGACTACACTCCAGTGATAGTTTTTCACTCTGGTCAGAGCTTGGAGGAGGTCTACCAACCTGGCATAAATGCAGGTCTGGTACCTTGAGTGTTGGTGCGGCACACAGCATTTGGCTCCTGAAACGGCCAAGGTATTGTCTGTGTTGGTCTTTTCTGCAGGATAGTCTGGAGAGGGATCTTTCTCTTAGCTCCCTGAAGGTTCAGGTGGCAACTTTGGTGTGTTTCAGAGGTCCATTGGCTGGTAAGTCTCTAGCCTTACATCTAGATGTTTCGTGCTTTCTTTGGGGGGGGGGGGGAGGGTGCGGCTTCTGCGTCCTCCACTCCAGTCTGTGGTTCCTTCCTAGGATCTGTGTCTGGTGCTCAGGGCTCTGATGGTCGGAGCCCTTTGAGCCTTTGAAGTGCGCTACTCTGAAGGATTGAAGGTAGTCTTGGTTGCGATTTGTTCTGCAAGGAGGATTCTGAGTTGCCTGCTCTCACCACAATCCTTACCTATATTTTTCTGAGGTGGCCATTTCCATTCAGCCTGTGCCTTCCTTCTTCCCTGAGGTCTTCTTCCTTTCAAGTGAACCAGGTGGTTTGCCTGCCCTCCTTCTCTAAGGAGTAGCATCGGAGGAATGGTAAGGATCTTTGCCTTTTGGATGGCCAGAGGGTGCTTCTCCAGTTTTTGAAGGTTATGAATTCTTTTCTTAAGTTGGACCATTTGTTTTGTGCTGTTTACCTGCCTGCACAAGATGGTGCGATGGCTAAGTCTGCATTGGAGTACTGGATTAAGGAGGCCATTGCCTCAGCAGATGTGCTGCAGAACCGGATGGTTTGCACACTCATTCTACCAGAGTGTAAGTGTCCTTTTGGGCAGAGTGGAGCTCAGTAACCCCTGCAGACAATTGTTGGGCAGCAACGTGATAATCACTTTCCACTTTTGTCAAGCATTTCTGCTTGGATGTCTATGCTTGGGTGGACATGGCCTTTGTTTGGCTCTAAGGTTCTGCAAGCTGCTGTTTCGTCTTGCCCACTGGAGGCGTAGCTTTGGTATATCCTACTTGTCTGGACTTGCCTAGCAGGACGATATGGAAAGTGATATTTTACTTGCTAGATAATGTCCTTTCCTTGCGTCCTGCTAGGCCATTCCATGTCCTGCTCCCTGGAACTATTTGTTCTGTTGTTCTGTGCGGTACCCTTGGGTCTGTTATGACTTATATACTTGGCTCTGCAAGTCCATCTTCTATGGGCAGGCTTCAGTTTATGCTTTCTTATATATAGTTTTCTACTGTTTCATTACCAGTTGTTCCCACGTTGAGATTGTGAGGCTTACCATATTCTTCAGGACAAATACTGAAGAGAGATCTCTGGTGGCTGAGCTTGATAGTGATGTCATTGAAACTTTGGTTTTTTGTCTCTACCAATGTGCTGGTAGGGGAGCACAACTCACTTGTCTGGACTGGTCTAGCAGGATTCGAGGAAAGGACATTATGTGCAAATAAAATGTCACCTTGTAAATGTCATGATCCTCAAAGAAAGTAGTTTTTCTTTGTTAAAAAGTTCAGAACAAAGAAAAGCTCAAAAGGTTTTTACCACTGTTAGATTTAACACCAGAGCTAGAGACATTGAGTTCCCTTGTACAAAACTTGACTCTTCTGGTTTATTTAGTATAGAGCCAGATAAAGAGCGAGTAATGCTTATATTCCTTCCAAAATCTGATCTGTTGTTTTTTAATCTTGAGTATGCTACCCAGGTACCTTTTTGTCTTACATAAGGCAGACAGAAAAAAAATTGTATTTAAGACAAAAGGTGGTTTGAGTGGAGGCTTAACTCTCTCTTTTAAGTCTAATCCATGTAAATGTTAAAAGTGATATAGATTTGTTTTAGGACCCTGATCAATTATCCTCCTCTTTATAATCAGGAGCCTGCATTGGCACAGGATACATTTTCAATTGAATTTAGTTCCGTTAGCTTTTTGGAAACTTGTCGGCCACCAGTCTGTGCCAGCGACTGTGTGGAAAGCTTGTTTTCTGTCCAGAGTTGCATTGGGGGGGGGGGGGATTATATCTCTGCTGCTCTTCCCCTACACTACCCGGATGCTGGGCTGCTGAATCTCTCGGCACTCTTATGCCGAATATGGGCCCCTTAAGATTTGCTTTCATTGGCATATACTTTGAATGGGATGTAACTGATCAGCCCTTTGGTTGTGTTTTTAGTTTTGTTTTACTGCTGCCGTCTAAGTGCAAAACCAAAAGAAAAAGAAGGCAAAAGTATGACATTAAGCCACTGTTTTATTTAATATTTCTTCTGTCTTATTCTGTTGTCTATATGTGTTTGAGATTTTTTTCTTAATAAAAAGAATGGAAAGAAATAAAAGGAAAATATTTCAGTTTTTGAAGTCCAAATTGTATTTCTACAAGAAAGCCAGATTCCTCTTGACTGTGCTCTTCTGAGGAGTAAGGCATGAGAAACCTCTCGGAAGACTGAAAACTAATTGGTCTGCATTACCAGTTCATTATTTGAACCCAGAGGGCTCTTTATATTCAGTGAACTTTATATATCTTCATGTACATTAGTTAGACTTTGATCACAATATATTCTTTTGTATCTTTTTTTTTTTTTCGGATTGTCCAAGGGTATAGTACCTCTCCTATTACAGTATAAACAAAAATGGAAACATTTTGCCAAAAGATGAAGAGATCATTGTGTTATCTCATAGCTATTTTTTCTCCATCCACTTGGAAGCATTTAAGACAATAATTCTGTCCCTAGAAATCTGCTAGAGGGACAGGGGTGTCTCTGCATATGTGCCTTGTTCTCAGCTGCTCATATCCCTTATGTCTCAATATTGCAGATGCAGCAATCCCTCAATATCCAAAATTTAGAACATAATAACATAAAAAAGGCCATACTGGGTAAGACCAAGGTCCATCAAGCATAGTATCCTGTTTCCAACAGTGGCCAATCCAAGTCACAAGCACCTGGCAGGTTCCCCAAAAGGTACACAGCTTCCACAATGCTCGTTCTGGGGTAAGCAGTGGATTTACCAGGTCCTTTTTAATAATGGTTTATGGACCTTTCTCCCAGAAACGTGTCCAAACCTTTTTTAAACCAAGCTACAGTAACGGTTTTTACTACACCCTCTGGTAACGAATTGCAGAGTTTGATTTTGCATTGAGTAAAAATATATATATTTTCTCTTATTAGTCTTAAATGGGTACATTGTAGCTTCATTGCATGTGCTCTAGTCTTTCTACTTTTTGATGGCATAAACAACCAATCTACGTTTACCCGTTTCACCCCATTCATTAATTTAAAAACCACCTTATCATATCCCACAAAAATTCTTTATCCAAATTTTCAGTATAAAGGCTCTTGGCTAATGATACTTAAATTTTCAGTATCAGGACCAATAATTTGATATAATTTAATTTATCGAAACATGCTGTCCCCTCTCAAAACAAAAAAAAAAAAAAAAAGGTGCCCCACCTCACTGTCCTCCTGCTTCAACCAACATCGACAACAAAAATTGACTACCAAGCCCCCTCCCTCCCACCACACAACAAATCTCACAAGCCACTCCACTTTACTTGGTGAGTCCCCAATAAAAGTACCTAATGTTTCCTTGGTTACTTCATAAAGTGTTTCATAGTTATGTAGTGGTTTTGCCCCGTTTTTAGTGACTTTTTGGATACCAAAAGCTTATTTACCATTATTTTTAAATGGGGGAAAAATAATGCATTTCCAGCCCATCCGAAAACCCCAACCAATCTCCTCAAACATTTTCAAGAACAGATTAGATTTGGATAGAGAGGGAGGGCTTGCTGTGCTGCATGGTTGTCCATCAGCATACAGAAGAGAGCCTGGGTAGGAAAAATCTATTGGTCCCACTAGTTGGGAGAGTGTCTCATCTTTAGATAACTGTGAACCTTTTCTTAGATGGGAAAACTTTTGAAATGGCATTGAGGAGGAACATTGTGGGCTATTTGCAGAAAGCACAGAAGTTGTTTAATTGAAAGAATCTAGGAACTTGAGGTTCAGGTGGTCCGTTTACTAGGCTGCATTAAAATAGGATGTTAATTCTCACAGGAGTTACATACCTGTAACATCTTACAGTGTAGGAATAGGAGTTCAGCAGCTGTATCTCCGGGCCCATGATCTTTCAGGGGCTGGTAGCCTTGACCAAACTCATGGTACCCTCTTCCCTAAACAAGCTAGGTGCTAGCTGCACTCTCGCTTGACATGGATGGAAAAAATAAAACTCCCTATGTTCTCCAAACACCCCCCCCCCCCCCTTTTATCCAGGGCAGGCCAAGATTTTCAAGGGAGACACAATGCCCAATTGCTTCAGCCACACTGATGTCCTAGCATAAAATGGCATCGTTTTGACATTTGTCATGAGCAGAGCAGACGTGAATGGGTGTTTTACTTACCCCCAAAAGTCTTGGCATGCTGTGGGATAGTGGAGAATATTTAAGTTTTCTATACCACCTTTTACATAATTAAAGCAGTTTACAGTGAACCAATACATTTATAACATTAGGAAGTATTACAGCAGACAAGGATAATCCAAAAAATTACAAATTATTGTTTTAGAAGAAAATGGGCACTTTTATGCAACATAATGAAGATTGTCAGGTCATGATCTTAAATACAACATAAGTATAATAGTCAGTCCATAAACCTATGTACAGTGTAGTGATGATGCATATGTAGATGTATAGACTCTCCTGATCTGAGTCTTTTTAACGTGCAGTTGTTAGTGGCCTGCGATAATTTGAATAAGTAGGTGAATGAGAGCTAAGTTGAGTCAGACTTTTCAGTTACATTTAGATCACCAAAATGTTCAATGAATAAGTGCGTCTTAAGGTTTTTCTTGAATATAGACAAATCTGTGATAGATCTTAATTTTTCTGGAAGAGCATTCCATAAAGTAGGCGCACAAAAAGGCTCTATTACTCTTGTTGCAGTTTATTTTACTATGCTGTGGGGGAACACTTTGTGTATTTTGGGTACATCCTCTTCTAAGTTTATCACTTGGGTTTATTTTTATAAGTTTGGACAAATAATGTCCTCATATATAGGCCATTGACTGATTCCTGCATGGGAATCCTCTCCCAGCTCCTTCTGGAAGGTTTTTGAATGGTTCCATCCTACCTGTGAGTCAGTTCCCACCTACTGTGCCTGATCTCCTCAGTCTTCAGTTTTCCACAGAGCTCAATGGATATGCGAATCTTGTAGTCTGCCAGATTTTTGGCTGTATTTACTCTCTCAAGAAAACAGAGGAGTGGCCGGTTCACACAATATAGTAGTGTTGATTCTCCAGGACCAAGCAGGAAATCAGTCCTCACATATGGGTGACATCGACGTCGATGGAGCCCTTGTGGAGCATTTCCCCAGCTTTTTATGAAAGCCTTTGGGAATACTGCACGCATGCGCGGTCCCCTTCCTGCCTAAAGGTGCCATCTTGCTCAGTCTCTCTTTTTCCGTGGAGCCCGTCAGACGTTTGTCCTAGTTCACCCGGAAAACAGTTAGATTTTTTTCTTCAAATTCTTGCGATTTCCTCGCGGTTTTTTTCTCCGGTTCGACGCCGGTTCCCCTTCTTGCCAGGTTCGGTACACCGGTATCGAGCCCAATCTTCTTTTTTCGGTTTTTGCCCTTCGTGGCTGGCGTTCGCGCCCTTTTTTTCCTTTTCCCTGGAAGTCCGGTCCTTTGACCTCGCGGGGACTCTTTTTTTTCCCCGATGGCTTCCAGTGGTTTTAAGAAGTGTGATCGGTGCAAGAAACTAATGTCTCTCACCGACACACACAACTGCTGCCTTCGGTGCCTCGGTCCTGATCATGATCCTAAGATCTGTGGACCGTGTGGGAAAATGTCCACTAAAGCACTGCGAAGTCGTCAGCACCAAAAGGAAAGGCTTTTCTCCGATTCGGCCTCCGGCCGGGCCCGAACCTCATCTGAGGCCTCGACATCTCGGGAGTCTGACCCCGAGCATCGTCGGGGTTCCTCGGAGAGGGGGTCCCCCGAGTGGGAGCGAAAGAGGAAGAAGCGGCTCACGAGGGCGGCATCGAAGGAGGTCCCTGGCTCCTCGAGGGCTAGGTCTCGGACCTCCCGACCGCCGTCCCGGGCCCATGGAACAGGAGAAGCCATCAAAAGTACCTCGAGTGGAGCCGGAGTCTGCTGGACACGTAAGTCCTGTTGTCCTCGAGGACTCTCCTCCCAGGGAGCCGACGTCGGGCCTGGCGCCGTTGGGGCCTGAGTCGGTGGCTGCTGAGTCTCCTGAGCTGGGTCTCAGGCTGACAGCCTTGGAGTGCAGACTGTCTGCCTTCATGGATCAGCAGTGGGTGCTGATGGCCAGCCTAGCTGTCGCATCTGCCCCGACCACCGGGACATCGACGTCCAAGTCAACCCCGGAGACCGAGCCGATACTCGAGACCATGAAGGCTCGAGGTCATCCTCGGTCACGGTCACCCTCGACCTCCCGGTCGGGACCGAGGGCATCGACGCCGGTGCCTTCGGCGTCGGGGCGGGTGCTGCTGGGCCCTGCGCGGTCGGAGCCCGACTCCTCTTCGGACGAGTCCGCCTGGGAGACGGAGAACGAGGAGTCCCCCGATACTTTCAAGACTCGGTGCGTCCCGTTGGACTCACCGCAGTCTGAGCCCCTGAGTAGTTCCCCTCCGGAGGATACCCGGTTCTCGGAGTTCGTTAGGGATATGGCCACTGCTTTGGCAATCCCGGCGGATCCCAAGGAGGAGCCGAAGAGCTCGAGGCACTCCAGTATGACTCTCCTCCGAAGGAGGCCTTTACTGTGCCAGTTCCTCCGATGCTGGAACGGCTCCTCTTCCGGATGTGGGAGGCACCGGCCTCGGCGCCGGTTCTCAGCAAGTGGGTCGATTCCATTTATCGACTCCGTAAGAGCCCTGGTTTTCAGAAGGCGCAGCTACCACACCATTCCATGGTGGTGGAATTGGCCATGCATCGTCTGAAAAGTCAGAAGATGCACTCCGCGGTGCCCCCTGGCAGGGAGGCCTGGAACCTGGATGCGTTTGGTAGAAAATGCTTCCAGGGCTCGATGCTTGCTTGCCGTGTCCAGTCTTACCAGCTGTACATGGGGATGTACTTGCGGGACCTGGCAAAGGAGCTTGACGGGTTCTCTGCTGGCCTCTCTGGGGAACCTTTGCAGAGGTTCAAGTCCTTGTCTTCGGGGATCCGGGAATGCTCTAAGTTCATGTCCCGAGCAGCCTACGATGGCTTCGAGGCCTCGGCCCATGTTGCGGCAGCCGGCATCGCAGCTCGACGCCAGGCATGGCTGCAGTCATCGGACCTCAAGCCATGGGTTCAGGACAAGTTGGTCAATTTCCCTTGCCGAGGTGAGAACCTTTTTGGCAAGCCCATGGCCGAGAAGGCTGCTGAGCTCGAGACCGAGCACCTCACGAGGACAAGGCTGTCTCGAAAGACTTCTGCCCCTTCACACAAGAAGAAGGGCTCGTGTAAGAAGTCCTTTTACCCGAGGAAGGCGACTGCCTACAAACAGTTCCCACCTTACCAGGCCTCCCCCGCTCCCCCACAGGGTCAGCAGGCCAAGGGGCAGGGACATGGGCCCCGTAGGCAGAAGGCCCCCAAGCCTCCGGTTTCTGCTCCTACTCAGCAGGGTGGGGGTTTTTGACTCCCAAGGCATAGCCTCTCCGTCTCTGCTGTCCCATCCCTGTACAGGAGGTCGACTAGCCCTGTTTTCCCACCGGTGGCCACCCATTACAGGAGACAATTGGGTCTTAAGCATAGTCCACAAGGGCTACATGCTTCATTTTCATCAGTTGCCTCCTCCCTACTTTCCAGAAGAACCTCCAAGGCCTCCTCTCCATACAGCCCTTCTCCTGCAGGAGCTTCAAGGTCTGTTGCGAGACAAGGCGGTGGAGCCTGTGCCTCCCCACCTACAAGGTCACGGTTTCTACTCCAGGTACTTCCTAGTACCAAAGAGAACAGGGGACCTCAGGCCTATTCTCGACCTCAGAAATCTCAGCAAGTTCCTAGAGAAGGAGAAGTTCAAGATGCTTACTCTTGGAACACTTCTGCCCTACCTCCAGCAGGGAGATTGGCTATGCTCTTTAGATCTAAAGGATGCGTACACTCTGTCACAGGGTAGACCTAAGGCAACCCGAGAAAGTGCAGATCAGTGTGAATGATCACAGTAAAAGTGACAAGGTAAACAGAGGAATGTTTGATGGTTGCCAGGGACAACCTAGGCACACGTGCACAGAGCCCAGAAAGACACACCCAGAGAGCAAAGCAAGGGAATTTGTTTTGCCCAATAGAGTGCAGCTGAGTGAAGGTGGAGTCAGGAGACACGCAGATAAAATAGACTCCCAAACAATTAGAGATAGGGAATCCTTGAGAGAGAGGGAATCCTTGAGAGATGGGGAATCCTTGAGAGAGAGGGAATCCTTGAGAGAGGAGTTGAAGCAACAGAGGTCACAAGCTGAAAGGCAACAGCAGATACGGTTGAAGCCATGGAAAGCCTGGAGCTGGTGTGACAGAGATGAAGACAGTGAGAGTGAGTCAGTGAGGCAACAAGGGAGCCGGTGTGAAAGTTGGAAAGAATCCAGAGACCTGTGTGGCTCGGTGAGAAAGCAACACCCTGACAGTGTGTTTGTGCTTGGAGGACGAGAGAAATATAAGAAGACTGCAACAGCAGGTACAGGGGCAAGGAGTGAATACAAGGGCTATTTGCTATCTGAGAGGGAGGAGCCCTGGAAGCATAGAAATAGCCACATAAAGCCCAGATATTTAGAGGCTGACAATAGCTTTTCTCCTGGTTATAAAAATACTAAGAGAAAAGGGTTTCACTCACCCAGAAAAGTTGAAGATTTCCCTTATCACTGTGAGCTCCCAGCTTCTAGGGAAACGCCGTTACAAGCTTTCCAATCTAGCCCAGCTGAGTCTAGGAAGCTAGTGCAGACCCGGCAAGGAGCCTGCCGTAATTACCCAGCTAGCAGGTCAAACAAGGACCTGAGCTATCTATTAAGACACCAGCGGTGGCAGAGCTCTGGAAGGCACAGCTTAGGGTTATACGATACTTCCCAGAGAGGCAGTGCTTCAGAAGGGAAAAGAAACTTCTTAGGAGACGAGGCAAGCCTGCCATACTTTTACTCCACGTCTGAAGCTGATAATGGAGAAGTTAATGAACAGGAATTAATGGAGTATGAAAACTCAGAAGTATTATAAAATCCAGAATTGATGGAGTGTTCTCTCACTGTAACAGAGCCAGAATTCTCACTGAGGTAAACGTGATTGTGTGACCTTAACTCCAGTGTATGAGTTGCAAGGCTGCAGCTTACTCTCTCTCTCCAGCCAAGCAGACAGTTAGGCTGTTTGTTATTTTGTTTTGTTCAAAGTTATAAGCTGAAGGAAGCTGTTTTTGTTGTTCATTTATCTTTTGTTATAAGCCAAAATGGGCTGTTAATTTCTGTTATCTTTGGAAGAAGAAACCTCAAGGGACGGGGAATAAAACCCTAAAAAGAAAAGAAGTTTTCTGTGTGATCTATATAAGTAAGGCACAACTACCACTCTCAGAAAGCCCAACAATACCAGTCTTCACCGCTGGGGCTGATGAGGGATGACAACTCACATCCTTATTCATCCAGACCACAGAATGTACCTCAGGTTCATTGTGGGAGGAAACCATTATCAGTACAGAGTGCTGCCATTTGGCCTCACCTCTGCTCCCAGGGTCTTTACCAAATGCTTGGCAGTGGTGGCGGCCTACTTAAGGAATCAGGGTATCTTTGTCTTCCCCTATCTGGACGACTGGCTCATCAGGGGTCAGACGTGCCAGGAGGCCAGGCAAGCCACCCTCCGAACGATTTCTCTACTCCAACACCTGGGGTTTGTCATAAACTTCACAAAGTCCACTTTGCTCCCCTCCCAAAACTTGGAGTTCATAGGGGCAAGGCTGGACTCTCTGCAGGCAAAGGCTTTCTTGCCAGAGGACAGAGCCCAAAGACTGATAGCCTTGGCAAACCAGTTTCTCAGCAGGTCACTGGTCTCCGCCAGGCTCTGCCTGAGGCTTCTTGGCCACATAGCTTCGACAGTACATGTGACCCCCAATGCCAGGCTTCATATGAGGCCTGCGCAATGGTGCCTCAGAACTCAGTGGTCGCAGGCTACAGGGCGCCTCAGCGACAGAGTAAGGGTGTCCAGACCATTCCTGCACTCCCTACGTTTGTGGCTGCATCCCCCCAACTTACTGAAGGGGATGCCCTTTCAGCCACCTGGGTTCACAGTGGTGTTGACCACCGATGCCTCCCTGCAGGGCTGGGGAGCACACTGTCTGGGCAGGTGCACCCAGGGTCTGTGGTCTCCCTGGGATGCCAAGCAGCAAATCAATCTACTGGAACTGCGGGCTATTCGCTTAGCCCTCAAGACTTTCTCTCAAACCCTGGCCCACCAGTCTGTCTTAGTACAAACAGACAATCAGGTAGCCATGTTTTATGTGAACAAACAGGGTGGCACTGGGTCCAGGCTCCTTTGTCAGGAGGCACAGGACCTTTGCTTGTTTGCGCTCAGGCACAACATGTTTCTCAAGGCTGTTTATCTTCCTGGCCCGGAAAATTACCTGGCAGACAGGTTGAGCAGGATTCTGCAGCAACACGAATGGCAGCTCCATCCCTTGGTGGTTCAGAAGATTTTCCTGAAATGGGGACTTCCCTCCATAGATCTATTTGCCAGTCTCCTCAACAGACAGCTGCCAAGGTTCTGCTCCAGGCAACCGCATCCTCTGCGGCTAGCAGCAGATGCTTTTCTGATTTCCTGGTCCCAGGGCCTCCTGTATGCGTTTCCTCCCACGCCTCTGGTGGCCCGAACCCTGTTCAAGATTCTACAGGACAAGGCCTCGGTCCTTCTGGTAGCTCCCAGGTGGCCGAGGCAGCCTTGGTTCCCACTTCTGCTTCAACTGGCAGTGGACACCCCACTACCTCTGGGGTTCCAGCCCGACCTTCTCTCTCAGGATCAGGGGTCTCTTCTACATCCCAATCTCAAATCTCTCAATTTGATGGCCTGGAGGCTGCAAGGGTAGTTTTAGCTCCCTGGGGCCTCCCTCCGGAAGTTGAGGAGGTCATCCTGGCCTCTAGGAAGCAGTCCACCAGAAGAACCTATGCCCTGAAATGGAAAAGGTTTTCTGTGTGGTGTCAGCTGCATACAGAAGATCCTTTCTCCTGTGCTATACCAGTGGTGCTTCAGTACCTGCTGCACTTATCCAATCAGGGACTTAAGTCCAATTCTGTTCAGGTCCACCTCTCAGCTCTAGCAGCTCACCACTCACTGGTGGAAGGACACTCTCTGTTGGTTCACCCCTTGTTGTCCCGGTTCCTCAGGGGTTTGCTCCTGCTCAAGCCTCCTGTTTGTCCTCCAGCCCCTGAGTGGGAGTTGAATGTGGTCTTGCAGAAACTGACTCGCCCACCTTTTGAGCCGATGGCTACTTGTCCTCTCCGCTTCCTGTCCTGGAAGACACTCTTCCTGGTAGCCCTAACCTCGGCCAGGCGAGTGAGTGAGCTTCAGGCCCTGGTCTGTGACAGGCCTTACACTCGCTTCTATAGGAACAGGGTAGTCCTTAGGACTCAACCTTTGGAAGGAACTTTGGATGTCTCCTCTTTCCACCTCAACCAGGTGGTGGTTCTTCCAACTTTCTTCCCTAGGCCTCATGCAAGCCAGGCTGAAGCAGTCCTGCATACCCTGGACTGTAGAAGGGCCTTATCCTTCTACCTTGATCGTACGCAGGGGCATAGAAGGGCTACTCAGCTCTTCATATCTTTTGACCCTAATAATTTGGGGTTAGCTGTGTCCAAGCGTTCCTTGTCCATTTGGGTGGCTGACTGTATCACCTGGGCTTACAGGGCTGCTGACCTTCCCTTGCAGGGTCGGGTCACGGCCCATCTTGTCAGGGCAATGGCTGCCTCAGTGGCTCATCTCCGCTCTGTACCGTTGGCAGACATCTGCAGGGCTGCAACTTGGTCCTCAAGCCAGACTTTTGCGGCCCATTACTGCCTGGAGAGGGAGTCCCGTAGGGACAGTGCTTTTGGGCAGGCAGTACTCTGGAATCTCTTTGAGGTTTAGGCAACTCCTGCCCTCCAGCCCTCCGTTGGGCTACCGGTGGAGGTTCTTTCAGTGAAAAGCCTTTCTTTGATGCTGGGACTAGAGGGAGTTCTCTTGTTCAGCCTGGGTTCCCTGGTAGCCCAGAGCTAGGGAGTCACCCATATGTGAGGACTGACTTCCTGCTTGGTCCTGGAGAAAGAGTAGTTACTCACCTGTAACAGGTGTTCTCCAGGAGCAGCAGGAATCAGTCCTCACAACCCTCCCCCCTCCCCTGGGAGTTGCAGTTGTACATAGTTTATTTTACATTTTTGTGTGCTGTTTTTTAGCTATGTCATTTGACTGAGCAAGATGGCACCTTTAGGCGGGAAGGGGACCGCACATGCGTGCAGTATTCCCAAAGGCTTTCATAGAAAGCTGGGGAAATGCTCCGCAAGGGCTCCATCGACGTTGATGTCACCCATATGTGAGGACTGATTCCTGCTGCTCCTGGAGAACACCTGTTACAGGTGAGTAACTACTCTTTTTTAGAAGGCATTTCCTTAAGTCTCTTATGACAGATTCCTCGGGAAATTGAAAAATCATGGGATAGGAGGCAGTGTGTCCTTTCAAGGTTTGCTGACTGTTAAAACACAGGAAACTGAGTAGGACTACCTGTTCAATTGCCAGTGGACTGTCCCATGGATCGCTGCTAGGGTCTGTGATGTTTTGCATATTCATAAATAATCTAAAGAAGGAATAATGAATGAGATGATCAGACCTGCAACTGATAGAAAATTATTCAAAGATGTTAGAACAGCAAATGATGGTGAGGAATTGCAGAAGAATTTTACGAGTCTAGGCATCTAAGGAGGCAGATGAAATTTAACTTGGAGAAATACAAGTTGATGTACATAAGGCAAAATAATCCTACCACAGGCCCATGTTGCTGGGTTCTGGGTTAGGAGTCACCAACCTGGTCAAAATCCTGGAGCCATTTTCAACAACAGCAAAACTTTCAGCCCCATGTGCTGCAGCTGCTAAAAAAGCAAATAGAACCTTAGAGCTTATTCAAAAATTGATGGAGAACGACACTGAGAATATGGCATGAGCTAAATATGAATTAAATCAATCATTATGTGTCTCCTTAGGTCTCTGTTGTAACTGCACCTTGAGTAGGGTGTGTACTTCTGGCTTGCCCCATCTCAAAAAGAACAGAGTGGAATTAGAAAAGGTTAGGAAAGAGCAAGAGGAAAGGAACGCCTTCTATATAAAGAGAGGCTAAAGCGGTTGGAGCTCTTCCCCTTGAAGGACAGACAACGGAGGGGAAATGATAGAAGTGTGAAATGGGTAAATAGGGAACATTTGTTCAATCTTTCAAGTGACCTTAAAACAAGAGGAAACATCATAAAACTAATGACAAGTAAATTGAGAACAAATAAAAGGTATTCCTTATCGTTTCTCCAGTTCAGTCCTCTACTTCTGGGTTGTCAACCTCCTCCTGCAGCCTGGAGACTGGTATGTCAAATTCATGACATCACTGGATATAGCCTGCTGCTCTTTCTCTCCTCCTCCAGTGTTACCAGTCTCCATGCAGCCAGAGGACGTTGTGAGCCCAGGAGAGGGCTCACTGGAGTAACAGATAAGGAGAGATAGGCTTAGGAGAGTTGGGGGTTATTGCTTTATTGCTTTAAAAGGCAAAAAACAAAGAACAAAGGAAAGATACAGCAAGAGGTGAATTTTCTACTCCCTGCCTGTCACCAAGAAAAACAAAAAAAACAAAAAGGAATCAAAAGTAAGACAAGCGTTTTCAATCCTCTCCAAAGACCACGCGTAGCTGGCTGGTGGTCAGAGGTTCTCTCCCCCCGGACGCTACGGGGGAGAGCCCTCTCATGCAGCCCTGCACCCTGCCGGACCGTTGGGAAGCTTGATCGCGATTCCAGAGGGCAGGTGAATGGCCCACTCTTCTGCCTGAGTCTCCCCCGATTGGCTCAGCGTCGGGGGACTCGGGGAGGCTCCAGCGATTCTGCAGACTGTCCCGGTAGGACTTTCACTGCGGACAGACTGCGGTGGCAGGGGGGGAGAAATCATCTCTGGCGCTGATTTTGCATGACTGACTTCACCGGGCAGTTTTGGCGCCTTTTCTTTCTTTGCGATTTTGCTGGCTTCCATTTTGGGAGCCCCAGAAAGTCGCGTGCTTGCCTGGCCTGAGCACACTGAGCGGGTAAGCATCTTCTCTTCAGCGATCAGTTTTCTTTAAAGTTTTACTTCAAGCGTTTTTAGGAGCACTTTGTTAGTTTGTGCTACATTTTAGGGATTTAGTTTCCCGCGGTCATGCCTGCACCACGGGGGGGGGGGGGGGGAGGAGTAAGTAACCTCTTGCGGTGGCAGGCTTTAACCTTTTCCAGCAGGCATTTCCTACTCTAGCACAGCTTCCCAGCGCTACTGGGGGCTTACAGTGAGTTCATAAGTGACAACAGGCTTTGATTAATACCTTTCTCTTTCCCATTGCTTTTGGTAGTGGAGGAAGGAGAGTTGGATGGCGGGGAGACCACAGTGTGTGATCTGTGGTACCCGTAGGGGCACAGTGGCGGAGTCTGGGATATGCCGCGGCTGTGCATCGATGTCATTCACCGTAGAACAGCAGATGGAGGTTAAGGAGATGGCAGGGCCATCAGTTGAACAGTCCGAGGCTATGGCGGAGTCTCTCCAACTTCCCGGGGAGGAGGTTGCCGTAGGAGAGCTAGCGGGGTCCGCAGCAGGGGTTTCGGAGCCACGGTCGGGGGACCCGACGGAGTTTTGCCCGGAGTTCATTTTAATGCTGCATAAAGTTTTTTGTCTGCGGCGACAGGGAAAGTTAGCTGGAAAGGCGCCGCTTGCGGACTTGGGTTCTCAAATGGCAGGGCTGGACGAGGGCGGCGAAGGGCCCTCGGCGCCTAAAAGGCCTAGAGCTCGAGATTCTTTGGCTGGGGAGAGCGATTGGCCGGAGTTCGAGGAGGATGTTTGGGAGAATGCAGAGGGTGCGCAGGATCTAGTGGAAGGCGAGATTCTGGAACCGGAGGATCAGTCAAAGATCATTAGGGTCTTTCGTAGAGAGGAGCTTCCAGCATTGATTACGGAGTCGTTACAGATGTTGAAATTGACGGCACCGGCGGATGCGGAGGACAAGGTGGAAGACCCTATTATCCAGGCGGTGCGGCAGTCTCAGGTAGTGTTTCCGGTGCATAAGGTGGTCGATAAGATGATCCAGGAAGAATGGAACCAGCCAGATGCTGGTCTCTGCGGTGTGTGCACGATGAATAGGCTCTGTCCCCTAGCCGAGAAGGATAAAGAGAGGTTCAGGACGCGGTAGTGTCCGCAGTGACCAAAAAGACTACGATCCCAGTAGAAGGGAGCGCAGCTTTGAAGGATGCACAGGATCGTAGAGTTAACGGGCTTCTGAAGCAGACCCTAGACGCCTGCAGGGATAAAGAATCAGCCTCAATCTGTGGTGCTTGGGTGGTGCGGGCGTGCTTGCGTTGGGTTCAACGGTTGCGTCACTCGCCTAACTTGGACTCGGAGGAGCTTAAAGAGTTGGGGCGCCTGGAGTCCAGAGCAGCGTATTTGGTGGATGTGCACTACGATTTGATCAGAGCACTGTCGAATAGCACAGCGTCAGTGGTAGCAGCTCGTAGATCGGTGTGGTTGCGTAATTGGGCGGCAGACGGTTCGTCTAAGGCCCGGCTCGGGAAGTTGCCGTTCAAAGGAAAGTTGCTTTTCAGAGACGATTTGGATAAGTTGGTAAAGGACCTGGGGGAGTCCAAGGCGGGTAGATTGCCGGAGGACAAGCCCAAACAGGGACGGCCCGGTCAGACTTTTAGGGGCCAATTTCGCGGCTTTCGGAGATTTCGGACGTCACGGTATGGCGCCTCAGAGGGGCAGATTTCCTTCCCGCGGTCAAGGATTCTGGGGATTTCATGGGGCGACTAGGGGCTTCGCCTCAGGCTCCCTGTCAGCAGCCCGCAAGTCACAATGAGATGAGGTGGGTCCCGGCGGCGGACGCTCCAATCTGCGGGAGGCTGCGGGAGTTTCTGTCCGCTTGGACCTGCATCACCTCTGACCAGTGGGTCCTGGAGATCATTCAGCACGGTTATGCCCTGGAGCTGGCAAGGCCCGTACGAGATTCCTTTGTAATGTCTCCTTGCAGGGGGCAGGAGAAGGCTCTAGCGGTTCGCGACACTTTGGACCGCCTGCTGCACTTAGGTGCGGTAGTGGAGGTTCCGAAGCAGGAATACGGCTTGGGTCGGTACTCCATATATTTCGTGGTGCCCAAGAAAGGCGGGTCGCTGCGACCTATTCTAGATCTCAAGGGGGTGAATCGGTGTCTCAGAGTGCCTCACTTCCGTATGGAGACGTCGCGGTCCGTGATCGTTGCGGTCCGTCAAGGAGAGTTTCTGACGTCCTTGGATCTCACGGAGGCTTATCTACACATTTCCATATGGGAGGCTCATCAAAGGCTTTTAAGGTTCGCCTTGCCATGGGGGCACTATCAGTTCCGTGCATTGCCCTTCAGCCTGGCCACGGCGCCGCGCACCTTCACCAAGATTATGGTGGTGGTGGCGGCAGCGCTGCGGAAGGAAGGAATTCTGGTGCATCCGTATCTCGACGATTGGTTGATTCGAGTGCAGTCAGAGGCCGAGAGCCGGCAGGTGACCAACAGGGTGGTCGAGTTTTTGCAGGGCCTTGATTGGGTGTTCAATCCGAACAAAAGCCATCTACAGCCGGTTCAGGTTTTCGAGTATCTGGGGGTTCAATTCAACACTCGCAGAGCGCTGGTCCTTCTGCCGGACAAGAGGGCGCAGGCTCTGCGAAGCTTGGTCCGCTCCTTCCGAGCCACGCCTGCTCCAACGGCATGGTTTTATCTGCGCGTGCTTGGCATGATGGCGGCAACCCTGGAGGTGGTACCATGGGCCAAGGTGCATATGCGCCCGCTGCAGAGAGTGTTGCTGCGGCGTTGGTCGCATCAAGTGGATTCCCTGAGCAAGCGGTTGCCTTGCCACCTCACGGTTCTTCGGTCGCTTCGGTGGTGGTTACGCCCATCTTCCTTAGCGGCCGGCATGCCTCTGGAACAACCGGAGTGGATACCGGTGTTGACAGATGCCAGCCTCTCGGGCTGGGGAGCCCACTGCGGAGGACAGTTTGCACAGGGTTACTGGTCTCCCCTGGAGGTGGCTTGGTCGATCAATCGGTTGGAGCTGCGGGCGGTAGCGAGAGCCCTGAAGGCGTTCAAGCAGCTGGTGCTGGGGCGTGCCATTCGTATTCTGTCAGACAATTCAGTGACGCTAGCTTACATCAATCGCCAGGGAGGCACGGGAAGTGCAGCGATGGAAGAGGAGTCGGACTTGCTGTTTGCTTGGGTGGAGTGTCGGTTGACGGCATTTTCGGCGGCGCACATTGTGGGGAAAGACAACGTGATGGCGGATTTCCTCAGCAGAGTACGGATGCAGGGGAATGGGAGCTGCAACCCGAAGTCTTTGCGCAGATCGAACGGCGTAGGGAGACGCCCATAATGGACTTGATGGCAACCTTTCAGTCGGCCAAGGTTCCGCGGTTTTACAACAGGAGAAGAGAATGAATGTCAAAAGGCATCGATGCACTGTTGCAGCGGTGGCCAACGTCGGGGCTTCTCTACGTTTTCCCGCCGTGGGCACTGATAGGGCGAGTGGTGCAGCAGATAGAGGCGTGTCGGGGGAAGGTGCTTCTGGTGGCGCCCAACTGGCCAAGGCGTCCGTGGTACGCGGATCTGATGAGGCTCCTCAACGGCTGGCCCTGGCGGCTCCTGGATCGGTCGGATCTGCTGCGTCAGGGTCCGCTATTCATGCCCCAAGTGGATCGATTCTCGCTTACGGTATGGCCATTGAAAGGGCTCGGTTAAGGAAGAAAGGCTATTCGGCGGCAGTGATTTCCACACTGCTGAGGGCACGGAAACGTTCTACTTCCTTGGCGTATGTGCGGATATAGCGTGTTTTTGAAGATTGGTGTTCGAGACATCAGATTTGAGCGGCCACAGCCGCCGTGCCGGCAGTGTTGAATTTTCTTCAAGATGGCTTTGATAAAGGTTTGGCGGCCAGCTCGTTGCGGGTGCAGCTGGCGGCGCTGGCCTGCTATCGCGGCAAGGTTCAGGGTTTGGCATTAGGGGCGCACGCGGATGTCGTCCGTTTTCTGCGGGCGGTGTCCAGAATACAGCCTGTCCGTAGGACCCAGGTTCCGTCTTGGGATCTTAATCTGGTGTTGTCGGCGTTGGTAAAGCCACCTTTTGAGCCTTTGCGTTCTGCGTCGCTGAAGGACGTCACGCTCAAAGTGGTGTTCTTGGTAGCGATCTGTTCTGCGCGTTGTATTTCGGAGTTACAAGCGCTGTCTTCTAGAGAACCATTTTTGTCCTTTTCTAGAGAAAAAGTGGTACTACAGCTCATGCCGTCATTCTTGCCTAAGGTGATTTCTCTGTTCCATTTGAATCAGTTGGTGTGTTTGCCCGTTCTGGGTTCTGTAACGGGAGACGCTGAAGATCGCCGTTTCCATCTCTTGGATGTTAAGAGGGCTTTGCGGCAGTATTTAAAGTCTACTAAAACTTTTCGCAAGTCGGATCAGCTGTTCCTCTTGTTTGGGGGCAGGCGTAAGGGCGAGGCGGCGTCTAAGGCTTCCATCGCCCGTTGGATTAAGGAAACGATAGCTTCCGCTTATTTGTTGCACGGACGTGCGGCGCCGGATGGTTTGAGAGCTCATTCCGCCAGGGCGCAAGCGGCATCATGTGCGGAACATGGTCTGGTGCCGCCAAGTAAGATTTGTAGGGTGGCTACATGGTCGTCATTGCATACGTTCAGTAAGCATTACTGCCTTGATTTTGCAGCGGCCGATGATGCTTGTTTTGGGGCGGCGGTTTTGCGTTCCGGCTGGAAGGGGCCCTCCCAATAGTTACTGCTCTGCTACATCCCAGAAGTAGAGGACTGAACTGGAGGAATGATAAGGAAATGATAATTACACTTACCTGGTAATTGTAGTTCCTTGAGTGACGACTGTTCAGTCCTCATTCCCGCCCAGTGATTTTTCAAAGGGGAGGCAGCCGGATGCCGCATGGTCAGGTTCTACAGTTAAGTCCATTTATTTGTTCAATAGGAGTAAGTGGCTGATATTTTCGGTGACAGCTCAGGGCATCAGACGCCTTCCGTGCAGGTGGTTCTCCTGTGTTAGTTACCCTAGGTTAGGGGCAGTTGACATTTGTTACTACTTATTTGTTGCTCCTTTGAGTCTGCTTTGTTAATAGTTTACACTGGAGGAGGAGAGACAGAGCAGTGGTCATGAATTTGACATACCAGTCTCCAGGCTGCAGGAGGAGGTTGACAACCCAGAAGTAGAGGACTGAACTGTCGTCACTCAAGGAACTACAATTACCAGGTAAGTGTAATTATCATTTTTTTCACATGCCACATAAACTGTAGCAGCTGTTGCAGTAGGACATGGTCAAGACCACTTATACAGCAGAGTTCAGTAGAGATTTGGATAGTTCCTGGAGGGAATGTCCATTTAAAAAATCAGCAATCATGTAGATGTTGAAAATCAATCTCTTATTCTGTTAAGGCATTTTTATCCTGCTTGTCTGTGAGCACATTCTAGGCAGCTAATCGGGTACTGTATATATTCCCTCGTCCCCGAAGATAAGATGGGTGCTTGGAGATGAGCTATGAAAACTTGATCTACTCTTTGGGGATCTACCAGGTACTTGACAGTGGCTAGTTAGGCTCACAGAAAGAGGATACTGGGCTTGGAGGACATTGGTCTGACCCCAGTATGGTATATCTTAAGTTCTTATCACTGCTTTTAATAGGGCAATGCTAAAAGTGCTAGAAAATGCAACATCTCAGTCTTCCTGTTTAATAGTTTTAGTGAGGAGGGAGCAAGTGTTGATGCCTGTGTGTGTGCCAGCCATGGAGCAGGACTTGGCAGGCACAGATGGCCCAGTGAGAGAGTGGGCATACTTAGTTACTTTGAGTGCTTGATATACTGCTTTTTAGCTTAAAGAGGATACTTCAATATAGTTTATAATACAAATCAATAAAGAACAGACAGAAAATGTTTTAAATATGCACAAGAAAGCAAAAGAGACGTGAGGAAATGAGAGAAGATAGAGATCATCTCTGGTCTTACACCGAGGCTGGGTCTAGTGACTCATCAAATGCTAGAGTGAATAGATACGTGTTTGAAGTCTGCCTTGAAACCCTACGATTTAACTCCCCTCTGAGATGGTGGGGAAGTGAGTTCCAGAGAGCGGGCCATAACATGAAAAGCAGTGTATGTAGTTTATCAAGATACTGACTATAGGCCATTGGGAAAGCTAATTGATGGGAATGTGTTGCAGGGCGTGAATTGCAGAGGATTGACAAGTCTGATAAGTAGAGAGGGACCTCTGTGTGGAGGACTTTGTGTATGATCAGGACAGAGGAAGCCAGTGAAGATTTATTACAGCAGCAGAAATGTTGAATTTGTTGATGTTGGTTAGGAGCCCAGCAGCCGAGTCTTGAAGGAGCTGAATTCCATTGAGGAAGGGTTGATTTAGTCCATACTAAAAAGAGCTACAGTAATTCATATGGCTGAACACAAGGGCAAAAACAATGGTTTCGAGGTTGATTACATCCAAGAAAGGCTTTACAGTGCATTTTTTCTTAAAGGGTAAAAAAGGATTTAAGAACAGCTGACACTTGCATTTCAAATATTAAGGAAGAATGAATTTTGAAACCCAGATCATGAGGCAGTCATAGAAAGGAGCTGGCTGGTGGTTGATAAGTAGAAAAGAGATGGGCGAAACCCATATGCCTTGGATTTAGAAGAGTTTAACTTCATGCCATGTTCTTCAAGTTATTGTGTAGAGCCCAGGATTCAACAAAGAAAGATCAGGAGAAGACTGTTCAGTGAAATAAACTATTTGAATATCATCTGCAAAAAAGAATCCATAAAGGCCAATGCTCTGAATAACAGTGGGTAGAGGGGCAAGAAACAGATTAAATACACTGGATGCAAGTAGGTACCCTGGCGGATGTCACAAGGAAGGGGGGAAACAGCTTTAGAGAAGGAATTTAGTGAAGAGACTGCAAAGTGTGCAGCGTATTGTATCTTTAATATCTTTATCTGACCTTGCTTGAAGCAAACCCTGAGGGAATTGGTGCTCCTGTGGTGGATGTTGGTAGAACACAGGTTTTGCATCTGTGGGCTGTGTTGAATTTCTGAACAGTCGCTGCAATCTAATCTTCTGTGGCTGAAGACTTACATCCATGGCAACGAGGTATTTATTACAGTTCCTCCTGGACTTTGGCACACAGCAAGCAGGTAGTGTAAGAGCTGTGACTATGGTGAGCAACTACAACCCCAGTCTGCATCTACAACTTAGCTCTGCCTAACTGCTCAGAAGTTGGAATTAAATAAAGTTTTATTTTTATCTTACAGGCCAAATTTCTCTCCCAGGATCAAATTAATGGTATGTATCTAATTTTCATTTGTTTGGGGGCAGTAGTGAAGATCAGCAAGATGCGGGTTGATGTCTGAGTTTTAAAATGAGTGTGGTAAGCTCAGTACCATATGCAGTGACATGGAGCTTTCATCATCCACCTTGTAGATGCAATGGACTAACCTTAGAAATCAACAGAAATTGGGATGAAGGCAGGCATATCCCTGTTCAGGATGCAGGAGTGAGATAATACAGAAGGCAGCACTGCTAGCAGCAATGGATTTGAATTTTAGATTTAATCAGTTTTTCCAAATTCAAGCTAAAGGTGAACTATGTATTCCCAAGACTTTATATTCTAGTTTTATACCTGAGGCAATGGAGGGCAAAGTGACTTGCCCAAGGTCACAAGGTATAGCAATGAATGTTGATCCCTGACCTCCGTGGTTCTTAACACTGGTTGTCTAAGCACTAGGCTATCCCTTCATGTCACTCATTTAGTGGGCAAGATGGCACTGAAGGTTCTTTCCAGCCCTGCGTGCAGAGGGAGAGGAACGGCCAGCAAGACAAAGGAAATAATAGTGGCTTTGTGTAGGTCTCTGGAGAGGCTTCATTTTGGAGTACTGTGTGAAATTCTGGAGACCACATCTTCAAAAGGGTGTAAACGGGATGGAGTCTATATGGGGACAGACTTAAGGAGGAAAGGTGGGAGAGAGGAGATATGATAGAGATATTCAAATAGCTCTGTGCCATAAATGTGCAGAAGAACCTCTTTCAACTGAAAGAAAACTCTGCGATGAGAGGGCATAGATGAAGGTGAAAGGAGAGAGACTAGGGAGTAATATGTGGAAATATTTCTTTATAGAAAGGGTGATAAATGCATGAACGGTCACCCAGTGGAGGTGGTAGAATCAAGGACTGTATATAAATTCAAGAAAGCATGGGAAAAAGACATCTCTACAGGAAAAAGGGGACTATAGCAGTTGGTATGGATAGGCTGTATGGTCGTTATCTGCTTTCACTGAGGTCATTTAAAAAGTTTTAGCTGTGATTTGGATGTCTAAAGATGTGGGTGTCAAATCACAGACACGTCTCTGTAGCTGTTCCACAAGTGATGTGCACAGATGTTTCCAGGGAGGAGCAATGGACGTACACATCCCCGTATGATGGTGAAGGCTGCAGTCACGTCATTGTTTGTATCTGCTCCAGGACAATGCTTGTGTTCCTCGTAAAACATCCAGAGAGTATGGAGAATTAAGGGACTAGCTTTAGATCACAAAGGCCCAGACTGGGATTTGAACCCTGGTCACCCTGCTCTTAGGCCACTACTCTAACCATTATGCTATTAGACATCTTGGTTCTGAAATGCTATCCTGGAGACGTCTATATCAGGCATGAACTTGCACGTGCCTGCTCTTTTTTCAGATGGTCTGACTTTGCCATCCCAGATTGAACTTGGATGACCCATTGTGAAATGTGCCTCATGGTCTGTTCCACTCTGTGGTAGGCCACAGTGCAATGATTTTTCTTTTGCCTGCCCTCTAGTAGTGAATTAGGGCAGAAAGACAACCAACGTGCAAGCACCTCCTTAGTTATCATTATTGCCTTAAACTAAAGCGAAGTGCTAAATGGCCATTTGGGAGCAGAGAGATTCTAAGTGCACTTGGAGCCCCCAAAGGTCTGCTTGCTAGAGCCTGTAGAATAGAGCATCATACCTTGAGTCAGCTTGGGAGGGAGGGGGCTGCACCTGCTTGTATAGGTAAGTAATTGGCATGAGGACAGTCCTTTTTATCCAGCAGTGGTAAAAGTACAGACTGTTTGTAAAGTGCCCCCCAATTTGGGAAAGTCCACCTCAGAGGATCTGGGGGCAGCAGAAAATGGCCCCTCCTTGAATGAAATTTCTGCTACTGCTGGAGCAGTTTTTTTCCTAAGCCCTTGAGGGCTGGGGAGGGATGTAAGCCATGATGTCTCTGCATGTCGGAGGGAAGATGCTGTCACAGGCCTTTAATGTTTTCTCTCAGAGCTTAAAGAATGTTTTTCCCTGTACGACAAGAGCCACAAGGGGAAGATAAAAGCCAGTGATCTGCTGACTGTGATGAGATGCCTGGGAGTGAGCCCCACACCTGCAGAAGTACAGAGACACCTCCAGCTACACAAAATTGGTAAATATCACCCTGTCTTCCCTTTACCCTGTGCCCCTGCAGGCAATGAGGGCAAAGCAGAGGGGCCATGAGTACAAAGCCTTATTCTCCACTGATACAAATGATGGCTCCTGGACCATAACCGAATGGTCCTCTGCTTACTGGCTTTTAAACAAAGCCAGACATGAGGTGAGGAGCTCCCTGTAGGGGCTACAGAACCTGGAGGCAGGGGCTACTAACCAGTTTAATGAGACATGAACTTTTGAGGACAAGAGTCCACATCTCTGGGAAAAGAAAGTCACATTTTAGTGATAAATGACTTTTGCTGGAGGCTTGCGCCTTTCCTTGATACTACCCTCCCTGGTGCTCTTATTGGCAACCCCTTTTTTCATTTTATTTAATAAAGTCTAGCCTGTGCATCTACTGATGTTAGGTGAATTACCGCCTGACCTCCACAAATGAATATTTTTTGTTTGCTTTAGATTATGTATCTGACACATTTTTTAAAGCGAAACTTAGAGGACCCAATTTTCAAAGACATTGACACGATTTGCAGACCTGCAAACCGAGTAAATGGTGCTAAGTGGGCTATTCAACGGTACAACATGGTTAGTTCTGCCACTGTGTACCCCGATGCTAACTGGTTCTGGGAGTGGCACCAGGGGCTTACCAGTCAGTGCTGATAGTCAGCCCTGACCGGTTGCTACTTGGTGGTGAAGTTAGCTTTGATGGCAAACATCAGAACAGCTTTTCCTGTACCTAACTGGGCAGTGCTACCATATTTTGGTGGCTGGACCTGGCCCTGGCATTGAATATCTGGCTTTTAGTGTTTCACAGCTGGCCACTATCACCGAACATCTGGGCCAGAGCCTTTAAATATCAAGGAAATGCTTTACTTAACTGATTAGCTTTTTATTTTGTTGTTTTTGTTTTAACTCAAAACTTCATTGTCTCTCTTTTCCCATAAAACTGATGGAAGAAAGATCCAGCTGCTTTCATTCTGGATTTAGCAAGCTCCATCCCCCATATAGCATGAGAATTAACTTTTTAAAAACAAACCTTTTTGCCTTGAGAGACTGAGCACAACAACTGAAAGATGATAGGTAAGGGCAGAAGGCACTGCAGGAGTGTTTACCCATTTCCAGAAAATTCCTTACAGAAACATTCCCTAAAAACTTTAAAGAAGAGATTTTGAATGTTTTCCTAGATAGGACTGGAGACTTGGACTTCTCTACGTTCCTAAGTATAATGCACAAGCAGAAGCAACAGGAAGACCCCAGGACGGAGATTCTCTTGGCAATGCTGATGGTCGATAAGCAGAAGAGCGGCTATATCACAGCTTCCGAGCTGCGAGCCAAGCTCAGCCACCTGGGAGAGAAGCTGTCCCAAGAAGAAGGTAAGGCATCTCAGGAGACATTGCTGGGAGGATAGACATTGATATTAAAAAAAACAGTTAAATAAATAAAATAAATGTATAAAACAGTGTATCAAAGGATTTGAAGGCAGAAGGGCTAGTATTTGCACTTTTAGAACATTTGAAGCTTTGAGTGGGACGTTGCTGACATTATTGAGAAAGAAATAATTGCATCCTCCTGCTGGCCCCTTTTGAAGGTGTGATGCAGCTGAACTTGGCATTATTCCAAGTGGAGGAGTGGAAGGATCACTTTAGATCAGTGGTATCAAACTCCAGATATCCAGGATGTCCCTAATGTCCCGGTTATATGCAAATATATCTCAGGCATATTCATCAGGGGCATCCTGAAAACCAGGTCTGTTTATGTAGATGCTTTCAGATGCTAGGACCAAGCTAGGAAAGAGGGAATAACCCCCCTCACCTTTTTCCCATATTTCTAAATCCTAAAAATTTCTAAAAGTGAATTAGTTGTCCTAGCTCAGCAGCAACCTTTGGTAAAAGGAAAGCGTAGTTACTCACCTGTAACAGGGGTTCTCCAGGGACAACAGGAATCAGTCCTCATATATGGGTGACGTCGACGGAGCCCCCATGCAGAGCAAATCCCCAGCTTTCGAAGAAAGCCTTTGGGACTGCATCATGCATGCGTGGTCCCTTTCCCGCCCAAGGGTGCCATCTTGCTCAGTCAAATGACATAGCTAAAAAGACGGCAAAATGAACAAAATACAAGAAGAGGACTGCAACTCCAGGGGAGGAGGGAGGGTTGTGAGGACTGATTCCTACTGTCCCTGGAGAACACCTGTTACAGGTGAGTAACTACGCTTTCTCAAGGAGCAAGCAGGAAGTCAGTCCTCGCATATGGGACTCCCTAGCTATAGGCTACCGAGAACCCATAATTGAAAAATAGGCTCTCTCTAGAAGACCTGCAGCAGCCATGATAGGAGTTCATCCAAGAACGTAACACTCCGGTAGCCTGACACCAAAGGGTCGGAGTTGCCTAAACCTCAAATAGATTACGGAGTACAGCCTGGCTGAAAGCACTGTCCCATTGGGACTCCCTATTCAGGCAGTAATGAGCTGCAAAAGTCTGGCTTGAAGACCAGGTTGCGGCCTGGCAGATGTCTGCCAGCGTAACAGAGCGGAAGTGAGCCACTGAAGCGGCCTTAGCCCTGACCCGGTGGGCTGTGACTTGACCCTGCAATGGGAGATAGGCCGCCCTGTATGCCCAGGCAATGCAATCTGCCACTCAGGTGGACAACGTACGCTTGGAGATGCATCCCCAGCTTACTGGGGTCATACGAGACGAAGAGCTGAGGAGCTCTTCGATGTCGCCACGTACACTCCAAGTAGAAGGCCAGTACCCTCTTACAGTCCAGAGTATGCAGAACTGCTTCTGCCCGACTGGCATGGGGCTTGGGAAAGAAGGTCAGAAGCACCACCTCCTGGTTGAAGTGGAAAAAGGAGACCACTTTTGGCAAGAACTTAGGGTGCGTGCGAAGTACCACCCTGTTCCTATAGAACCGTGTGAATGGTCTATCGGACACCAGAGCTCGCAGCTCATTCACTCTTCTAGCCGATGTGCATGCCACCAAGAAAAGCATCTTCCAAGAAAGGAAGCACAGATGGCAAGTAGCCATCGGCTCAAAAGGTGGGCAAGTAAGCTGCTACAAGACCACATTTTGGAGGAAACGCATATAGGAGGCCCACAGACCACAATATTATGAAAGCATCTGCAGCCACCCTATGTGAGTGCAGCTGTCTGGAACAGAAGCGGGGAAACTGGTGATTTTGCAGGCTCGCAAACAAATCTATGGATGGTCACCCCCAACACTGTGATCCAGTTGCCACTCATATGGCTGGATAATTCTGCTTAGCTTGTCTGCTAGGAAGTTCTCCTGACTTGGTAAGTAGACCACTTTGAGGAACATACCCTGACTGACTGCGACAGGTTTCCTGACACAGGATGCGAGAGCCTGTGTCCCCCTGTTTGTTCACATAGAACATCGCTACTTGGTTGTCTGTCTGAATCAAGACAGATTGATGAGCCAGGGTTTGGCAGAAGGTCCGAAGAGCTAGGCGGATCGCTCAGAGCTCTAGGAGATTGATTTGTTGTGTACTCTCCCATGGAGACCACACACCTTGTGTGCAGACCTCCTGGCAATGAGCACCCCATCCCAGCAGGGATGCATCCGTAGTCAGCACTCTTGAGTGCATGGGAGGCTGAAAAGGCACTCCCTTCAGAAGGTTGTGAGGTTGAAGCCACCATTTCAAAGACTGTATTAGGCGATGGGACACCTTGATGTTGTCTCTGAGTCTGCTTGTGGCTTGTGTCCACTGGTCCCTGAGGCACCACTGAGCTGTTCTCATGTGGAGTCGAGCATTTGGTGTCACATGCACTGTGGAGGCCATGTGACCCAGAAGGCACAGAGAGTGTCTTGTTGATATGCGAGATCTGCGACTCACTTGCTGCACTAGGGCTACCAGTCTTTGAGCCCTTTCCTCTGGTAGATAAGCCCTTGCCTGAAAGGTGTCTAACCTTGCCCCTATGAACTCCACTCCCTGGGAGGGGACCAGAGTGGACTTTGTGTAGTTGATCACAAAGCCCAGGTGCTGAAGCAACTGGATAGTGCGGGACGTGACCTGTTGGGCTTCTAGAGCTGACTGGGCTCTGATGAGCCAGTCATCCAAGTAGGGGAATATGAAGACCCCTTGAGTCCTTAGAAAGGCCGCCGCCACCACCGCAAGGCACTTTGTGAATACCCTGGGTGCCGAGGCTAGGCCGAAGGGTAGCACTTTGTACTGAAAATGGTTTCCTCCCACTACAAATCTTAGATATTGTTTGTGGTCTGGATGAATTAAGATGTGCATTTCCGCATCTTTGAGATCCAAGGAGCATAGCCAGTCTCCCTGTTGGAGGTAAGGCAGCAATATTCCAAGGGAAAGCATCTTGAACTTTTCCCTCACCAGGAACTTGTTCAGGTTTCGCAGGTCGGGGATATGTCTTAGGCCTCCAGTTCTCTTTGGTATCAGAAAGTACCTGGAGTAGAAACCTGTGCCCTGTAGGTGGTGAGGCACCGGTTCTACTGCCTGATCCTCGAGAAGACCTGTTAACGCCTGCAAGAGGAGGTCCCTGTGAAGAGGGGGTCTGAGAGGCTCCCCTGGAAAGTAAGAGGGAGGCACCTGGGTGAGATGTAACTGATAGCCCATTTGGACTATCTGGAGAACCCAGGTGTCTGTAGTAATAGCTGGCCACCTGTGGGCATACAGGGTCAGCCTTCCTCCTGTGCAGGGTCTTGCGTCCTTCGGGAGAGAGACTATGCACTGGGAGTCAAAAGCCCCCTCCAGGCTGGGCCAGAGCCAGTGCCTGGGGCTTGGGGGCCTTTTGCTTACGTGGGCCCTGCCCCATCCCTTGGCCTGCTGCCCCTGCTGGGGAGCTGGGGAGGCCTGATACGTGGGGTAGTTTTGGTAAGCTGATCCTTTCCTTGGGAAAAAGGGCTTCTTACCCGAGCCCTTCTTCTTAGAAGGGGCAAAAATCTTCTTCTCGAGTCTTGTCCAGGTCAAGTTCTCGGACTCGATCTCAGCAGCCTTCTCTGTCATGGGCTTGCCAAAGAGGTTTTCACCTTGGCAAGGGACATCGACCAACTTGTCCTGAACACATGGCTCTAGGTCTGACGACTGTAACCATGCCTGGAATCGTGCACTGATGCTGGCTCCTGCTACCCGGGTCGAAGCCATCATAGTCATGAACTTCGAGCACTCTCGGATCCCCGTGGACAAAACCTGGAAGCGCTGCAAAGGTCCCTCGGAGAGCGCAGCAGAGAACCCGGCAATCTCCTTGCCAGGTCTCGCAAGTACATGCCCATGTACAGCTGGTACGTCTGGATTCGGCATGCCGGCATCAACCCCTGGTAGCACTTTCCGCCGAGAGCATCCATGTTTTTATTTATTTATTTACATTCTCTTATATACCGCGCTATTCTGCATCAGTGCGGTTTACATTGAACAAACTGAAATTACATTGAACAGGGCATTATAACTTGGAGATAACTAATTTACAGGGAACATGGGCTATGGAGGGTTAAGTGGCTTGCCCAAGACCACAAGGAGCACCTGTGGGACTAGAAACCCCAGTCCTTCCAGCCCAAGGTTGCTGTCCTCTAGTGGGATTTGAACCCCCGACCTTCCGGCCTGAAGTACCTTGCCCCAACCACTAGGCCACTCCTCCACTCCGTTGCAAGCCTCCTGGCCAGGAAGCACCGAGGAGTGGCTTCTGGCTCTTGAGCCGGTGTTTGGCCGATTCCACAACCATGGAGTTGTGCAGCAGCTGTGCTTTTTGGAACCCAGGGCTCTTGCGAACTCGATAGATGGAATCAATTCACCTGATGAGCACCGGCATTAAGGACGGTGTCTCCCACATGCGGAGCATCAGCCGTTCAAAAAAGGGGGGCACTGGTACATTAAGGGCTTCCTTTGGAGGAAAGTCATACTGGAGGACCTCGAGCTCCTAGCTCGAGGTTCCTCCTCAGGATCCGCCAGGAATGACAAAGCCCCTGCCAAGTCCCGGACGAAGTCCAAGAACCGGGTGTCCTCTGGGGGTGACCATCTCTGAGGTTCAGATCCCGGGGAGTCTGACAGGATTACTTAGTACGGTGGATGCCTGGGGACTCCTAGTTGTCCATCTCCCAACCGGACTCCGAGGAGGAGTCGATCGGCTCCGGTCTCAAAGACTTTGGTCTCAACTGCCTTGATGCCGAGGGAATCGGCGTTGATGACCTCAGTCCCGAACGGGAGGTCGAGGATCGACTCGAGACCTTATCGACTTGAGGATCGCTTTGGCCTCTGGGGTCGACTTCAACGTCGAAGTCCCGGTGGTCAGGGCAGACGAACATGTAAGACCGGCCATCAGTGCCTGCTGCTGGTCCATGAAGGCAGACACACCGCACTCCAAGGCTGCCAACCTGAGACCAAGCTCAAGAGGTTCAGCAGCCCCTGCCTTGGGTGCCAACGCCGTCTTTCCCGGGGGAGAGTCAACAACGAAGACTGTGCTTACCTTCCTCGGTGTCTCCGGGTCCTTTCGAGGGATTTTGGCATGCCTCTCTGACTCAGAGGATCCAGGGCGGTGAGCCAGGCTCCGCGACCGAGCCCGCGAGGGACCAGGCCGTTCGGAGCTCTCAGAAGACACCGCCCTCACAGATTTCTTCTTCCTCTGGTGTTCCTGCGAGGGAGACCCCCTTTCAGAGGACACTTGACGCTGCTTGGGATCAGACAGCTCCCGAGAGGTCGAGGCTTCTGATGAGGTCCAGGCCTGGGCAGTTGCAGACTCGGGGAAAATCCTATCATGTTGCTGCTGCCTGCTCCTCAAGGACTTTGAAGACATCCTTTTGCACAGACCACAGGGTCATGGTTGGGCCCGAGGCATCAGTCATGTGTGTTGGTGAGAGACATTAACTTTGTGCACCGATCACACTTCTTAAACCTGCTGGCAGCCATTGGGGGAAAAAGGGCCCCTGCAAGGTCAAAGGACCAGGCTGCCAGCTAAAAGAAAAAAGCGCGCGAACGCTAGTCAGTAAGGACAAAAAAAGAAAAATAGGCCAGGCTCGATACCGGTGTACCGAGCTGAAGGCGGGAAGGGGAACCGGCGTCGAACCGGCTAGCAGGAAAAGAATATTCCAACTTTTTATCAACTTTTTCCGGTGGAAACTAGGACGATGTCCGTTGGGCTCTGTGGAAAAAAGGAGACTGAGAAAGATGGCACCCTTGGGCGGGAAGGGGACTGCGCATGTGTGATGCAGTCCCAAAGGCTTTCTTCGAAAGCTGGGGATTTGCTCCGCATGGAGGATCCGTCGACATCACCCATATGTGAGGACTGACTTCTTGCTTGTTCCTGGAGAAACAAAGTTTATAATATTCTGAGTAGTTTTGTGATTAGTATTGCCTAACCCAAGTTTTAAATCCCCCCCCCCCCCCCACTATGGATCCTCTCTACTTACCCCCAGCCTTTACCCCTCACTCCCCTACACCTTGTTGGCTGATATCATGAGGCTCCTTCTGGGAATGTGCCAAGAATATAGTGTTGCCTAACCGAAGAATGGCTACCAGGCATATTTGAATGCTTAAATGCACAACAGCACAGTTTCCTAGAGCATAAGAAGCGATTATAGTGAAGGCCGACGTGCCTGACAGCCTTATCCCCTACACATTAGCACTTCTGGGTATAACACATTGGGCTCAAGCACTCTGCTCTGTCCAGAAGCGTTAATTGATGGCTTTTTTACAGTGGATGACCTTTTCAAAGAAGCCAACGTTGGAGCAGATGGTATAGTGAAGTACGAAGAGTTCATCCGAATGATTACTCTCCCAGCTGTGGACTACTGATCTCCAATACCACACCTCCATGGCTGAAGCGGCCCAGCAGTGCAGACCTCGGAGGTTTGCTTCACATTACAGCAGGTTACAGGTTGACACTCCAGGTGCAATGCTGGCAGCCTGGGTCCTTTAAAAGTCCATGAAAACCCCTCACTATAATGAGCAATGTTTCCATATCTGAAGTATGAAATTATTTTATAAACCATGATTGTATGTTGCAAAACTGTAAAAGGAGGAGTAGGGAACATTCAGTCAAAATCAATTAAAGAATTAAAAATAAGTCTCAGTACCTCTAATTTAAAATGAATAAATATAAATTTTGCTCTGTTGGCTCTATGCCCAAGCTAGGGAGGGAGGCGCACAGAGAATACAATAATATTGGGAGGAGTCCGAGTGAGGAGAAGCTACTGAATGTCTCCTTGGAGCTTTTTCCCCCAAATCGATCACAAATGTCTTTTCCATTTTCCAGAGGGGAGCAGGTCTGCTGGACTACGTTTTGTGGCTGGTGATGGTTAATTTTATCAGTGTTTCAATCCCAAAGAGGATCACAAGATCTGCAAGTGGGTCCTGCTGATTTTGAAATTAAGCATTGAGCTGCTTCCTGAAGGTCAGGTGTTAGGTGTGGGGAGTAATAGACAGCAGGGGGCGCCGTCGGCCCTAACAGTAATAATGTAGTGGCCAATCAGCAGCGCTTCCCTGTGGACTGTTCTTGCCTGGAAATGTGCTTGCTAGTGCATGGCTTATAGCCTAAGCAGGGGCTTCTCATCCTACATAGCTGTGAAGAGAACACAAGATCTATCAAGCCTCCGCCTCCTCTTTCCAGCAGTCACAAATACCTGGCAGAACTTCAAAATGTACCCAAATGTCATGCTGTTTGTCCCAGGGGGGAGCAGTGGCTTTCCACCAGTCCAGTTTAATAATGATTATGGACTTTTTTCCCCCAGGAAATTGTCCAAACTAATTTTTAAACTCGGTTATGGTAACAGCCTTTAATACATTATGCGTTGAGTAAAAAAAATAGTTTCTTTGATTAGTCTTAAATGTTCTACTTAATAGTTCCATTGAATGTCCCCTAGTCTTTGTACTTTTTGAAAGCATAAACAACTGATTCACATTAATTGTTTTACTCTGCTCGTTATTTTACGCAGCTTTATCATCTCCCATTATCCATCTCTTCTCCAAGCTGAAGAGACCTAACCTTTTAAGCCTTTTCTCATAAGAGTATCCTTCCGTTGCCTGTATTATTTTGCTTGCCCTTCTCTATACCTTTTCTAATTCGGCTGAGTATAGGTTTTTGTTTTGTTTTTTAATGCAGCAACTAGAACTGCATACAATGTTCAAGATGTAGTTGCATCATGGAGGAATACAGAGGCATTATAATATCCTTGGTTTTATTCTCCATTCCTTCCTTATGATATCTAGCATTCTATTTGCTTTCTTGGCCGCCGCTGCACACTGGGCAAAGAGTTTCAATGTATTATCCACGATGACAGATCCCTTTCCTGGGTGGTGGTTCCTAATGTGGAACCTGACATTGCGTAACTGTAGTTTGGGTTGTTTTTCCATAAGTGCATAACTTTGCATTTGTCCACATTAAATTTCATCTGCCTTGTGGAGCCCAATCTCTCAGTCTTCTTGCAATTTTTCAAAATTCAGTGATTTAGGAATTTTGTGTCTGCAAATTTGATCACCATACTCACTCCTATTTCCAGGTCATTTATAAATATGCTAAAAAGCAGTGTGCCCAGCACAGATCCTTGGAGTACTCCATTATTCACCTTTCTCCACTGAGAAACCTGACCATTTAGCCTTGCTCCCCATTTTCTATTTTTTAACCAGCTCCCAGTCCACAATAGAACGCTGCCTCCTATCCCGTGATTTTTTGACGTCCTCAAGATAAGAGTCTTGAGGCAGTTTTACTAAATGAGTTAGTTTTGCCATACCATGACAGTCATGAATCTCACTTCTAAGCCAGGGTATGTGGAGTATGACCTCGGTCTCAAATTTACTGCTAATGCTCAGCGTAGTGCTTGCATCGTACCAAAGAGCGCCTCCTAATGGAGTTTGTAAGATGTAACATGTATGGGTAATTCACTGTTCTACAAATTTTCAATAATTGTTTGCTTCAGAAATTAAATGTGCTATTTCTTAATGGATTTGATACGCTGAATTCAAATATGATAGTGAAATTGGTCAATTAGCTCCTGTTTCTATATGTTGAAGAATGTACATTTTACCACTATGTATGGTGAAAACTGAGCCTAAATCCTTAGATGTAAATCAAAATCTTATTACAAATGAAACTTTGCACAATAACAAGCATGTTTTTATAAAATATAGTTCATAAACATACTTAGAAGAAACAGAGGAGTAATTATGTCTGCAATTTAACTTTCATTAAGAACATTTGTAAGTACATTCTAGCAAGTTTTGTTCTCATTCAGTGGCTTCACAACTCTTCCTGATCTGTTTCTTGTACTGAAGTAATGGAATATCCCTTGTCACTGTCCAGCAGTAGTCTGCAAGCATTGATGGACTCCATTTACCCTGATACCTCTTTTCCATGGCTGCAATGTCCTGGTGAAATCGTTCTCCATGTTCATCACTTACTGCTTCGCAATTTTGTGGGAAAAAATCTAGATGAGAGTGTAGAAAATGAATCTTAAAGGATATGTTGCAACCAAGGTTTTTGTATGCCTTGAGAAGATCTTGAACAATCTCTTGGTAATTATTTGCTTTGTTGTTTCCAAGAAAATTTTGTGTCACTGATTCAAATGCTATCCATGCAGCCTTTTCCTTTCCACACAATAAACGAAGAAATTTGTCATCTTGAAGAAGTGCATGAATCTGAGGGCCAACAAAAACTCCTTCCTTAACTTTGGCATCACTCAGTCTAGGAAATTTACCACTAAGATACCTGAAAGCAGGTTTAGTTTTATCTGTTGCCTTGACAAAGTTTTTCATTAGTCCCAACTTGATGTGCAAGGAAGGCATCAAAATCTTGTTGCTGTCTATAAGTGCTGGAAACAGAACATTTTTGCTTCCAGGATCCAGTGACTGACGGAGTGGCCAGTCCCTTTTGATGAAATGACAATCTCTAGCATGACTATCCCATTCACACAGGAAGCAGCAGTACTTGGTGTATCCACCCTGAAGACCAAGCAAGAGGGCAACCACTTTGAAGTCATCACAGATTGACCATAGATGATGATCATAGTTTATACATTTCAAAAGTTGTTTCATATTGTCATAAGTCTCTTTCATAAAAGCTGCATGGCCAATAGGAATTGATGGTAGCAAGTTGCCATTATGCAGCAATACAGCTTTAAGACTTGCTTTGGATGAATCAACGAAGAGCCTCCAATCATCTGCATTGTAATTGATATTGAGAGCTGCCATTAAATCTTTTACGTTGTTGCATGCAGCAAGATCACCTTCTTTGAAAAAGAATGACACCAAGTCTTTCTGACGGTCCCGGAAAAAAGAAATTTGAACGACACCAGCCAAAAGATTCCACTGCTGTAGTCTGGAACCCAAAAGCTCAGCTTTATTCTTCGGGAGATCCAAATCCTTGACAAGGTCGTTCAATTCACCTTGCGTTATGAGGTGTGGCTCATTAGCAGTGGCCAGAAGAAACTCTGGGTCACGTGAGGTTGATGGTTCAAGACTACAAACTTCTTCCTCTTCCTCACTTGATTCTAATGATAATGATTCTGACATTCTGGGAATTGGCAACCCTTCTCCATGAGGCACTGGGCGTATTGCAGATGGAATGTTTGGATATTGCACGGTCCACTTACTCTTTCTGGATATGCCTTTCTCAATTGGAGGAACCATGCAGAAGTAGCAATTGCTGACATGATCCGTGGGCTCTCTCCAGATCATTGGAACTGCAAAAGGCATTGATTGACTTTTCCTATTCATCCATTGCCTGAGATTTTTTGCACATGTATTGCAGCATATGTGTGGCGCCCAGCTCTTATCCTGATCTCCTATTCTGCAGCCAAAATATAAGTTGTAGGCTTTCTTAACCGCCACAGTCATATTCTGTTTTTGTGATGTAACAGTCACTTCACCACAAATATAGCAGAAATTATCTGCATTATTAACACAAGTACGATGCATCGCCGAATACGCTGTGATTGACCTATCGGCATAAAATAATGCAAAATAATTTTTAATTTTTCTGTGACTAATACACCTTAAGATTTATACTGTCAAGTGATGCAAATTTAAATACTGATTGCATCATCTGGTTTTGGACAGATATTTCTATTGGTTGCAAGTAGAGATTATACAGCACCAACCCACTGGAACCAACTCACACACGAGTTGCGACTGACAAATAATTTGAGTGAATTCAGAAGGAAACTCAAAACCCACTTATTTCAGGCTCACTACAACCCGACCTAAGTGCGACACCTTACCTCAACGAGATGGCTTTTGCCTGCCATGACGGCATTTGGAATACCGATATGTAATCTTGTATATATGTATATTTTAGGCCCCTCCCACACACCTACAATCAAATGTATTTTTAGATTTGTGAGCCCCAATCCAATGTATAAAGTATCTAATTGCTATTTCCTGTGTTATGTAAATCATTGCCCAATCGAAATGTGTATCTTAAAATTCACTGTATTGTACGATACATTATGATTCTGTAAAGTAAACCGCTGCTGATCATAGGAAGCAGCGGTATACAAATGTTTACTAAATAAAAATAAATAAATAATTATGCAATCTTGCGCAAATGTTGCATAATACACAGTTAATTAATAGCATATATCTTAGCAACTAGACCTAATCAGCCATTTTCATTATGATTTCTGTGTTCAGCAGCCTTAAATTAGTTTAGAACAGCTGCTTTCGTGTCCGAAGCATTTTGGCTGTTGAACAGTGATTTGTCAAGATGTGCTTGGGGATTCTTCCTTATCAAGCATGTGGCACCCAACACGAAGGGAAATATTTCTGTTTCTTTCTGCCACATTTTCTTGGTCTCTGGCTGAGTTTCTTGGTGCTTGGAGATCTTCTCCCTCTCAATACAATTCAGAGAATAGTCACTTGGGACTGACACCTCTATAATCAATGCTGTTCTGGTGTCTTCTCCTTTACCATTATGTCCGGCTTCCTCGCATCCAGCTTTTTATCAGTCAGAAAGCACAGTTACTTACCTGTAACAGGTGATCTCCGGAACAGCAGGAATTAGTCTTCACATATGGGAGACGTCGCCGACGGAGCCCGCACGGGAATGCTCCCCAGCATCCAATCAGAAAGCCTTTCGGAGCATCCCCACGCCTGCGCGGTGGCTTCCCGCCCTTCCTACTGCCTCTCCCCAGTTGAGTTTCATAGCTGAGCCAGAAGGAGAGGAGAGGAAGGAAGAAAGAGAAAGAGATACAACTCCTAGGGGAGGTGGGTGGGTTGTGAAGACTAATTCCTGCTGTTCCGGAGATCACCTGTTACAGGTAAGTAACTGTGCTATCTCCAGGAACAAGCAGGAATGAGTCTTCACATATGGGGACTCCCTAGCTGAGGATGCCCGGGGGAGATCCCGCAAGCCCGGCCCAGGACGGGATGGCATTTTCCCAACCTGAAACCCTAGCATCCCCTGAGAAGGGATGGAGGGTAGGAGTTGAGAGGGAGAACAGCAAACCCAAAGACTACAGGGAAAGTAGTCAGTAGAATGCATGGAAGCATCAGCAAGTAATTAAGGAATTAATAACTTAGTACCATGTAGAACTTACCTACTGAGTTGTAGGAAGTAGAACGGTGATGAAGGTACGGTAGATGCAGTAGCGAGGTCTTCAAGGGAACTTCACCACAGCGAGGAGGAAGTCCCAAATCCGGAAGGCCAAGAGATCCAGGAGGCAGCTGGGTCAGGAGAAGGACGGCAGGTCTTCAAGGAGCTTTATGCAAAGCTGAGCACTCCCTTAGGAGCAGAGTCCATAACTCAGAGGACTAACAGCAGAAGACTGGCCGATATGAATAGCCTATTCCGGAGAAGAGTAGGGGAGTACCCCGAAGCAGAAGGAGTACACCGTCTGCCCTAGCGAAAAGATAGGGAGACAAGGGTCTGAACCTCCAGGAGGAAGGTATAACTGAAAAAGAAGCTGTTGACTTCACAGCAGTAGAGTACAACCAGTCCGAGCGCCGAACTAAGGAATAGGCAGGTGGACTGGTGGGACCCCGGAGGGGGGGGGGGGTGCGTGAGTACCAGCCATTGGGAAAAAATAGGCGGCAGAACACAGGCACCGTGAGCATCCCCCAAAAAGTGCCGATAGGGCAGGTGATATGTGGCCTATCTAGGCCGTTGGGCAAATAGAACGCCCCACCCCGGCACTAACGCAGGTACGCCGAGGAACCTGCCATAGATCCACAGAACGTCCACCTGGGGAGGTGGCGTCAAGATCTGTCCGGAGAGGGATCTACTCTGGTGGAACAAGGGCAGATCGGCGAACTAATAGCACGGTAGCGTGCATGACAGAGAATAGTGTCCATCCGGAAGAACACATCAGGGGGCATGAGGCCCTATAGGTGTCCCCAGGACCTGCACGCAGAGCTCGCTCCCCGCACTAATCGGGGAACATGAGGGCATAGTCCTTGGTAATCATTGGGGGACTATAGGCTGGAAGGAAAATTCCGGTACGGAAGCAATCAGCAGGGGGATACTGGCCAAGAAAGGTTAGGGGCCGTACCTAAGGGTAAGCCAGCTGACCGCGGGCCAGAGCTATCAAGGAGCAGATGTGATCTCCTTCTACCAGCGGAAGGAGAATACCTAAACCCCTGGATAAGCCCCCGAGCCATTTCCCCTACTGAGCGAGCCCCATCCCAATTGTAACTTCTAGTAAGAAGGTAAACCGCAGGCAGCCGCCCACCGGAGCCTAAACCTGCTTGGTATGAGAGTCCTGACGCGGACCCGGGAACTTCAACCCAGGGTGAGAGGTCCCTTGCTTGGGCGCACCTGGCGGGTGGGCTGAGGGGTGACATTTCCTCTTCGTAGGGAAGGAAGGTCGGGACAGGCGTGTACCACCGCCGGGGGGAAGCCGGGCCCTAGGGTGGCTTCTAACGCTGGGAAGGTTAGCGAAGCACTGGGCAACCTGACGTAAGGCTTCGCCATTGAAGAGGTGATCTCCGTCACAGGGAGAATTACCCAGGTTATGCTGTGCTCGTCTACACAACTCTGACACCTGCAACCATGCTGTACGGCGTGCTCTAATGGCAACAGCCGAACATCTGCTGACCGACAGGAAGGAGTCTAGAGAAGCACAAGAAAGGAACACAGAGATATTCCTGCCGTGATAAAGGAGCAGGGAATACTCAAAGGCCTTGGTTGCAGATAAAAAGGGGGACAACAGAGATAATCTCTCGGTGACCTCCCGGAGCGACAGACTCATATGAAAAATATATGAAATAATTCTGGACGCCAGCATAGACGTTTGAAAGGTTTGACGTCCTAGTGTATATAGCGTCTTCAAGGCACGGCCTGGAGGGCGGGAGGAATGCTTTTCCTTGCTTCCGGCCTTCCTCAGCGCCGATTCTACCACAATGGAACGATGTGGAAGTTGGTGCTGCCGAAAACCCGGGGAGGGGGGCACCTGATACAGAGCATGCATCGCAGTCAACGGTGACGGAACCCTCAAAGGTGATCGCCAAGCCCCCAGCAGGAGATCCTGTAGGGAGGGGTGCAGAGGAAGCAGCACGGCGGCCCGTTCTGCAGGGCCCGGAGTTAGGTCCGGGATAGGGATGGCCAGCAAGTCCGCCATGTCAAGTATGAAATTCTGAAAAGACGGCTCCCCCGGAGGGGTTATGCCGTGGGAGGCGGTGGCGGGAGGGGCCGCCCGCTGGGCAGAGGAGGGGATCAAGAGCCCCGGATTGGGGCGGTCAACATGGCGTCGTCGGCTCCTGGAATGGATTCCAAGCTAGGCATCGAGGAGGTTGATGGCACTGACGGGGCCGACGGAATTGGCCCCGGCCCCGGGGGCGGCGCCGCCCCCGGCCACTGAAGCGGTTCCACTGCAGCCGAAGGGCAGTGGCCAACGAATTCCGCTCCGCATCGCGAGAGGGGACAGGGGTCGATTTTGAGATGTGCCATGGCCGAGCCTTCGAGGCTGGATACCGATTCCAGGCTGGGCATCGAACCGAGCGATGAGATCGACTCCCTTCTAGAGGGCCCCGGCGGGGGCGGCCGCGTCGGCGGTGCTGATCCCGGGGCCGGAACCGTGCCGATCGGCGTCGCGAGCATCAAGGGCTCCTGAGGACCAAGCTCGGCGGAGAGGGAGTCATCCGATGCCGGCGCCGATGTCGAGCGGCGGGAACTGCCAGATGCCGGGCCCCTTCTCGAGCCCCTCCGGCCCGGAGGGAAATCCTTCCGGGGCACGCGACCCGTCCCCGAGGGTACCCAGGTCGCCTGACGGCGAGTCCCTGCGGGGAGAGAAGTGCAAAACTCCCTCGCCGTCGCCGGGGTACCGGTGCGGGACTGCACGGATCCGGGCCGGATCGAAGCGATCGAAGGCCCCGAGGCCCCCTTTCTAGGAAAGAGCGGGGCCCTCGACGGCCACGACGATGCTGGGGGGTCGCCTGTCTGGGGCTGATCAACATACCCCGAGGGCCCCGGGGAAGGCTGACGGCGGTCCCTGGCTCTTGACGCCCCTGCCGTCACCGGCGGAGCGGTGCCGCTCAAACCTGGTACCACCCTCGCGCAGCGCTGGGATACTGGCGACCCAGCGCAGGTCAAAGTGACTAGCCCCGAAGGGAGCGAGGCCAGATGACCATCCCCGGCGAAGAGTGGAACCATCGACGCCGACGCACCCGAAGCGGGTACCACCTCCACGCATGGCATGAACGTAGAGCCGCCAGATCGCATCGAGTCAGTCGGCCCTAGAGGTGCCGAGGGCAGCGACCGGTGATCCCCAGTGGGGAGCGGCACCCTCGTAGGAACGCCATACCGGTAGGAGTCGGTTGGCCCCGGAGGCGCCGCGGGCTGCGGCTGACAACCCCCGGTGAGAAGCGGAACGCTCGACACTGATGCCGACATCGAGGGGTTGGCACCGCCCATAGCGGATACCACCCCCGCGGATGGCAGGGGTGAAGGAACGCCAAACTGGACCGAATCGAGCGGCCCCTGACGATCCTCGGCAAGGAGCAGAACGCTCAACACCGACGACGCCGCCGGGGGGTCTGCACCGCCCAGATCGGGCACCGCACCCGAGCGTGGCTTGGATAGAGGGAGGTCAGACTCGGTCGAGTCGATCGGCCCCGAAGGCGCCGAGGACACCAGCTGACGGTCCCTGGTGAAGAGTGGAACACTCGACATCGGCGCCGGGGAATCGGCACCGCTCGAAGCGGGTACCTCCCTCGAGCACGGCTCGGGAATGTTCTGTGAGGAACGAACCCCAGGAACATCCCAAAACCCCGTAAATGCTTTGGAGCCCGAGGACTCCCACCGGGGTATAATCGCCAAGGGGGGCTTGAGGGGTTGGCCGGAGCCGTCGCCATGCCATGCATGAGACTCGCCCCTCAAGACTTGGCTAGTCTTAACAGACTGTTGTGTGGTTACCTGATCCTGGAGAGAAGAAGAAGAAGAAGAAAAACCCGATGGCCGCGCCTTGGGCGTGAAAACGTCATTGTCTCCCGACACCGTAGCCCGGAGGACCCGGGAGGGAAGGATCAGGCCCCAAACAAGAGAGGCACCAGGCGTTGGAGTCCATGTGGAAAATTAAGTCCCCGCAGCGAGGGCACCTCTGGGGCTCCATGCTGTAAGCCCGGTAGGCCTCGGCACCCAGCGGGGAAAAAAGGTCCCGCTAGGCGACGAAGAAAAAATAAGAACAAGGGGCACAGAGGTGCCATTGTCGGCGGGAAACCGCGACTACAGAAACAAGAAAAAGAAGGTGAAAAGTTCTGCGGTGGCAGGAGGGACGTCCTGCCTGCTCCGCGGAAAATGAAAAACTGGGGAGAGACAGTAGGAAGGGCGGGAAGCCACCGCGCAGGCGCGGGGGATGCTCCCAAAGGCTTTCTGATTGGATGCTGGGGAGCATTCCCGTGCGGGCTCCGTCAGCGACGTCTCCCATATGTGAAGACTCATTCCTGCTTGTTCCTGGAGATTGGGAGTATCCCAGGTGATCATAACCTCATTCTCTTAGGATCATGATCCCAGTGCTTTTCGGTCTCAGTGATGTTGTAGTGCTTACAGAGTTTCCAATGGATCAGACATGCTACTCTATTATGTCTTTCTGTATAGAAATTTTCACAGCCCGCTATGAGGTGAGTCACTGTTTCCAGGTCTTTCTTATAGAATGGACATATGTCTGTGTTACCTATTTTTTCAATGCTCACTGTAAACCATCTCATCCATAATCCGCTGTCCTGGGCTGCAACTATCAACCTGTCATCCTTCGGTTTCAATTCTTCTCTCCTCAACCATTCATGTGTCCGTTCTTGATCAACAAAAGTGTTCCTGGAGTAAACACACTATATTTCCCACTATATTTGTGCATTTGGCACTTGTTTTTCTTTGTTGATCTAATTCTTTGAAGAGTTTTTTCTCTTGTTTTGCAAAGTCTCTTAATTCCTTACCTGTATATTCTCTCACACTCCTTCTAGTCGTCGGAACGCTTGTCAACGTTTATTTATTTATTTACATTCTCTTATATACCGCGCTATTCTGCATCAGTGCGGTTTACATTGAACAAACTGAAATTACATTGAACAGGACATTATAATTTGGAGATAACTATTTTACAGGGAACATGGGCTATGGAGGGTTAAGTGGCTTGCCCAAGACCACAAGGAGCACCTGTGGGACTAGAACCCCCAGTCCTTCCGGCCCAAGGATGCTGTCCTCTAGTGGGATTTGAACCCCTGACGTTCCGGCCTGAAGTACCTTGCCCCAACCACTAGGCCACTCCTCCACTCCAATGATGATGATGATGGAGACATATTCTGGATGTTTACTTTCATATTGCAGCACTTTTTGCACGTTTGGATCCGATGATGCAGTTAGGTAGGTCTGGAGGCCTATAATGGTAGCTCTGTATGTGTAATCAATCTCTATGAGGCCTAGTCCTCTTTTGGTTCTAGTGTTGTTCCTTCCTCAACTCCAAGATACTTATATATGCCTTCTTGTTCAAGATCCTTGACGTCACAGCTCTCAGCCAGGGAGATGTTTTCTGTTTTGCTCAATTTTCCTCTAAAAATAAGTCACCTTAGCACATTTGTCAAGGTCAAAGGTCATTCTGATGTCATCTGAAAAGCTTTTCACCACACAGAGTTGCTTTGTTAATTCTTGGTTGCTGGAACTGTACAGCTTCAGATAGTCTACAAATAAAAATGAGATACTTTCTTTAGGATTCAGGTTAAATCCATATCCCAAGGAGTTGAGAGTACTCATTGGATTAAGCGCCACACAAAACAGAAGGGGCATCAGGGAATCTCCTTGAAATATTTCTAGCTGGATTTTAATGTTAGGAATGATGTAATGACTATCTTCATATCTTCAAAAGAGTGTGGTTTGCCACATTGTCATGGTGAACTTAATGGACTCTATCAAGCCAGGATTTATTTTATACATTTCAAGGCAATTTATTATGGGATGCTGTCAAAAGCTTTCTTATAATCAATCCATACTGTACTAAGATTTCTGTTTTTCTTAGTGATGGCCATGATGGCCGTATTCAACATTAACTGGTCCTTGGCTCCATATGCTCTCCTCTTATTGCCCTTTTGCTCTATTAACATGATGTTACTGACTCGATATGATCATAGATTCTGTCTGCATCTAATCAGTGAACAGCTTATATATTGTAGGTAGACAAGTTATTGGTCTGTAATTATTGGGACTATACTCTGGTCCCCCCCCCCCCCCCCTTTCTGTAGTAAGTGATTGCGGTGTTAATCTGGCTGCTTGAACAATTGATTTTTGCAGGTCACCAGGTCTTGGCGGAGTGATGTGAACTGTTTGAGTCAAACGTTGGTTACTCCATCTGGGCCAGGGCTCTTCCAGTTTGAGGGTCGTTTTAACCTGCTTTCCAGCTCTTTTGTTGTTACTACAGGCCATTCCATAGGTTTGATGTTTGCTTTTTCTAAATGCTCCTGTATGCAGGGTAACCATTCTGCTTCTTTCTTGTGCTTTAGAGGGTCCTTGTGTTGTTTTCTCCAGAAGCTTTCTGTTTCAGCTTTGGTTGGTGGTACTTTTACCATATTAATGCTCTTTCCCATTTCCCTATAGAATTGTTTTTGGTTCTTTCTAAATAGTTTATTTTGATATCTTTCTTTTCTATTTTCTTCATATCTTTGCAGTTCTTGCACATCTGATGCTACTTTCAGTTTATTGTTGGAACATATAAATTTCAGGTCTTCTTCTGTTAATGCAGCATGTTTCAGCTTGATGTCTTGAACCTTCCTCCGTATCTTTGATGATCTTAATCCTTTTAGATACCCTTCTATCAGAAATACCTCTGTACGCAATGACTGTATTTTTCCTTTAATGTGCTTTTTCCAAGGAGGAACTCTTATTCTTCTCTTTTTCTTCTGGCCCTGCACTTTAGTTGGTAATATTTTTGCAGTGATAATTTTAGCCACACAATATTGTAGTCAATTTATTTCAGTGATGTCAATAAATGGTCCCTTTATACTGGATATGGCCTTATTTATCTTAATTATCATACTTCTAACCCTAGAGGTTAAATTTAGCTTGGATAATTTTTCTCTTGCCTGGAATCCAGAATATTCATATTTTTCCATGTGGATTAAGAGTTTGATCTTGAATTCCTCCCCTCTGGGTTCTCCATCCTCTTCAGTTGATTTGCTGGCCTGACCTGTAGTGATCTCTGTGCTTCATCTTCCCCTCAGCTGCTCTTTTGTTTTTTTGTGTATTCTGCTCTTTTGTTTTTTTGTGTATTCCTGTCCACTGGTACTCTTACCTAGGTCATCTCCTCCCTGTAGTCTTTTCCATAGAAGCCCTTAGTTGCTTCAAGATGTTATCACTCACATACTACTTTAATTTGATCTGCAAAATTAATAATCTTAAATTTGCATCTATTGCTTTTTGTAGTTTTTCTTGTAGCAATTTTCTTCTTTCTTCCAGTTTTTGCAGATGACACAAAATTATTCAAAGTTGTTAAGACCCAAAAACATTGTGAAAAATTGCAAAAGGACTTTGAAAAATTGGAAGACTGGGCGTCCGAACAACAGGTGAGATTTAAGTGTAAAGTTATGCATCTAGGAAAGAACAACCCAAACTATGGTTACACAATGCAAGGTTCCAAATTGGGAACCACTACCCAGGAAAAAGATTTAGGCATCATCATGGATAATGCATTGAAACCCTCCGCCCAGTGTGCAGTGGCGGCCAAGAAAGCAAATCAAAGGCTAGGAATCATAAGGAAAGGAATGGAGAATAAAACAAAGGATATTATAATGCCTCTGTATCGTTTCATGGTTCGACTGCACCTTGAATATTATGTGCAATTCTGGTCGCCATATCTTAAAAAGGATATAGCGGAATTCGAAAAGGTACAGAGAAGAGCCACCAAAATGGTAAAGGGGATGGAAGGATGCTCCTATGAAGAAAGGCTAAAAAGGTTAGGGCTCTTTAACCTGGAAAAGAGACGGCTGAGGGGAGATATGATAGAAGTCTATAAATTAATTAATAGAGTGGAAAGGGTTAACATAGATTGGTTGTTTACGCCATCAAAAAGTAGAAAGATTAGAGGATATGGAATGAAGCTGCAATGTCACCCATTTAAGATTAATAAAAGAAAATATTTTTTCATTCAGCGTGTAATCAAACTCTGGAATTTGTTACTGGAGGATGTACTAAAAGCTGTTAGTGTATCTGGGTTTAAAAAAGGTTTGGACAAGTTCCTGGAGGAAAGATCCATAAACCATTTTCCATCCCGCGAGCTCTCCCTGGAGGGATAGAGCCGGCTCCCACCGCCGCAGCAAGACCGCCTCCTCCAGACCCATCTGCCCAATTGGGGCACGCGTCAGAGAGTTCAAAAGAAAGGCGCCAGCCTGCAGCAGCCCTTTCCATCCCGTGAGCTCTCCCTGGAGGGATAGAGCCGGCTCCCACCGCCGCAGCAAGACTGCCTCCTCCGGACCCATCTGCCCAATCGGGGCACGTGTCGGAGAGTTCAAAAGAAAGGCGCCAGCCTGCAGCAGCCCTTTCCATCCCGCGAGCTCTCCCTGGAGGGATAGAGCCGGCTCCCACCGCCGCAGCAAGACCGCCTCTTCCGGACCCATCTGCCCAATCGGGGCACGCGTCAGAGAGTTCAAAAGAAAGGCGCCAGAAGGCGCACCTGCACCTTAGGGCCTCGCCAGAGGGCCCTTTGGCTTGGCCCTTAGGCGTGGCATGAGAGGCGGGGCCCAACGGAACCCCTGAGCTACACTTGCTCCATGCCAGATCGATCCTCCGCTCTCAAAACACAAGAGTGAATGATATCCCACCTCTAAACCAGCAGAGCATACGATCTGAACAAAAAGTCAGACAGACTTTCCCACACCGCCTTCCCAACAATGATGCCTTCCAAGCACCACAACTAGGACTGTTATTGCGGTCCATATTGCGGTCTACTGATGTTTTGAAGCAGTGTGAGTCCTCTACCGATCACAAGGTAACTGTCTGTTTAAAAGAGGACTGTCCTGTTGCAACAAAGTAATTTAAGTGAACGCTAAGCAACATTGTAACTGAACGAGCATTAGTCATTATTAGATCTTTCTGATCTTTCTTAGCAGCCTGTATTTTAAGAGGTTCTCCAGCTTGCCTAAAGCTTTATTGTTGACCTTTTGCCTAATTGTTATCTGACCTTTTGCCAAATACCTAATTGTCCAGCTACTCTCACTACCACCAGTCCTACTTCCCACATACTCATACTCATTCTGAGCCCCACTTGTCTCCGATAAGCAATTCAGGAACGTGCCAAGATGGCTCTATTCTTATCACTAGTGGCCATCTTCCTCACTTCGGTGCTCCCCAGCATATCGCATGCTTTCAATCCCTGCACTAACTACATCCCAATACTCCACAGCACTAGAAGGAGATGGTCAGAAAACCCCTACCACATCACATCAAAAACCACTAATACATTTCATCCGCACTTACTCCACATCCCCCTACAGAACATAAAGAAGAATCAATCTGAGAAGCATCAGCCCCAACAGCCGATGAAATGCACACTCATAAACGCCAGGTCAACTCGCTCAAAATGGCCAGCAATCACTGACCTGATAACACTCTATGACCTTGATATCTTAATGATCACCGAGACATGGCTGACCGGCTGCGACAACGTAATTATCAATCAGATGATGCCAGATGGTTTCTCACTTTTTGCCTGCCACAGAGCCAACCAGAAGGGAGGAGGAACACTCATCCTTGCTAAGACAAAACTACAATTTAAACTAAACGATTCCACCACCTCAACCCACCTAGACACGATCACCATATCTAATGGTCATTGTACCATCAACCTACTCTATTGAGCCCCAACATCATCACCTGAAGACCTACCAACAATAATTAACCTTGCCTGCAATTCAAGCAATCCACGCTCTGCAAATTGGCTGTTGGGAGACTTCAACCTCCCTTCCCTACAAAACACACAAGCAAAAACATTCCTCAAAGCACCAGATGAGCTGGGCTATAAACAGCTCATCATTTCTCCCACACACACGAAGGGGAGTACCCTAGTCCGACCACAACCTGCTCAGATTTTACATACCCGCCACCCGCAGCCGCATGAACAGCAGCAAAACTCATGCCCCTTCTGCTAGAACTCCATCAACATGCTTTTGACCCTTCATCAAAGATGAAATCCTGGAGAAGCTACTCCCTCTCCTCACCGACACAATCCTTGACCCAGATGAGATGGTAGCCAACTGGAACAACAGCCTCAGTGCCGTAGCTCACCTCCCCCCTATCAACAAGGAGTCAAGGAGACGTGAACATACACCATGGTACTCCAAAGAACTACGAGCATCACTCCTTCATCTACGCAAACTAGAGAGACAGTGGCGCAGAACCCGATCTACTGAAGCACACTGCGCATACAACTCCCACCTGTTAATACATAGAGAGAAAATAATGGAAAAGAGGAAGCATCACCACACAGATATTCTGAAACGATCTTTAAATAAAGCATATGACCTGTTCAATATTGTAAAATCTTTAACTGGTGACCCAGCTCTAGCACATCCTCATATGCCCCAACCACAGGACTACTCTGACTACCTACAATCAAAGATGATCCAGACCAGTATTAACTCAACCTCCTCCAATATCACCAACATGCACACTGTGCCACAGCCAACACCATTCCTCAAATTTGGTGAAATATCCACCAAAGAAATTGAGGACACTATTGTCGCGATCAACCTCACCACGGCACCTAACGATCCCTGCCCAGCCAGTTGGATAAAAGAGCTATGATGCGACCTAAGCTACACTCTGTGCAAAATACTAAACCAATCATTATCAACAGGATCCTTCCCTCAGAATCTCAAACACACATCAATCAGGCCTCTGCTAAAAAACAGTAAACTTGACCCATCCAAAGTCGAATCCTACAGACCAATCTCCAGTATCCCCCTACTTGCCAAGATCTTCGAAAAGACTGTTCTGCGTCAGATCCAACAGCACGTCGACACTGAAGCACCCCTCGACCCATCTCAACATGGATTCAGGGAAGCACATGGTGTGGACACCATCCTAACGACCCTCTTCAATGACTTAATGACAGGACTTGACAACATACACCAAGGATTCGTTCTTATCTTCATGGACATTGCAGCCGCGTTTGACTCAGTGAATCATGAGATCCTGCTACAATGGCTCCAAGATAAAGGGATACAAGGCACTGCCCTACAATGGTGCAAATCCTACCTGATTAACAGATGGCAACAAGTTAAGATGGGTACCTTGACTTCAGAGCCTTTCCTTCAGAAACAGGGGGTACCCCAGGGATCATCCTTATCAGCACTGTTTTTTTAACATTTACATGCAGCCCATCTGCACCCTGATCCGTTCCTTAAACGTGCATTGCCTTGCCTATGCAGATGACATCCTGCTATACATCCCATTCAGGATTGACCGGCCTGTCTTTTCACCCATTACAAGATGCTTTGAAATAGTTGCAGACTGACTTCTCACCCAAAACCTACGAATTAACCACAGTAAAACTGATGTTCTCTTCATCACGAGAAATCAGAAGTTCACCCCACCTCCAGCACTCCAAGTTAAAAATGCCGAGCTCAAAACTAAAACCACAATTCGCTATCTAGGCATCACGCTAGATCAGTGACAACATGATAACACATGTGAAAAACGTCGCAAAAGCTGTATATCATAAGATTGGAACATTACGCCTTCTTCGACCACTTCTGGACTTCACTGACTACCGGACTATATTTCAAGCCCTAGTTATCCCACACTTGGACTTCGCCAACATCATCCTCCATGGGCTTCCACAATCAACCCTAAATCCACTCTGACTTGCCATGAACTCGGCCGCTAGAGTACTTGTAGGCGTGTCAAGGTCAGAACACATTACGCCTGTGATGAAGGAGCTCCACTGGCTACCCCTACAAGCTCGAATCCACTACAAAGCACTTGTCATGACATTCAAAGCACTGAGGAACCAGCCCCCCTCACCCATCAGCAAATTAATCAACAGCATGCCTGACAGCAGGAACAGACGATCTGCAATGCGAAATGCACTAGAAATCCCTAAGATAATGACAAAATGCCTAAAAGTAACAGCCAATAGGGCCTTTTCCGTTTATGCACCCACAGCCTGGAATGCACTTCCCTCCAAAATTTGATCTATCATGAGCCTTACCCCATTCAGAAAAGCGATAAAATACCACCTATTCCAAAAATACTACCCAGAAGGCAACCCAGAGAAACATGTAATAGGCCCCCCGACCCCCATCCATATCTGCCCCAATACTGTAAGCCAACGAGAGAACGGATAATCAACGCTTCCTTTGGCCTAGATCAGTCCCACCAATCCTACTCAATGATGAATATCCTGTAACTTTGTAAAATTTGTTGTAAATAGTTCTCACCCAAGTTCTCACCAAGTTATTTACCCTGTTCATTGTTAGCACAATGTGTTTTTGTTACATTGTACTATCGTTCTGTTCGCTGTAAACCGCACTGATCTTAATAGCGCGGTATATAAGAAAGTTAAATAAATAAATAAATAAAGACCTGGGAAATCCACTGCTTACCCCAGGACGACCATTGTGGAAGCTGTAGACTTTGGGTACTTGCCAGGTACTTGTGACCTGGATTGGCCACTGTTGGAAACAGGATACTGGGCTTCATGGACCTTGTTTTGACCCAGTATGGCATTTCTTAGGTTCTTATGTTAGGAAGAGCATTCTACAATACAGGCACTGCAACCAAAACAACCCTCACCTTATTACATTCTCCAAGTTCACTGGGGTTTTTTTCAGTTCCTCCAATTCATTCCTGTTAAAGATCATTTCTGGCATGGGATCTCTTCTACATCTTTGGTAAAGACCAAATCAAAAACTTCATTTAGTTTCTCCACTATGACCTTGTCGTCCCTTAGTGCCCCTTTTACCCTTCTATCATCTAATAAGCTGTTTCTCTTGTAGGCTTTTTGAATCAAATACACCAGAAGACTTTTTTTTTTATTATGAGCATATGCTTCCATACGAATTCACTTTTCAAATGGTCTTAATGATTTACTCCTGCCTTGCCAGTGCTTATGCTACTTATAAACAAACTGAGCACCCTAGGGTTGGACCCTAAAATTACTGCTTTAGTTAGAAATTGGTTGAGTGGGAGGCAACAAATGGTACAGGTAAATGAAGCTCACCCTGAGGAGAAGGAGGTTACCAGTGGTGTGCCGCAGGGATCTTTCCTTAGTCCGATTCTTTTTAACATCTTTGTTAGTGATATAGCGGAAAGACTGTCGGGTAAGGATTGCCTTTTTTCAGATGATACCAAAATCTGCAATAGTGTAGACACCCAGGAAAGTGTAGATAACATGAGGAAGGATCTAGCTACGCATGAAGAATGGTCTAGAATTTGACAGCTGAGATTTAATGTTAAAAAATGCAAGGTCATGCATTTGGGCTGCAGCAATCCAAAAGAGCGATTATAGTATAGAGGGTGAAGTACTTTTGTCCATTAAAGAAGAGCGGGACCTAGGCGTAATTGTGTCTGATGATTTTAAAGTAACTAAACAGAAAAGACAATGGTGAAAGCTAGAAGGATGCTTGGGTGCATAGGGAGAGGAATGGGAAACACAATGAAGCAAGAAACGGAGGTATGGATGTTTGTTGAGCCTTTAATGATGAAGGTTAGAGACCCCGACGCGTTTCGGCGTGGGATGCCTTCTTCAGGGGGTACAAATCTGGTCGTTCTACTAAGTCGTTTGCATCATATTCTTAAATTCTTTAATAAACTGTTAAACAAAGGTACAAAAGCAGAGACGAGATCAAACCAACTTCAAAAGCCGTGTTGATTATGTCGTCCTATTGCAGGGCGAGAGGAGCCGCCGTTCTGAACAGCTGAAAGTCTTGCCTGCATCAGTTTAAAGAGAGTGCCTCTGTATAAGTCTTTGGTGTGACCTCATTTGGAGTATTGTGTGCAATTCTGGAGATACCTTCAAAAGGATATAAACAGGTTGTAGTCGGTGCAGAGGGTGGCTACTAAAATGGTTAGTGGTCTTTGTTATAAAGCATTTGAGGACAGATTAAGGACCTTAATATGTATACTTTAGAGGAAAGGCGGGATAGAGGTGATATGATTGAGACGTTTAAATACCTCCATGGCATAAATGCATAGGAGAACCTCTTTCGGTGGAAAGCAAGCTCTGCTACAAGGGGACATGGGATGAGGGTGAAAGGGGATAGATTCAGGAGTGATATGCGGAAATATTTCTTTACAGAAAGAGTGTTAGATCCGTGGAATAGTCTCCCAGTGGAGGCGGTAGAGATGAGGACAGTATCTGAATTCAAAGAAGCATGGGCCAAACAGAGGATCTCTAAGAGGGGACTATTGTAGTGGTTGCTATGGAAGAGCAGACTACATAGGCCATGTGGTCTTTTTCTATCATCATGTTCCTATGAAAGGCAGGATAGAGATGATATGATTGAGATGTTTAAATACCTCCATGGCATAAATGCACAGGAGGAGATTGCCTCTTTTGATGGAAAGCAGGCCTTGCTACGAGGGGACATATAGGATGAGGGTGAAAGGGGATAGACTCAGGAGTACTATGCAGACATATTTCTTTACAGACAGAGTGGTAGATGCATGGAATAGTCTCCAGTGGAGGTGGTAGAGATGAGGACAGTATCTGAATTAAAAAAAAAGCATGGGCCAAACACAGAGGATCTCTAAAAGGGGATTATTGTAGTGGTTGCTATGGAAGAGCAGACTAGATAGGCCATGTGGTCTTTTTCTGTCATCGTGTTTCTATTTCCTGTTTTCTTTATTCTGATCCTTTTTCGATAAGATGTTTTTGTTTCTTTTTGGCTATAACAACCTCTCACACATCAACTTTAAACCATGCTGTCAGTCATTTGGCTTTGCTTCTGCCTTTTTTAAAGCAGAGTGTACATTTGGTCTGGGCTTCCAAGATTGTATTTTAAAATAATGTTCAGGCCTGATGTAAACTCTTAACCTTTGAAGCTGCTCCTTTTAGTTTTTCTTAACCATTTTCCTCAGTTTATCATAGTCTCCGTTTTGAAAGTACAGTAGAATTCCTCGCTGTCCTCCTCTATCAAATTCAATTTTATCATGTTATGATCACTATTGCCATGTGACCTCAACACTGTCTTCTTTCACACCAGATCCTGTATTCCATTGAAAAACAGGTCCAAAATAGCTCCTCCTCATGATAGTTCCTGAATCCAGTCCATCTCATGGTGCAGTCTTACCTGGAGTGGCCGATTCAGGGCTGGATTTAAGATTTTGGTGCCCATAGACAAGACCAGAAAGCAGAAGAAGGGGGACTGCATCAGAGCTCCCAAAGATTGGAAAGAGAAAAGTGGAGCGTAGGAAGGCAACAGAGTCTAGTTGTACCCCTCTGAAGCAGCACATGCAGATGGCGTAAGTAAGCAGGGGCAGGCTCTTCCAAAAACTGGTACCTTAGGCTGTTGCTTAAGCATGAATCTGGACCTGGGCAGTTTGTAAATCTTCAACCTTCAATGTGAAAATCCAGGCTGGGCAAGAAAAAGAGCATTTAGCAGCGATTCCTTTCACCATCCAAAACAATACCGTATACCATAAAAGAAGTGAGAGGCAGAACGGGGACTGAAGCCCTCTACTCTACTAGATCGGGATTTCCTGTTCACCTCCTATGTCTCTTATAGATATAGCCTAGTTCCCCGGTGTTGTAGTGTCTGTCTTGATTAGACTGTAAGCTCTTATGAGCAGGGCTGTCTCTGTAGAGTGCTGTGTATGCCTTATAATGCTATACAAAGGATAACACAGGTACACTAAAAAAATTTTTTTTTAAACTGCCTCTAATGTTTCGATTGATTTTTACGTTTTTTGGTGCGCTGAATCCAAATCTGGTAACCAATTTGCTCCATCACGTACAGATTTTTTGCTACATTGGGTTAGCAGTTTGAGGTGAACGTTTCAGATTGAGTGCGATCGAGATAAAAGTTTCTTGGATTAATTCTTTATACTAATTGTTTAGTAGTTATTCAAATAAGAATAAAGAAAATTGTAACAAGGCAGCACATAAGAATAGAGTAATGTCAACAAAACACACTGTGATGGTAGCAAAATTGTCTGCACTTAAAACAGCCACATAAATGTGCACAAACATTGAGCATATAAGAGTGAGGTTAGACACAAAGCAAAGCAAAGAAATGTGCAAAAAATGTTGTACAGGTATGTATGTAAGAATAGAAAACGCAAACCGCACCATTGCAATACATGAAGACAAACACCCGATGGTGTGAAAATAAAATTCTAATAAATGAGATCCGACACTGTGGTAATAACTAGCAAATTTTTATTTCAAAGTTTAGTAAAAACACGATATTTGTCAACACAGTTTAGATTTTAAAGTCATTCTTGGGTCAATCAATCTCCTGGTGGGCCCGTTTCTTCTTCCCCTGAATGCTTCTCTTGGTGCGCTGCTTGGCGTATTTTTCATCTGGGGTTTCCCGCAGCAGAAATCAGCCATCATAGTGGTGGTCCATCTTCCTTGGTACCTTCTCTCTGCGTCTTTGATGTCCTGGTGAAACCTTTCACCTTGTTCTTCACTGTACGCCCCCAAGTTTTCGGGAAAGTAGTTCACATGGGAGTGCAAGAAATGGACTTTCAGGCTCATGTTACAGCCTTGTTCTTTGAAGGCATTGAGCATCCTGGCAACAATATCCTTATAGTTCTCATCCCGCCTGTTCCCCAAGAATTTGAGAACAACATCCTTGAAGGAATCCCAGGCTTCTTTTTCCTTCTCAGACATCGTTTCAGTGAATGCTCCATCTGAAATGAGTTTCCTTATATCAGGGCCAACAAACACTCCTTCCTTTAGCTTTGCTTCAGAAAGTCGGGGGAACTTTGAGCAAAGGTACCGAAAGCACTCACCATCTTTTGGAAGGGACTTGATGAATTGCTTAATGAGACCCAACTTAATGTGGAGAGGTGGTAATAGAATTTTATCACGAGGTACCAAGCTCTCATGAAGAACATTTTTCTCACCGGGTCTCAAATACTCCCGAATTGGCCAGTCTTTTTTCCCCCAGTGTAGGTCGCGGGCCCGGCTATCCCACAAGCAAAGGAAGCAGGGATATTTGGTGAAACCGGATTGCTGCCCTAATAGCATGGATAGAATTTTAAAGTCTCCACAAATCATCCACTTATGCTCATCATAACGAATCTTCTGAAGAATCAGGGCCAAATTCTCGTATTTTTCTTGGAGAATAACAGAGTGAGCAATAGGAACTGAAGCGAATGTGTTGCCATTATGAAGAACAACTTTTATGCTGTCTTTTGACGAATCAATGAACAGCCGCCATTCAGCAGGATCATACTTGAGTTTAAACTTTTCCATCACTCCGTATATATCGTTGCAAAATACCAAATCTTCCTCTTTGCTGAAAAACTTCAAAAATTGTGTCTCGCGGTTTCGGCGGTACCAATAAAAAGTTGTTCCTGGTGACAATAGATTTTTCTGTTTAAGCCGAGAACCTAGCAGTTGGGCAGCATCTTTTGGGAGTCCTAAATCCCGGACTAAATCATTCAATTCAGCTTGAGAGAAAAGTTCAGGTTTCGGATCTGGTTCAGTTTCAAACTCGGAAGTACTGGACTCATCGGGAAAAGCCATCTGATGAGTCTCATCATGATCAGAACCGTCCACACAAATATGATCCAAAGATTTTGGTGGTTCAGGCACAGGTACTTCGTTGCTATGAGGCATAGGCCTAATTGCTGAGGGAAGGTTGGGGTAACTTATTACGTTCTTATTTTTTAAGTTGTATCCCTTCAAAATGCAAGAGCAAAAATAGCAGTCACTGCTGTGGTCTCTTTGTTCACGCCACATCATAGGTATTCCGAAACGAAATGCTTGTTTTTTACCTTTCATCCATAAGCGTAGATCTTCCTCACATGTCTTGCACACTTTGTTAGGAGCCCACGGTTTGTCTTGATCGCCTAACTTCAAACCGAAATAGGCGAAATATACTTTTTTAATAAATGCAGAAATGTTCCTCTGCCGCTTTTTCACGGTATATTCCCCACAAATAAAACAAAAACTGTCCGGAGAGTTGACGCAACCTCTGGCTCTGTGAGCCATCACAAATACACAGCACTGCAAACTACAACTGTAGTGAACCACTTCGGAATAAAGCTGGATTATGACTGAGCAAACAAAAGGTAATAATGAACTTGCAAGAAACTGAAATTTGACAGGAACGTTCATGTCGCAACCACCGTGTTTGAGCGAGCGAACGAGGCGAGGCGAACAGGAAAGAACATGCGCCAGCGCGAGTACTGTATTTAGCCCCCCGCCTCCCAATTGTCTTGTTAATGTATAAAATGAATACAAAACACTCTAAAATATCATGAGGGAGTGTTTCTAGTTAGTTAACCATTACAACCTCTATTTTGGGCCAAGAAAATAAACTGCAGTCGGCTAAAAAGAAATTATGTGAACATTCCTTATATGGGTAAGAAATATAATTTTGCAAGAAAACGTGACGTGATGGAACATTTTGGCTATTTTTCCTGGATTCAGCACCCCAAAATCTATAGGAATCAGTTGCAAAACTGGAGGCAGTTTTTTGGTAGTGTACCTGTGTAATTAGTAGTAGTAGATGATGAGTGAAGCCCTCTATCCATAGGTGTCTTTTCTCCAGTCATGATTTTCATTATTCCTTTTCTTTCCCACTCATTCAGTGAATCCCTACGTAAGACGTCGTAGCAGGGTGTGGGCTGGCATCACAGCTTTCGCATCATTTATCATCTGCCTCCCTTTTCAAGGTAATGCTGTACACGTCCTGCAATCTGTACCAAAAATAGAACCTTGGCTGCTCTGAGAGGACCGAGCCATTCTGCCTGTTTCTTTTTCCCATCTGCTAATAAAAGGTTTTGAACTAGTCCTCTCTGCATGATCTAACTAGAACAATCATTCCAAAGTCAGAAAGTGATGCATTCTAATAGCAAACCACTCAAGTTTATTTTTTATGTTCACATATAATTTGTTTTTAGACTATTCATACAGTGGGGGTCCTTGTTAAGAAGCCCTCATCGACCTCTCCTGTCTTTTTAGAGTAAAAAACGAACTGGACAAACAAAACCCAACACAATCATGTTTCAATAATAAAATTCCGTCTCGAGAGAAAAAGTGAAAACACACCCACATTTCCCTTGGATTTCTGCTTCCCAAGTGCATGACACTGCACTTCTTCGCATAGTATCTGGATGTTCAGAAAGCCTCTGACAAGGTCCTTCATGAGAAAGTCTTGAAAAAATTAAAAAGCCATGGGATCAGAGGCAGTGTACTATTGTGGATGAGGAACTGGTTAAAAGATAGAAAGCAGAGGGTAGGGCTAAATGGCCAATTTTCCCAATGAAGAAAGGTGAATAGTTGAGTACCCCAGGGATCTGTGCTGGGTCCTCTTAACATATTCATAAATGAAATAGGAATAGCTAGTGAGGTAATTAAATTTGCAAATGACACAAAATTATTCAAAGTTGCTAAAACCCAAGACAATTGTGAAAAATTGCAAGAGGACCTTAGTAAATTGGAAGACTGGATGTTCAAATGGCAAATAAAATTTTATGTGGACAAGTGCAAAGTTATGCACTGAGGAAAGAACAACCCAAACTATGTTACAGAATGCTAGATTCCACATTAGGAACCACCACCCAGGAAAAAGATTTAGGTGTCATCATGGATAACACGCTGAAACACTGCCCAGTGTGCTGTGGCAGCCAAGAAAGCAAATAGAATGCTAGGAATCATAAGAAATCATAGAGAACTCAGACAACTAGAATGTCGCTGGAGAAGTTCCATGACCCAAACACACATATCAGCTATACAGAAAAGCTCTGATTTTACTGCTCAGAAACCCTAAGACTCAAGAGAGAATACAATGAAAATATAATCAAGTGCTCCCTAAATAAACCCAGCAAACTCTTTTCCATTGCCAAATCTCTAATAAGTGAACTGTCGCATCAGGACCAGACTCTTAAAAGAACCCCACAAACCATAGATGACTATCTCAGCTCGAAATTCCACCCACCCCTCCAATAAACCAACCCCCAACCAATATATCATCACAATAATGCATCCCCCTCAAATACCTGGAATGAATTTGATCCCCTCACTCTGGAGAACATAACCAAGGTCATCAAAGATCTCAATGCCTCAACATCTGCAATAGACCCCTGTCCTGTCTCTTGGCTGAAGACCACAAAAAGCTCCATCAGCCCATACATACTTTACATAGTACAAGCCTCCCTCCAAACTGGCTCTGTCCCAACACCTCTAAAATGTGCCTCAATCTGTCCCATTCTAAAAGGATCGAAGCTTGACCCTTCCTTACCTACTTCTTACAGACCCATCTCAAGCATCCCTTTCCTTGCAAAGATAACCAAAAAAATAGTCCAAACTCAACTTCAGAATTTCATAGATGATCATTCCCCCCTTGACCCATTCCAACATGGCTTCAAATAACTTCACTCTTAGACTCTGTGACCTTATACACTCAGAATCCTACCCAAGGATGTATACTCATGTTTCTCGATATATCCTCAGCCTTCCAACTCTTAGACAGACTCCACAAAATTGGACTCAGAGACACACTTCTGAATTGGTTCCACTCCTACTTAGAAAACAGAGCACAACAGGTTTGCATAGGTAATAACACTTCCCAACCCTTCATACTAAAACAGGGAGTCCCCCAAGGATCCAGTTTATACAAACTTCTGTTTAACATTTTCATTCAGCCCATATGCAAGATTTTCCAAAACCACAGAATCCATTACCAATTATACGCAGATGACATCATGTGCTTCACACCCCTCAATATAACAAACCCTGACTTCTCAAGTATAAGCAAATGCCTCACAAATTTAAGGATTTGGCTTGCACATCAAATCTTTTAATCAACCAATCTAAAACAGAAGCTCTCCAGATATTCATCAACACTTCCTATACTCCACCGACAACCCTCACTCTCAGTGATTTCACCCTCCCCATAAAAAATCTAATCAAATATCTTGGTCTTATTCTCGACCAGAACTTCACATTCTTCGAACAGATAAGAAGAACTTCAAACACAATATTTTATTTATTTATTTATTTAACATATATTTATAACCCGCAACTTCCAGAGTTCAGTTGCGGTTCACAATAAAACAACAATCCACAAAGCAAAAGCTTAGTTTTACATCGAACATATATATATATGCCAAATTACGAACACTTAGAAACCTCCAACTGCTCTTAAACCCTGACTCTTTTCGTATTGTCTGCCAAGCCCTCACTACACCTACCCTCAACTACTGTAATCTCATCTATCATGGCCTTCCCAAAAACGGTACACATCCCCTCCAAATGGCACAGAACACAATAGCCCATCTAATCACAAATAACCCTAGATGTTCACACATAACTCCAATCCTCCACGATCTCCATTGGCTCCCCATACTATCCAGAATAAATTCAAAGCAATCACTCTCATACATAAAATCATTCTCAATGAATCAGCCCATGCCTCTCTTTGATTCTATCCAATCCCACTAATACTAAAAACCTTTTAATCATACCATCAAAAAAGAAATCCTGCAAGTAAACTACCTCTAACAAGACCTTCTCCCTTTATGCCCCCCTCATTATGGAATGCACTACTAGGAGAATTATGGAACTGCTATGACCATGCTGAATTCCGGAAGAGACTCAAAACCCACCTCTTCCAAGAACACTTTTCCCTAACACCTTAACTCTCCTCTCAATATCTATTTCTCCCCTGCTCCACTCACCCCATAATACCTTTACCTAACTTATTACCCCGATGACTCCTCCCTAATACCCTGTAAATATGTAAACGGTTCTTGTTTGAGACAAATATATACTCATGTTCAAAAGTTACTTGTCTCAACCATATATACTCATGTTCAAAAGTTCTATTCCATGTAAAAACAGTTGAGACACACTGTTACGTTATGTTCATTGTAAACCATCTGGAATCGAAGAAAGATGGTATATAAAACCTGTTAATTAAATAAATAAATAAGGAAAGGAATGGAGAATAAAATGAAGGCTATTATAATGCCTCTGTATTATTCCATGGTGAGACATCATCTCAAATACTGTGTGCAATTCTGGTCGCCGTATCTTCAAAAGGATATAGCAGAATTAGAAAAGGTACAGAGAAGAGCTACCAAAATGGTAAAGGGGATGGAAGAATACCTCTATGAGGAGAGGCTAAAAAGATTTGGGCTCTTCAACCTAGAAAAGAGACAGTTGAGGGGAGATACGATAGAGGTCTATAAATTAATGAATGGAGTGGAACGGATAAATGTAGATTGATTGTTTACGCCATCAAAATATAGAAAGACTAGGGGACATACAATGAAGCTACAGTGTAACCCATACAATACTAATAAGAGAATATTTTTTTTTACTCAATGCGTAAACTCTGGAATTCGTTACCGCAGGATATAGTAAAAGCTGTTAGTGTAGTTGGGTTTAAAAAAGGTTTGAACAAGTTCCTGGAGGAAAGGTCCATAAACCATTATTAAAGAGGACACAAGCATTGTGGAATCTGTGTCTTCTGGGCAAACTGCTAGGTACTTGTGAATTAGATTAGCCATGGTTGGTAACAGGATACTGGGCTTGATGGACCTTGGTCTGACCCAGTATGGCATATCTTATGTTCTTATCTGATTAGTGGATTTCATACCAATTGGCAGCCATGCAGTTTCATTTTGAATCAGCTGTAAATCTTTCAAATGATATTTTGGCAAACCACAATACAAGCTGTTACATAGCAAATAGTTCCGTTTATTTGCTATGAAAGCATGGATTAGCATAGCTAAGTTGTTTTGTTCCACAAAGCCTCATACTTGCTGATACAATTTTTAATTCAAAATTACAAACTATATTTGGCTATCTAGAGATAATGTGTGTCCAGCACAACCTCTAAACCTTTCATCATCTCATTGCTCCGTAAAGGGTACCTTCAATAACCAGCTCAACTGACAGGATGTATCTTGTCTGCTGACCCACAGATAGTGGAGTTCAACTTTAGTCTTTGAAACCAGATGGAAACTGCATCTCAAGCGTAGTTACACATCTGTAACAGGTGATCTCTGGGAACAGCAGGAATTTAGTCTTTACATATGGGTGACGGTACCAATGAAGCCCGTGCAGGAACGCTCCCCAGAGTTCAATAGGAAAGCTTTTTGGGAGCCTGCATAGCTGCCTTCCCACCTTTGCCACTCTCCCTCCTCCATTGAGTTGTAGCTAAAAGGAGAGGAGAGGAGAAAAGAAAATCTACAACTCCTAGGGGAGGAGGTGGGGGGGTTGTGAAGACTAAATTTCTGCTATTCTAGGAGATCACCTGTTACAGGTGAGTAACTATGTTATCTCCAAGAACAAGCAGAAATGTAGCCTTCACATATGGGACTCCTTAGCTGGAAGGTACCAGAGAAAGACCTTGTAACCAGTAATGGTCCTCCTCAGGAGAGGCTAAAAGAGGTCATGGATCCTCCATGGATGTCTGGTATCGAAAATTTCAGGACAGAAGGTAGGAGTTGCTCTGTCTGAGAGATGCTGGAGAACGGCCTGGCCAAACATGGCATCCCGGCAGGAGTCCTTGTCCAGACAGTAGTGAGCAGCAAAGGTATGGACCGAAGACCAAGTTGTTGCTTTACAGATTTTGTCAATAGCCACAGAGCGTAGATTTGCCATCGAGCTGGCCATAGCTCGAACATTATGGGCAGTGACATGACCTTCAAGGGATAAGCCTGCCATATCATAAGCAAAAGTGATGCAGTCTGCTATCCATTTGGAGAGGTATGCTAGGATATTGGCAACCCCAGATGATTAAGATCAAAGGAGACAAACAATTGAGAAGCCCTTCGGTGTTCTTTTGTCCTCTGAAGGCAGAATGCAAAAGCACGTTTACAATCCAGAGTGTGGAGTGTGCCCTAGATGAATGTGGTCTAGGGAAAAAGACAGGAAGGTAAACTGCCTGATTCAGATGAAAGGGCGAAACCACTTTCAGCATAAAGTGAAGATGAATCCTAAGGACAACCTTGTCATGGTGGAACCGGTTGTAAGGCCTGAAGCTCACTAATGCGCCTTGCTGAAGTGAGGGCAATAAGGAAGATGACCTTCCACAATAGAAACTTGAGTGAGGCTGTAGCCAAAGGTTCGAAGGGCAGTTTGAGAAGTTGCCCTAGAACAACAGTAAGGTCCCATGCCACTGGTGGTGGTCTGATGGGAGACTTGGTTAAAAGAAGTTCTCTCATAAAGCATGAGACGAGTGGCTGCAAGGAGATGGGCTGCCCATCTAAGTGATGATGAGAGGCTGCAAGTGCATTCTTACCAAGTTGGTCATGAGACTAGAGGAAGAAAGGTGGAGAAGATATTGGAGAAGTGCCTCCACCAGAGCTGAGAAGGGATTAAGATCTCTTTGTGAACACCAGAGTGAGAATCTATGCCACTTACAAGCATAGGAACATCTGATGGATGGCTGTCTGGAAGCTAAAAGGATGTCCTTAACCTCCTGAGAAAGGTTAAGGTGCTGAAAAGCTATGCCTTCAGCGGCTATGCTGTGAGGTGGAGAGACTGCGGATTGGGATGGAACAGCATCCCCTCACTCTGAGAGAGTAGATCTGAAGCAGATCTGAGATCTATCAGCTGAGTCTGAGACAAAGCAGGAGAGGAAATCACGGTTGACGTGGCCAGCATGGGGCTATGAGTACCATGGAGCCCCTGTCCGCCTGGAGTTTGAACAGAGTTTTGGGAATTAGGGGAATGGGGGGAAAGGCATAAAGTAGGCCTTGCCCCTCAGTGGAGGTAAAAAGCATCCACCTGTTGACTGTCTGAAGTGAGAGTCCTGGTGCAGAAGCGAAGGAGCTTGGCATTCTGAGGGGTGGCAAAGAGATCTATCTCCCAGGTCCGAAAGAATCCCCCAGGTACGAAAGATGTAGGATAATGTGTCTACATGGAGAGACCATTCGTGGGGAAGAAGGATCTGACTCAATTTCTCTGCTAAGACATTTTGTGTGCCTGGAAGATACACTGTTTGTAGGTGGATGTGATGAGCAATGGCAAAGTACCAGAGATGTAGAGCCTCCCTGCAGAGGGACCAAGAGAATGTCCCTCCCTGCTTGTTCACATAGAACATGGCAACTTGATTGTTGGTTTGGACCAGGACTCTGTGGTAAGAAAGGTGTTCCTCAAATACTTTGAGAACATTGAAGATGGCTCAAAGTTCCAGGAGATTTATTTAGAGTCATGACTCCTGTGATGAACAGAGGCCCCGAGTGAAGAGATGCCCTAGATGGCTTCCCAGCCCAGTTTGGATGCATCCATCATTAGGGCATATTGATGTGGAGGCATATAAAAAGGTGACCCTACGAGGAGAATTTCTGGGGAACATCACCACTGGAGAGATGTCGTTAGAGGGGGAGATACAAGTATCTTGTCCCCGAAACAGCCTGAGGCTTGAGTCCACTGGGAAGCCAGAGTCCATTGTGCTGTGTGCATGTGGAGATGGACATATGGGACAACATGCTCCGTTGATGACATATGACCAAACGTTGCAGCATTTCTTGGGCAGTGAGGTAATCCTCGAGATGTGTCTGAGATGCCAGCTGATTGGACGTGTTTGGGGCAAGAATGCCTTTGACTGCTGTTTGAGAGCCCCTATGAACTCTAGAATCTGAGTGGGAACTAGTTGGGACTTTGGAAGATTTACAACGAAGCCCAAGTGTTGTAGCACCTGCATGGTGGGTGAGAGAGACAAGCTGGCTTCCTGAGAGGTGCTTGCTCTTATGAGCCAGTCGTCCAAGTAAAGGAAAACAAATATCCCTAGAGTTCTTAGGAATGCGGTTATGACTGCCATGCACTATATGAAGACTCTTGGGGCAGAGGCTAGTCTGAATGGAAGGACCCTGTATTGATGGTGTCTTCCTTGGAACATGAAGTGTAGGAACTTTCTATGTTCTGGATGATCAGGATATGAATGTACGCTTCTTTTAAGTCTAGAGAACAGAGCCAGTCCTGACTGGAGATAGGGGATAAGGGTCCCTAGAGAGACCATTGGAAACAGAATACTGGGCTTGATGGACCTTGGTCTGACCCAGTATGGCATATCTTATGTTCTTACCATTTTGAACTTCTTGCGTATGAGAAACTTGTTTAGGTTCTTGAGGTCCAGGGTGGGCCTGTATCCTCCTGTTTTCTTTGGGATGAGATAGTACAGAGAATAAAAGTCCATTCCCTGCTAGGATGTTGGAATCTCTTCTATTGCATCCTGTAATAGAAGGGAGGTGACCTCCTGTAGTAACCCAGCAGTGAGGGGGGTTGAGAATGCCTCCCTCTACCTCAGTAAGTATCAGACTCTGAAGATGAAGCCTGTACCCCTCCCTGACTATGTTTATGTTTATTGATTTGATTGACCGCCCTTCAAAATAGCAGAGCGGTTTACAATGATAATAAAATATTACAGTAACAGCAAGGCACAAGGCCGGAAAAGTAGAAAGAGAGTTACAATTACTTTGTAGAGAGAAAATGGGAGAGCAGGTTGATATCAAAGGGTATAGGAAAAAAGGTTAGGGGTGAGAGGAGGGAGGAGGGAGGGCCAAAGTCAAGGGAGAAAAGGTGAGTCTTTAGATCCAGCTTGAAGGTAGGGTGATGATGTTCCAGGCGGAGGGCGGTGGGAAGGGAGTTCCAGAGGGCAGGGCCTAGAAAAAAAAAAAGCTGAGGAACGGGTAGAGTGCTGGTGGGCTTGGGTGGGTGGGGGTAGTGTGAGACGGTTGAGATGAAAGGAGCGGGGAGTGTGTCTGGGAGTGTGAAAGTGGATGAGGTCAGCCAGGTATTGAGGAGTGGAGGTGTGAAGTGCTTTATGAACAAGGGTGAGTAGTTTGAACTGAATGCGGAAGGAAATTGGTAACCAGTGAAGGCGGAAAAGAAGGGGGGTGACGTGGTCTCTGGGGGAGGAGTGGGACACAAGTTGAGCGGCTGTATTTTGGATTCGTTGAAGACATGACAGTTGGAGCTTGGTGAGACCAGTGAAAATGGAATTGGCGAAGTCAATGCGAGAAATAACCAGTGATAGAAGCAGAGTAGTAAGAGCAGAGGGAGAAAGAAAAGTCCACTGCTCTGAGGTGATCATATGCCATCTGTGGGTATAATGGCAGTCTGCTGGCAATGTAGACGGGATGGGGGTTCTCCAGGGGCAGAGCAGCTATGTTCTCTAGGAAGAAGTAAAAAACCAGGAGCAGGCTGAGTCTGCTGAGCTGGCTGCGCCTTAGGAGTCTCTGACTTCCTCTGCTGTTTTGAAGATTGCTGTCCCTTTGGGGGAGCATGATGCTGACATTGAGAAGCAGGGGTGTAAGAAGACTAGTACTTCTTTGTAAAGAAGGCTTCTTTCTTTGCTACCTTCTTTTTAGCTGGGTTGGCAGTGGATCTTGAAAGACTATTCAGGATAGTTTTCAGATTCTGAGATGCTTTGTCTTACCAATCCGTGTCAAAAAGGTTTTCACTGGTGCAAGGAGTATTACCCAACTTATCTTGAACCCATTGTTCATGATCCGATGCCTGTAGCCATACAATTCTGCGTGCACCGATGCAGATCGATGTAGCTCTACTGATGCACTCAAAACAATCAAAGGTTGCTCTATTGACAAACTTTGAGACGTTTTGAGCATGCTTGACTAGATTGAGGTAGTCTGCTCTCTTGTCATCCGGGAGAAGAGAAGCCATTGATTCTACATCCCTAGTTACTTCCTTGAGGAACATACCAATGTAAAATATGTAGGAACTGATTCTGGCTGATAGCATGGAGGCCTGAAAACAATGTCGACCAAAAACATCAAGGGTTCTCGATTCCCTGCCCGGAAGATTGGAGGAATGGTCTTTGTGCTCTTGATTCGATGAACTGCCAATTCCACTACCATTGAGTGGTGCGGCAATTGTATCTTTCGGAAACTGGGATATTCCGGTACACAGTACATGTTATCGAGCCGTCAAGTATGTGGAGAAATGGTTAGGGATGTCTCCCAAATATGGAGCATGAGGTCATGGAGAATGCAATGACTAGGAAGTGTGGTCATTTCCTTAGGAGCTGTTGGAGAATTTCCAATTCTTCAGCTCTAGGCTCTTTCTCTGATGTCACTGTTATGGAAAGGCCCCTGGCAACATCGCATATAAATTCTTGAAAAGACATATCCTCTGGCGGGGATATGCAATGTTGCGGAGATAGGGACAGGTCCTCTGTTAGGCTTTGTAGGCCTCGAGTATTGGCAGATTTGTCATCTGATTCTGAAGACTCAAAGAATCGACGGGCAGGGTGTTCACATTCCATTGTAACTTGGTACCGATTGAAGTCAGTACCTGGAACCTCTGTACCAGAAATGGATTGGCATGGGCGGCAGCTTATCGAGCGGCATCTAACCCGATGTGGTTTGAACTGGTACCGAAGACTGTGCTGGCGTTTGTGGAACAGATGGTAAAGTCTTTACTGGAACCGAGGCTGTCAGTAAAGTCACTATGCTCTGCTCGATGGCCAGTATGTGCTGATTCATAGAGCTTGCAGATGCTTGGGTATCAGTACTGGAGCTGTGGGCCATGATCCCTGAGCATGGCACCAGGAGCTCTCTGGAGGTGGAGACCTCGGAAGTGTCCTGGGACCCCACAATGGCTATGGAGGAAGGATCCTCCCACCAGGGTTGTTTGGCCAGTGTATTCCCCTCCAGAGCAACGCTCAAGGCATCTCAATGCTTAGAAGGAGATCTACCCGGGGGGGGGGGGGGGGAAAGAAGGGGGGCAGCCAGTCTTCGACAAAGACTTATGTTTCAATACCCAAGATCCATGGGAGAAAGACAATGTCGATGCTCCTGTAGTTTTTGTTCCTTCAGCGGTATCGCAGAAGAATTGAAACGTACTCTCAGGACATTGTGTGGGGAGTTTTTGGAAAGCTAAGTATACTTCCATAATCTTAGTCGGATCAGCAGCAGATATAACCATTGCTGAAGGTCAGCTGTGTTTGGACGAGATCGATCAAGACTAAGCGCCTAATAGTTTGGCTGGATTTATTTCCTACACTAAATCGATGTTGCCCTAGGATTTGGGTATCTTGAGGGCATTGATTGTAGGGGTTGCGTCCCCATTTTATAAAATAGAAAAAAGGAACGTTCATGCTACGAGAAGATTATGTATCTTCAAGGCATTAGTTCCGACAAAATTTAGATTACATATCTCTTTGGAATTGGGATTAATCTCCAGGAACAAGCAGGAATGTAGTCCTCACATATGGGTATCGTTGGTACCGACGGAGCCTGTGCGGGAACACTCCCCAGCGTCCAATATGAACGCTTTTAGGAGCATCCCTCAGCACATGCACGCTGCCTTCCCGCCTTTCCAACTGTCCCTCTTCAGTTCTTCGTTTTCTGCGGAGCCAACAGGATCTATTCCCTGTCACTGCAGAAAATTCCGTCTTTAAATTTCTTTCTTGTTGTCACGTTTGCCTACCGCACGATGACTACCGGTACCGCCGGTTCTTTTCTTTTCCTACAAAAACCCCAAAAAAAACGTAGACTGTTTCTTTTCAGAAACGTTCCTCTTTGGTGCTAGGCGCCATTTTGGGCATTAGGCCCCATTTTCCTAAATCATGGAAAAGCCAACTAGTGGTTTTAAAAAATGTACTAAGTGTGGCGGTACCATTTCTGTCACTGACACCCATGATTGGTGTCTAAAATGTTTAGGACCTGATCATTCTCCAACTGAATGTCTCTCCTGCATGGGGATGACCAAAAGAGGAAGACAGAACCGGGCCGCAAAGCTCGGTACACTCTTTTCTTCAGATGCCAGATCCATTGTATCGACATCGTCAAGGGCCTCTTCTTCCTCCCATGGATCTCAGGTAACTAAACATAAAAGCCGGTCCTCAAAGGGTAGCTCTCCTGCTAAGCATCGAGAGGCCATTGGCATTGCCCTTGAGGGAACCACACCGGCAAAACAGCCCCAGCGGGAGGCTTCAGCTTCCAAAGCATCGATGGGGCTTCAGGATGTTCTTGAGGCCTCAACCTCGCAAGAACTACCTGTGCCATGCTCGGGGGTTCCGGCTGTTCTTACCGGTACCGACACCCAGGCATCGGCAGCGTTGATAGACCAGAGGTTTCTTGCTATCGAGCACAGTATCGCAGCTCTTCTTTCAGCTGCGGTACCGGTGATCCCAAGGGCACCGGTGCCGACATCGACACCGCTGCCGGTACAGACACCGGTACCGGTACCGGTACCGGCCCCGGTGGGAACTCTTCCCATGCCATCTCTGGCTGGAGTGGACAAAGTGGTACCAGGTCACCTCGGTACCGGCTTCGATCGGTACCGGGATCGTGCTTTGCTAAAGCATTGGGGTCAGGAATACTTTGATTCCTCCGATTCCGAAGACTCTGACAATTCTGCTGGCACTAGAGGGTTTCTCCTAGAAGATCCCTCTTCTCCCCAATGCAGAATGTCACAGCCAGAGGACATGTCATTTCAGGATTTTATCCATGATATGGCCAAAAGTCTTTCAATCACAGTAGCTCCTGAAGAGGAACCCAGAGCAAAGGAATTGGAAATCCTCCAATATCCTAAAGCTCCTAAGGAGGCAGCTACTCTGCCTATCCATGAAATTCTGCATAGCTTGATGCTCAGAATGTGGGAGACACCTCTGACTACTTCTCCTCACTCTAGGAGACTTGATACTATGTATTGAGTTCCACCATGTCCTGGATTTCAGAAAACTCAGCTGCCACACCATTCAATGGTAGTGGAATCAGCCATGCGTAGGATGAAAAGTGCAAAAAGGCATGCATCCAATCCTCCAGGTCGTGAATGCAGGACTCTGGATGCATTTGGACACAGAACTTTTCAAGCTTCCATGCTTTCAGCTAGGATCAGTTCTTATATCCTATATATGGGAATGTTCCTCAAAGAAGTCACAGGAGACTTGGAACTTATGAGCCCATTTCTCCCAGATGATAAGACAAGATTTTCTTGCTCTAGTTAAGCATGCTCAGGATGTCTCCAAGTTTGTCAATCGTGCACCCTTTGACTGCTTCGAATGCATCAGCAGAACTTCTGCTATTGCCATTGGCACATGACGGATTGCCTGGCTACAGGCATCAGACTTGGAGACTTGGGTACAGGACAAGTTAGGCAACAATCCTTGCACGGGGGAGAATCTCTTCGGCAAGAACTGGCAGGAAAAGGCTAACGAGTTAGATGCTGACATTTCTACCTTAGATAGAGTGTCAAAGTCTACAGCAACTCCAGCCCAAAGGAAGCCTTATAAAAAACCCTCTTTTAGCAAAAAGAGGAAGTTTTATCCTTCCTATATCCAGCAGAGTCAGACTCCAGGTCAGGTTGCCCAAAAGGGACAAACTAGACAGCAAAAGAAACCAAAAGGCCTGAGAGCCCAACCAGCTCTCCAGGTTCAGCCTCCTCAAGGGCTTTGACTCCTTCCTAGAGAGTTTTGCCTTCCTGCCTCTGAGGGGTCCCCAACCCCCAATATTCCGGGCAGGTTATGCCACTTTGTCAACAGATGGCATCAGATAACAGCAGAGGATTGGACTTTGTCCATTGTAGGAGAGGGGTACAAACTTCATTTTCACAGCATACCCCCTCCTACAATTCTAAAGCAATTCAATTCACAAATCTCTGCAGAGAATCTGCTAGATCACGAGGTCTCCACACTTCTTGCCCAAGGGGCAATAGAGGAAGTACCCATTCTTCAACAGGGTGCAGGGTTCTACTCCCCCTATTTTCTTATTCCAAAGAAAACAGGATGACACAGACCCATTCTAGACCTCAGAGAATTGAACAAATATCTGTTTCGAGAGAAATTCAAAATGATTTCTCTAGGAACTCTTCTGCCATACCTTCAAAGCCAGGACTGGCTTTGCTCTCTAGACTTAAAGGATGCATACACTCACATTCTCATCCATCCAGATCACAGGAAATTTTTACGTTTCCTTTTCAGGGGAAGACATTTCCAGTACAGGGTTCTTCCTTTTGGTCTGGCTTCAGCACCAAGGGTATTCACGAAATGCATGGCAGTAGTAGGTGCATTTCTACGAACCCTGGGGATTTTCGTCTTCCCTTACTTAGACGACTGGCTCATTCGAGCCTCCACAGTTGCAAAGTAGAGCACTGCACTGTCCCGTACAATGCAAATCCTCCAATACTTGGGATTGGTAATAAACTTCCCGAAATCTCAACTAGTTCCTTTCCAATGCCTAGAATTCATAGGAGCCTGTCTGGATACCAGACAGGCAAGGGCTTTCCTTCCACAAGCCCGGTGTCTTCGCATAATGCAGCTAGCTTCCCAAGCAGCAGGCAAATCCTCCCTCACTGCTTGGGAGCTACTGCAGTTACTGGGACACATGGCATCCACAGTTCATGTAGTCCCATATGCTCTCCTCCATATGCGAGCAGCTCAGTGGACCCTCTCCACACAGTAGACACAGGCCACGGGTCATTTGTTGGACAAAATAACAATCTCTCAATGACTAATTTTGTCCCTCCAATGGTGGCAATCACTAGAAAAACTGACAGTGGGGTCTCCTTTCCATCAACCCCTTTTTCAGGCCACCCTAACAGATGCATCACAGGTGGGTTGGGGAGCACACCTGATCATTTCTCTACCCAGGGCACCTGGACTCCACAGGAGGTTGGTTTACACATAAACCTCCTGGAATTAAGGGCAATTTATTTAGCTCTTCGAGTGTTCCATGCCCAGCTCAGCTACAAGACAGTCCTAGTCCAGACGGACAATCAGGTAGCCATGTTCTATGTGAACAAACAGGGCGGAACAGGCTCTCTGTCGTTATGCAACGAAGCTTTACGACTATGGGCCCCCGCCAGAGAGCATCAAATTCACCTTCTAGTGGTATATCTTCCAGGCATTCAAAACCTTTGGGCAGACAAACTCAGTCGAGTACTGCTACCTCACGAGTGGTCACTCCACCTAGACCAGGTGGCAAAGATATTTCATCTCTGGGGCACTCCAGACATAGACCTCTTTGCAAGTCCACTGAATGCCAAACTTCCCCGGTTCTGTTCCAGGATTCCGGCACACAACTGTCACTGGGGTCAGGACTTCCTTTATGCCTTCCCACCCATTCCCCTCATCCCCAAAACACTCTTCAAGCTTCAGAGAGACAGGGGTTGCATGATTCTCGTAGCACCACGATGGCCACGCCAAACGTGGTATTCCCTGCTTCTGCATCTCTCTCAAGCGGCACCTCTGGAGTTAGGGCATGCTCCAGATCTCCTTTCCCAGGACAACAGGATGCTATGGCACCCGAATCCCCAGTCCCTGCACCTCATGGCCTGGTTGCTGAAGGCTTAGACCTCTAGGATTTCAACCTGTCCCAGCAGGTAGAAGATATCCTTCAGGCTTCTAGGAAACTTTCCACAAGAAGATCTTATGCCTTCAAGTGGAAACGTTTTAATATATGGTGCTCCAAGAGGGGATTAAACCCCCTAGTCATACCCTTAGAATCGATACTAGAGTATCTCCTTCACTTATCGAATTCTGGCTTAAAGACCAATTCGGTAAGAGTCCATCTTAGTGCAATTGCAGCTTCTTATAAGCCTCTAAATGGACAACCAATTTCCTCTCATCCACTCCTATCAAGATTTAAGAGAGGCCTTTTATTAACTAAACCTCCCATCAAGCCACCAATGGTGGCATGGGATCTAAATCTAGTTCTAAATCATGAAGCTGCCTTTAGCCACTGCAGCCCTTACGTTTTTGACCTGGAAGGTCATCTTCCTAATTGCAATCACCTCTGCCCATCGCATTAGTGAATTGCAAGTTTTAGTGGCTGATCCTCCTTATACTAGGTTTCATCATGATAAGGTTGTTCTTCGAACTCACCCACATTTTATGCCAAAGGTGGTTTCACCTTTTCATTTAAATCAATCAATTTATCTTCCTGTATTTTTTCCGAGGCCTCACGCCTCTAATGCAGAAAGAAACCTTCATACTTTGGATTGTAAAAGGGCCTTGGTCTTTTACATACAAAGAACACAGCAACATAGAAAGTCCTCTCAACTTTCTATAGCTTTTGACCCTAGTCATTTGGGACTTCCAGTCTCCAAAAGAATTTTATCTAAATGGATTGCCCAATGCATATCCTTTACTTATGAGAGTAAGGGTCTTCCTCTTCAGGACCATGTCTTCTGATCGTTGCAAGTTTGTGGAAGACAGACTTGGAGGTCTTATTGATGTGATCTTGTAGGTTGAGATGCTTGTCAATGATGACACCAAGATAGCGAATTTCATCCTTTATTGTAATTTGGGAATTGCCAATTTTGATTGAGAGGGGGGGGGGGTGAACTCCATATTCCTTGTGATGATGATTGCCTCTGTCTTCTTGATGTTGAGGTTATTGTTCATAAGCCAGGTTATCATTTCATGGAGGCATGTTGACATTGTGGTGAAGTCTGGAGTGTCTAACTGAATTGGGGTGTAGGCCATAATATTATCTGCATATATGGTGTATTGTATATTATGCTTCTTGAATATATTGCAAACTGGTTGTACATAAATGTTAGAGGAGGGCAGACAGCGAGGGCCCTTGAGGAATTCCTTGGTCTGTGTGGAAAGGAGCTGAAGTGAGGGGGACCATATTTGAGACTCTGTTGTCTGTTTCTGAGATACGAATGGAACCACTTGAGGATGGGGTTTGGAGCCCGTATGAAAAGGGATTAGAAGCCAGTGATGAAAGAAAAGAAGTAGGGAGATGGTCCAAACTGTGAATCTTGTGAATTAATTTAGCTTTGGATTGAATGAGTTGTAGATGGTAAATAGAATACTAAGGGGGACCAAGGAAGAGGGAGTTACAACAGGAAAGATGAGTGATGACAAAAGCAATGACAAGCTGAGAGAACTGGGGAACAGTGAGAATGTAGATAGTGAAGGATAAAGAAAGATTTGGATAAACTACTCAAATGAGGTTTGATAGAGCAGAGTCCAGCATGATTCCCAAGGTTTTAATGGAGTCGTGAAGAGGATGAAATAATAGGGAAGGGGAGCAGGATTGGCAATGGCCTTGCATTTGGAAATGATGAGCATAAAGTGGTTGTCAGTGAGCCACTGGTAGACAGTTTGAAGATGGGCCTACAAAGGGGATATATCAAGAGGAGTAAGAGAGAACAGTGAACGGGATCTGAATGTCATCAGCATATAGACATGGAATGCAACTTTGAGATTGGATTAAAAAGGGTAGAGGTACTTAAAGTGGGTGCTAACCATGAGCCTTGGACTCCAGAAAGATGCAGGGAGCCTGGAGTTGGAATAGACTTGGAAAGAATGGTTGGAAAGATAGGAGGAACAGCAGCCACTGTAAGGATAGAGTCACAAATTCCAATAGAGTAAAGGTGCTGAAGGAGAAGAGTGATCGACCACATCAAAGCTGACAGGTTCAATAGATGTGCTTCGGCCCACTGAAAGAGGCTGTCTGCTTCCTTCTCCAGCAGAGGGCTGCTTGTCCCCCCTTGGCGGTTGATGTAGGCCACCGTGGTGACATTGTCCGAGAGGACGCGGACCGCCCTTTGCCGCACCAAGGGCTTGAGAGCTGTGAGTGCTAGCGCCACTGTCCTCAGCTCTAACCTGTTGATGGACCACCGAGCTTCCGTCGGGGTCCAGCTCCCCTGTGCGAACTGTCCCTCGCAATGAGCCCCCCATCCTGCGAGGCTTGCATCCGTCGTAAGTTGTATCCATTGCGGTGGGTCTAGAGGCATCCCGCATCCAAGGTTCTTTGGGCGCTCCCACCAGAGGAGAGTCCTTCTGACCTGAAGAGGACAGGGCAGCTGCATGGATAAGGGATGAAGCTGCGGGGACCACCGTTGTAACAATGCACGTTGGAGGGGTCGCATATGTGCCTTGGCCCACGGTACTACCTCTATCGCTGCCGCCATGGTGCCCAACAGTTGAAGGTAATGCCAGGCGGTAGGGATCCGTCTTGCAATGAAGCGAGAGACCAGACTCCTCAGATCTCGTAACCTCTGTTCCGACAGGAAGACTCTTCCTCTCCTTGTGTCGAATCTTGCTCTGAGATAATCGATCTCCTGTGAGGGAATTAATCTGCTCTTTGCCCGGTTGATGACCCAGCCCAACTCCTCCAGGAATTCCACCACTCTGGCTGTAGCTGCACGACTCTCTGACTCGGTTTTTGCCTGAATCAGCCAATCGTCCAGGTATGGATGTACTAGAATCCCTTCCTTGCGAAGAGCCGCGGCAACCACTACCATTACCTTGGTGAATGTCCTGGGAGCTGTTGCTAGACCAAAGGGAAGAGCCTGGAACTGAAAATGACCCCTCGGCACTGCAAATCTCAGGAACTGCTGATGAGATTTTCGGACCGGGATATGTAAGTATGCTTCCGTCAAGTCCAGCGATGTTAGAAACTCCCCCTGTCTTACCGCTGCAATGACCGACCTCAGAGTCTCCATTCGAAAATGAGGAACCGAGAAGCAACGATTGACTTGCTTTAAGTCCAGGATTGGACGGAAGGACCCTTCTTTCTTTGGCACCACAAAGTAGATTGAGTATCGACCGGCGCCGTATTGGTCTCTCGGGACGGGGGTCACCGCTCCCAACTCGATCAGCCTTGAAAGGGTGTCTTCTATTGCTGCTCTCTTTTCTGGGGATCCGCAGGGAGATTGCATAAAGGCTGGGGGAACTTGCTTTGTGAACTCGAGGGCATAACCCTCTCTGATTATTTCGAGTACCCAACGATCCGATGTGACTCGGGCCCAGGCGGGAAGGAACTGCCTTAGCCGGCCCCCCACCAGCAGGCCTTTCTCCTGGGCCCCCATCGTTTCATTGTGTTTTCCTAGGGCCTGAGGAAGCGGAGGAAGACCCAAAACCCCTTCCTGCTCCTCGAAACCCTCGGAAACCTTGACCTCTAGGTAAGGGGCGACCCCTATTAAAAAAATTCTGTCTGAACGGCCGGAACCTACGAGAGTCCCTCGTCTGGTTGCGAGCAGGGACCGTCGAACGGTTTTGTTTGGGTCTATCTTCCGGGAGCCTACCTCCCTTAGACTCGCCCAGGTCTTTCACTAGCTTTTCCAGGTCTTCACCAAATAGTAGTTTCCCCTTGAAGGGGAGGCGACTCAGGCGAGCCTTCGAGGAGGGGTCCGCCGCCCAATTGCGTAGCCACAGATATCTCCTGGCTGCTACCACCGAGGCCATATTTTTGGCTAGGCTTCTAATAAGGTCGTACTGACTATCTGCTAGAAAGGCGGAACCTGACTCTAAGCGTGCAGCACTAGCTTGCGCGTCGGTGGCGGCGCTATCCGCTAGTTGAAGCTGTTGAGCCCACCTCAGGCAGGCTCTTGCTACCCACGCTCCTGAAACTGAGGCCTGCAGGGCGAGGGCACTAACATCGAAGGCTTGCTTCAATAACGAGTCAAGCTTTCTATCCTGACTATCTTTGAGTGCTGCGCCGCCCTCGACCGGAATGGTCGTCTTCTTTGTCACAGCTGAAACCGCCGCATCTACCTTTGGGGATTTCAGCAGGTCCTTGTCCGCTTCCGGCACTGGGTACAAGCGAGACATGGCTCATACCCCCCTTAGACTGGACTCCGGTTGATCCCACTCCTCCTGGATCATCTGGCGTACCACCCTGTGGACCGGAAAGACTTTCTGTGTTTTTCTGACGGCTTGGATCAAAGGATCCTCCAACGCCTCTTCTTCTGTAGGGATGTCTGATGCCATATTGAGCACCTTCATGGACTCATTAATTAAGGATGGGAGCTCTTCCCGGCGAAATACTCTAACTATTCTGGAATGCTCTTCTTCTGGGATCTCCCCCTCCTCGAGCTCTTCATCTTCCTCGCCCACTTCCCTGTCTGAGCCCTCCTCATCCGGGGTGGTAGGGGAAGGAGGCGTGAGAGGTTCCTCGCCCATTAGTCTAGAGCACTTAGGGGGGGGGCTCCGGGGTCATGGGAGCTGGTCTTCCCTGGACCGGGCCGAGCACCCTCTTTCGGTATTGGAGGCCCCATGACTCCCTGCTGACGCATACAATAAGCTTTGTGTAAGAGAAGGACAAATTCTGGTGAAAAAAACTCCCAGCCTCCCTCCGTTCCACTGGAAGCCGAGGGAAGGGTCTGCGAGGGGCCTGGGCAGACCAATGTAGAGGGTGGAGGGATGGTGGAAGGATCCCCTCCTCCTTCCCTGGGACCTTGAGAGACCTGAGCAGTCTGATCCATGGTCAACTGAATCTCCTGCTCAACAGAAGCTGCTTCAGCAGCACAACCCCGGCAAATCCCTGCCTCAGAATCCGCCATTCTGCGTGTGCCGCAGGACGGGCAGCGTAATTTTCCTGTCATTCTTCCTCCTCTCTAGGATTTGTATTCAAGAGTCCCCCCCTGAGAGAGAGGATCCGGAGAACCAAAGGCAAAGGACCAAAAATCAAACCTGAAATAAACGGAATTAAACTAAAAGAAAACAAAAACCTTTCTTAGGTACAAGAAGGGGGGGGGGGCCTATGTGAGGACCCACCCAAGCCCCAAATAAGCAAAATAAAAATATTAAAAAGAATAAAAGGTATAAATTGCCTAAAATCTTAAAATTAAGAATACAGTCAGGGATTTTTAGACCCTGCAATACTTGCGGTTTCTGTGACCCGATGTTCCCTGAGCCGCACTCGGCACGCTGAATCCGCTGACTGAAGATAGACTCCACGTGGTAGGCCTCAGCCACGTGGAGTCAGGTTGTGCAGCCGGCAAACTTGCTTTCGCTGCCGGCTCCCCCAGCCGTTAGGGCAAAACGCCTCGACGATCTGCCGCCGCCTCTAGCGCTCAGCTTGGAAAGACGCTGAAAGCGCGAGGCGGCAGTGAGGCCGGGAGAGTAGCGTTGCTGGCCCCGTACTCAGCCCCCGAATCGAGGCTTCAGCGTGGGGATGCCTCCAGCGCTCAGTCCGCCTTGGGGACTTCGGCGCGAGGCAACAGAGAGAGGAGCGGAGACCGAAGCACCAGATGCCGCACCCGCGGAGGGGGGATTCCCGAAGCGGCCTGCTGCCCAGAAAAAACCTTCTCCTTCCCACGGACTCCGGAGGACCGGGAAGGGGAGGGGGGGAGAGAAAAGAAGTAGAGATTCACCAACGATTCAGAGAAAGAACACCCGGGAGTAGAAAGAACTCCCCCAACTAAAATAAGGTAACTCAAAGAAATTAAAGCAATTAAATAAAAAGTTAACAAAGGAACTAAAAGACCAGTAAGCTCTTGGCTTACGGTAGTCCTCCAGCTGCTTGGAGGCTGAGAATACTGTTGCCTATGGGTGGTGCCAGTGGTATTTATACCACACCATCATCAAAACGATGATGGGCACAGCCTCCAAGCTGCTGGAAGGGTTGCGCAACCCGAGAGTAAAGGGACTGGACTGGAGTTCTGCTAAGGAATGCAACTTTGAGATTGGATTAAAAAGGGTAGAGGTACTTAAAGTGGGTGCTAACCATGAGCCTTGGACGCCAGAAAGATGCAGGGAGCCTGGAGTTGGAATAGACTTGGAAAGAATGGTTGGAAAGATAGGAGGAACAGCAGCCACTGTAAGGATAGAGTCACAAATTCCAATAGAGTAAAGGTGCTGAAGGAGAAGAGTGATCGACCACATCAAAAGCAGAGGAAAGATCCAAGGAGACAAGAATCATAGGATTGTCATGGTCAGGAAATGATCAAATTTCATTCAGGAGGGCACAGAGAAGGGATTTGGGGGAGTGACCAGGATGAAAGCCAGCCTGATGGGAATGCAGGGTCAGAGTCTTTTTTTTTTCAAAAAAAACGTGAAAGCTGAAAAAAGAACAATGTGTTCTAAAATCTTCGAAAGGCCAGATTAGACATGGAATGAAAGTTAGCAAGGGATGAAGGGTCAAGAGGGTTTTTGAGAAGGGGGTGGGACATAACCAGCAGCAGGGCTGGAGTGAAGGGTGGGGAAAGAGCAGGGGCCAACTTAGAAACCAGGTAGGCAGTCTAGGGATCAAGAGTGGAGGTAGACTGCTTTGAAGGCATGTTCCAAGAAAACATAAAGGAGGTGGAAGAGTCAGGGGAAGGAAGAATGAAGCATAGATGTTCTATCGAATAAGGAAGTGGTGTAGGCAGTTAGAGACAGGGAAACGGGAGAGGCGGAGGGCACAGAGGTTAGGGGCTAAGGAGTTGAGCAGATGGAAAAGCTGGTGAGGTTTATTAGTAGGCACAAGCAAAAGCGGACCACCAGAGACCAGGCCTACACACAGGTATGGATGTATAAAAAACCTTTTTTATTGGAGATGTATTTGAAATGCATATGGTCTCTTCAATATTTTCCTTGCACCACTCACCCTGATTATACAGCAGTCCGGAATAGCCGGGTATTACTATGCTGATGATATCCTCCTCCTTCACCATACCAGCTCCTTCACCCCCGACCTCACAGCTCTGAACACTTGTCTTACTCGAGTTGCCTCTTGGCTTGGTAGCAATTTCCTTCACATTAATCCCTCTAAGTCTGCTGCCCTCTGTTTCTCATTTGGTGCTTCCTCACCCATTGTCTCCCCCACTTCTCTATCCCAATTCCCCTTGTTTCTACGGTCCAATATCTGGGAGTCACTCTTGACTCCTCACTCACTCTCACCATCATATTTCCCTACTTACTCGCTGCATCTTCCTCTCCCCCAGATTAAGGCCATTCGACCCTTTCTCTCTCTCCACCCTCCCTCATCACTCTCATTTTGTCCCTTGTCATTTCCAGGCTTGACTATTGCAACACTGTTTTAGCAGGCCTCCCTCAGCATCAGCTCCGTTGATTGCAACGCATCCAAAATACAGCTGCATGTCTTCTCACCCACTCCGCCTCATCCGATCACATCGCTCCCCTGCTCATTTTTCTCCAATGGCTTCCGGTTAAGTTCAGGTTTGTTTACAAGGTACTCATTATTACCCACAAAGTTCTCCATACTAGCACTCCCCAATACCTGGTTGACTTCAGCCGCCTCCAGCCCTCTCCCCATTCCCTTTGCTCTGCCCTCGGCAATCATCTGTTCCTCCCTTTTCCTACCCAGGCCCACATAGAGTTTACCCAGCACTCTGCTTTCTTTTTCCTGGCCCCCGCCCTCTGGAATTTGCTACCATACACCCTCTGCACAGAACTGTCTTTCCCCTGCTTCAATAGTATGCTTTAAACCCCATCTCTTCCATCAGGCATTTGACCTTCCTGACCCCTAGTCTGCCTTCCCTCTCCCCCTCTGATGTTTGGAGCTCTGTATCCTTTTTTTCTCTCTTTGTCTCCCTGGCTGTCGCTTTCCTATCTGAATACTGGTGTTCCTTTCATTCTTTGTTTTCAGCTGTAGCCTGTTTTGATTGTACACCACCCTGACGCCTGTGTGGTAGATCAAGCGCAAAAATAAAGATAACAGATTGGATGACTCAGGAGAAATGGGCACAGTGTTGTACAGATTTTCACCTCTAGACCATTGGTTCAAGCCACATCTCAAATGGCCCAAGTGCAATGAGTCTAGGTTTAGAGAAAACAAAAAAAAAATTCAAAATGTGTCAGCTTCCTATGAATTTGTGGATTTTTACTGTACATCTTATCACTGACATGTCAAGGACATGTGAGAGAAAGCAATCATTCGATTACCCTGAAAATAAGACCTGTTCACAACCGTAAGGAACTGAAAATGAGTAGTCTACAAATGATTCTGATCACTGCTATCATTAAAGAGGAAGCTAATAAAAATTGCTAATTTTTCTGGTGTGAAACAATATGAATCTTAAAACATGGCTTAAGACTGATCTTTTCTGATTTTTCAAAACATAATTTTGCAATAAGGCCAGACTGGATGTGTCAAATGGTCCTAATCTGCACCCAATGTGGTTGAGCAATTTGGAGTTGCGTGTCATGTCTTTGTGGATGATACACAACAGAGGATCAAAGGGGGGAGCAATTAGGAAGAGGCCTTGGATTACTTATGTTTGTATCTCCAGGAACAGCAGGAATTTAGTCTTCACGTATGGATGGCATTGGTACTGACAGAGCCCGTACGGGAACGCTCCCCAGTATCCAATATGAAAGCTTTTGGGAGCACCCCATTGCACCTGTGTAGGTGCCTTCCTGCTTTTGCCACTCTCCCTTCTCAGTTCTTTCATATTTTTCTAGTTTGTGTCTACCTTCCCATTGATGCTAGTACCAATTCCTGGTCGGTTCTTTCTTTCTTTCAAAAAAAAAAAAGAAGAAGGGGAAATTCTTTTTCTTCAGGTGCATCAATGCCATTTTAGGCCCAGGCCTTCCATTCTGTCACCGACAAAATGGAAAAACTAACCAGTGGGTTTAAAAAATGTTCTAAGTGTGGCAGTGCCATCTCGGCCACCGCTACCCATGACTGGTGTCTAAAATGCCTAGGTCCTGATTATCAAATGTCCCCTCTGCAGGATGATGATTGAGAGAGGCCTACAAAATCAGGCTGCAAAGTTAGGCACCCTCTTTGCCTCCGATGCCATCTCTTTAGTATCAAACTATTAACCCTACTAAATCCAACCAACATATCCCAAATGTGTAAAGCGTAGTTACTCACCTGTAACAGGTGATCTCCGGGAACAGCAGGAATTTAGTCCTCACAGATGGGTATCGTCGGTACCGACGGAGCCGGTGCGGGAATGCTCCCCAGCGTCCAATAGGAACGCTTTTGGGAGCATCCCTCAGCACATGCGTGCTGCCGTCCCGCCTTTCCAACTGTCCCTCTTCAGTTAAGTTTGTAGCTGAGTGAAAGGAGAGAGGAAAGAGACAAAGAGAGAGAGAGACAACTCCTAGGGGAGGTGGGTGGGTTGTGAGGACTAAATTCCTGCTGTTCCAAAAGATCACCTGTTACAGGTGAGTAACTACGCTATTTCCAGGAACAAGCAGGAATGTAGTCCTCACATATGGGGACTCCCTAGCTGAAGATGCCAGGGAGATAGCCCCAGGAAGGTGCCACCGTCGAAGATGAGAATCCTTCCTCCCATGGATCTCTGGCATCCCACCAGGGTTGGTGGGTAGGAGTTGGTTTAGGTTTGAAAGAGATTTTGAAGAACAGCTTGGCCAAAGAAGGCATCCCCATGGGAGGCTTTATTTAGGCAGTAGTGGGCTGTGAAGGTGTGTACCGAAGCCCAGGTGGCTGCTCGACAAATGTCATCAATAGACACAGAGTGGAGATTAGCCATAGAAGTTGCCATGGCTCTCACATTATGAGCTGTGACATGGTCCTCCAGAGAAAGGTTCTTACTCTGATAGGCGAAGGAAATACACTGAGCAATCCAGTTAGACAGTGTTCTCTTGGAGACTGGAAGTCCCAAATGAGAAGGATCAAAAGCAACAAAGAGTTGAGAGAACCTTCTATGTTGCTGTGTTCTTTGTAAGTAAAAGGCTAAAGCTCTTTTACAATCCAAGGTATGAAGATTCCTCTCTGCATTTGATGCATGAGGCCTTGGAAAAAAACACAGGTAGGTAGACCGCTTGGTTCAGATGAAAAGGCGAGACCACCTTTGACATAAAGTGTGGATGAGTCCTAAGGACTACCTTGTCATGATGGAACCTTGTATAAGGTGGATCAGCTACTAGCACTTGCAACTCACTAATACGGCGTGCTGATGTGATTGCAATGAGAAAGATAACCTTCCAAGAAAGGAATTTCAAGGAGGTAGTAGCTAAAGGTTCGAAAGGTGGCTTCATGAGCTGCCCAAGAACCAGGTTTAAGTCCCATGCCACCGGTGGTGGCCTAATGGGAGGCTTAGTTAGAAGAAGGCCTCTCATAAATCTTGCTATAAGAGGATGAGAGGAAATAGGCTGTCTATTTAGAGGCTTAAAGGAAGCTGCAATAGCACTCAAATGGACTCTTACTGAATTAGTCTTAAGACCTGCATTGGATAAATGAAGGAGATACTCCAGCAATGATTCCAGAGGTATGGCAAGAGGGTTAAGACCCTTTTGCGAACACCATATGGTAAACCTTTTCCACTTGAAAGCATTAGAGCGTCTTGTTGAAGGTTTCCTGGAAGCAAAAAGAATATCTTTTACTTGCTGAGGGAGATTAAGATCATGGAGATCTAGGCCTTCAGCAACCAAGCCCTGAGATGCAGAGACTGGGGATTGGGATGCCATAACATTCCGTCCTCCTGAGATAGGAGATCTGGAGCAGACCCTAACTCCAGGGAGGGAGCTTGAGAGAGATGTAGAAGCAAAGGGTACCACACTTGCAGTGGCCAATGTGGAGCTATGAGAATCATATGGCCTCTGTCTCTCTGAAGCTTGAACAGGGTTTTGGGAATTAGGGGAATGGGTGGAAAGGCATACAGGAAGTCTTGACCCCAGTAAAGGAGGAAAGCATCCCTGGCCTGAGCCCCCTGAGCCGGAATTCTGGAACAGAACCGGGGAAGTCTGGCATTCCACGGACTTGCAAAGAGGTCTATGTCCGGGGTTCCCCAAAGCTGAAAAATCTTGGCCACCTGGTCTGCATGCAGAGACCACTCGTGTGGAAGCAGAACTCGACTGAGTCTGTCTGCCCAAGAGTTTTGAATGCCTGGAAGATACACTGCCAGGAGATGAATCTGATGCTGTTTGGCAAGCGCCCATAGTCGCAAAGCTTCGTTGCAAAGCGACAGAGAGCCTGTTCCCCCCCTGCTTGTTCACATAGAACATGGCTACTTGATTGTCCGTATGAATGAGGACTGTCTTGTAGCTGAGCAGGGTGTGGAACACTCGCAGAGCAAGGAAAATTGCTCTGAGCTCCAAGAGATTGATATGTAGATGAATCTCCTGTGGAGACCAGGTGCCTTGGGTGGAGAGGTCTTGCAGATGAGCTCCCCAACCCATTGGAGAAGCATCTGTTGTGAGAGTTGCTTGGGGTAAGGGTTGTTGAAAAGGGGACCCCAGCAACAGGTTTTGAGTGGACTTCCACCACTGGAGGGACAAAATAAGGAGACTTGTGTTTGCTATTTTGTCTGACAGGCATCCTGATGCCTGGGTCCATTGAGTGGATAAAGTCCACTGGGCTGCCCTCATATGGAGGCGAGCATAGGGAACCACATGTACAGTAGATGCCATGTGGCCTAGTAGTTGTAACATTTCTCGAGCAGTGAGATGAGGCTTTAGCACTGCTTGAGAAGCTAACTGCACCATGCGAAGGCAGTGGGCCTGAGGGAGATAGGCCCTTGCCTTTCTGGTATCCAGCAAAGCTCCTATGAACTCTAAAGACTGAGTGGGAGTTAGACTGGATTTTGGGATGTTTATTACAAGACCCAAATACTGAAGGATACACATTGTGCAGGATAGAGAAGTCCTGGCCTGTGACTCTGTTGGGGCTCGAATGAGCCAATCGTCTAAGTAGGGAAAGATAAATATCCCTAAAGTGCGGAGAAATGCTGCTACGACAGCCATGCATTTTGTGAACACCCTTGGTGCTGAGGCCAGGCCAAAAGGAAACACCCTGTATTGGTAGTGCTTTCCCTGAAAAAGGAACCGAAGGAACCTTCTGTGGGTTGGATGGATGAGAACATGGGTGTATGCATCCTTGAGATCTAGAGAACAAAGCCAATCCTGCCTCTGAAGGTATGGCAGCAGAGACCTGAGAAAAATCATCTTGAATTTCTCTTTGACAAGGAATTTGTTCAATTCTCTGAGGTCCAAGATAGGTCTGTATCCCCCTGTTTTCTTTGGAATAAGGAAATAAGGGGAGTAGAACCCTGTACCCTGCTGATGAATGGGTACTTCTTCTATTGCCCCTTGGGCAAGAAGTATAGTGACCTCCTGCCCTAACAGGTTGATGAGAGAAGTCGGAGAATTGAATGAACTGCCTTACTATTGTGTGAGGGGGCATGCTTGAAAAATGAAGCTTGTACCCCTCCTTTATGACGGAGAGTGTCCAATGCTCTGCTGTTATCTGCCCCCATCTGGGGGCAAAGTGACATAACCTTCCTGGAAGGCTCTGGTCTCCCGAGAGCCAGGAAGGCTAAGTTCTCTAGCTGAAAGTCAAAGGCCTTGTGGAGGCTGAGACTGCTGTGACAGCTGAGGCTTAGCAATCTTTGCTTTCTTCTGTTTGGGTGGTTGCTGACCCTTCTTGACAAACTGACCTGCCGAACGTCCCTGCTGAGCATAGGCAAGATAATATCTTTTCTTCTTAGAAAAGAATGGTTTCTTGAAAGATTTCTTTCTAGCAGGATCAGCTGTGGACTTGGATAACACAGGTACACTACCAAAAAACTGCCTCCAGTTTTGCAACTGATTCCTATAGATTTTGGGGTGCTGAATCCAGGAAAAATAGCCAAAATGTTCCATCACGTCATGTTTTCTTGCAAAATTAGATTTCTTACCCATATAAGGAATGTTCACATAATTTCTTTTTAGCCGACTGCAGTTTATTTTCTTGGCCCAAAATAGAGGTTGTAATGGTTAACTAACTAGAAACACTCCCTCATGATATTTTAGAGTGTTTTGTATTCATTTTATACATTAACAGGACAATTGGGAGGCGGGGGGCTAAATCCAGTACTCGCGCTGGCGCATGTTCTTTCCTGTTCGCCTCGCCTCGTTCGCTCGCGCTCGCTCAAACACGGTGGTTGCGACATGAACGTTCCTGTCAAATTTCAGTTTCTTGCAAGTTCATTATTACCTTTTGTTTGCTCAGTCGTAATCCAGCTTTATTCCGAAGTGGTTCACTACAGTTGTAGTTTGCAGTGCTGTGTATTTGTGATGGCTCACAGAGCCAGAGGTTGCGTCAACTCTCCGGACAGTTTTTGTTTTATTTGTGGGGAATATACCGTGAAAAAGCGGCAGAGGAACATTTCTGCATTTATTAAAAAAGTATATTTCGCCTATTTCGGTTTGAAGTTAGGCGATCAAGACAAACCGTGGGCTCCTCACAAAGTGTGCAAGACATGTGAGGAAGATCTACGCTTATGGATGAAAGGTAAAAAACAAGCATTTCGTTTCGGAATACCTATGATGTGGCGTGAACAAAGAGACCACAGCAGTGACTGCTATTTTTGCTCTTGCATTGTGAAGGGATACAACTTAAAAAATAAGAACGTAATAAGTTACCCCAACCTTCCCTCAGCAATTAGGCCTATGCCTCATAGCAACGAAGTACCTGTGCCTGAACCACCAAAATCTTTGGATCATATTTGTGTGGACGGTTCTGATCATGATGAGACTCATCAGATGGCTTTTCCCGATGAGTCCAGTACTTCCGAGTTTGAAACTGAACCAGATCCGAAACCTGAACTTTTCTCTCAAGCTGAATTGAATGATTTAGTCCGGGATTTAGGACTCCCAAAAGATGCTGCCCAACTGCTAGGTTCTCGGCTTAAACAGAAAAATCTATTGTCACCAGGAACAACTTTTTATTGGTACCGTAACCGCGAGACACAATTTTTGAAGTATTTCAGCAAAGAGGAAGATTTGGTATTTTGCAACGATATATACGGAGTGATGGAAAAGTTTAAACTCAAGTATGATCCTGCTGAATGGCGGCTGTTCATTGATTCGTCAAAAGACAGCATAAAAGGTGTTCTTCTTCATAATGGCAACACATTTGCTTCAGTTCCTATTGCTCACTCTGTTATTCTCCAAGAAAAATACGAGAATTTGGCCCTGATTCTTCAGAAGATTCGTTATGATGAGCATAAGTGGATGATTTGTGGAGACTTTAAAATTCTATCCATGCTATTTGGGCAGCAATCCAGTTTCACCAAGTATCCCTGCTTCCTTTGCTTGTGGGATAGCCGGGCCCGCGACCTACACTGGGGGAAAAAAGACTGGCCAATTCGGGAGTATTTGAGACCCGGTGAGAAAAATGTTCTTCATGAGAGCTTGGTACCTCGTGATAAAAGTTTATTACCACCTCTCCACATTAAGTTGGGTCTCATTAAGCAATTCATCAAGTCCCTTCCAAAAGATGGTGAGTGCTTTCGGTACCTTTGCTCAAAGTTCCCCCGACTTTCTGAAACAAAGCTAAAAGAAGGAGTGTTTGTTGGCCCTGATATAAGGAAACTCATTTCAGATGGAGCATTCGCTGAAACGATGTCTGAGAAGGAAAAAGAAGCCTGGGATTCCTTCAAGGATGTTGTTCTCAAATTCTTGGGGAACAGGCGGGATGAGAACTATAAGGATATTGTTGCCAGGATGCTCAATGCCTTCAAAGAACAAGGCTGTAACATGAGCCTGAAAGTCCATTTCTTGCACTCCCATGTGAACTACTTTCCCGAAAACTTGGGGCGTACAGTGAAGAACAAGGTGAAAGGTTTCACCAGGACATCAAGGACGCAGAGAGAAGGTACCAAGGAAGATGGAACACCACTATGATGGCTGATTTCTGCTGGTTGCTGCTGCGGGAAACCCCAGATGAAAAATACGCCAAGCAGCGCACCAAGAGAAGCATTCGGGGGAAGAAGAAACGGGCCCACCAGGAGATTGATTGACCCAAGAATGACTTTAAAATCTAAACTGTGTTGACAAATATCGTGTTTTTACTAAACTTTGAAATAAAAATTTGCTAGTTATTACCACAGTGTCGGATCTCATTTATTAGAATTTTATTTTCACACCATCGGGTGTTTGTCTTCATGTATTGCAATGGTGCGGTTTGCGTTTTCTATTCTTACATACATACCTGTACAACATTTTTTGCACATTTCTTTGCTTTGCTTTGTGTCTAACCTCGCTCTTATATGCTCAATGTTTGTGCACATGTATGTGGCTGTTTTATGTGCAGACAATTTTGCTACCATCACAGTGTGTTTTGTTGACATTACTCTATTCTTATGTGCTGCCTTGTTACAATTTTCTTTATTCTTATTTGAATAACTACTAAACAATTAGTATAAAGAATTCATCCAAGAAACTTTTATGTCGATCGCACTCAATCTGAAACGTTCACCTCAAACTGCTAACCCAATGTAGCAAAAAATCTGTACGTGATGGAGCAAATTGGTTACCAGATTTGGATTCAGCGCACCAAAAAACGTAAAAATCAATCGAAACATTAGAGGTAGTTTAAAAAAATTTTTTTTAGTGTACCTGTGTAATCTATCCAAGGTGGAGTTTTCAGCATCCATCTCATTGGCCTTTTCTTGCCAATCTCTACCAAACAGGTTCTCACCAGTACAAGGGATGTTTCCCAATTTGTCTTGTACCCAGAGCTCCAGATCAGATGCCTGGAGCCAAGCAATTCTACGTGCACCTATGGCAATAGCAGAGGTTCTGCTTATGCACTCAAAGCAGTCAAAGGCTGCACGGTTGGCAAATTTAGAAACATCTTGGGCATGTTTGACCAAAGTGAGAAAATCCTGTCTTCTATCCTCAGGAAGAATAGGACTTAAAGCTTCTAAATCATCTGTGACCTCCTTCAGGAACATTCCCATGTAGAGACTATAGGAACTGATCCTGGCAGAAAGCATGGAAGCTTGAAAGACCCGACGTCCAAAAGCATCCAGGGTTCTGCACTCAAGTCCTGGAGGATTAGAGGCATGCCTCTTTGCACTCTTGATCCTTCTCATAGCTGATTCCACTACAATAGAGTGGTGAGCAAGCTGAGTCTTTTGGAAACCAGGACAAGGAGGGACTTGATACATAGCATCCAGTCTGTGAGAATGAGGAGAGGTGGTAAGAGGTGTCTCCCACATCCTTAACATGAGATCATATAAAATCTCATGAATGGGCAAGGTAGCTGCCTCCTTAGGAGTTTTGGGATATTGTAGAATTTCCAACTCCTTGGCCCTTGGCTCTGTTTCAGAGGCCACAGTAATAGACATACCCCGAGCCACCTCCCTGATAAAATCCTGGAAGGAAATATCCTCTGGAGGAGACATCCTGCGCTTAGGGGAGGAGGGCTCCTCTGGGAGAAGCATTCCTGCATCGACAGAACTGTCAGAATCCTCAGATTCTTCTGAGGACTTGAAGTACCGTCTGTCTGGATGCTCTTGAAAAGCCCGATACCCGTACCGACCAAAGTCGGTACCAGAGGGCATCGGATGCTCGGTAACGGTACAGATGCTGGGGCCGGTACCGGGGGAATTGTCTGTCGTGGTTCTGAGGGCATTGATGCTGCAAGGAGAGCTGCCAGACTTCGCTCAATAGCCAGGAATCTCTGGTCTATCGACGCTGCCAATGCCTGGATGTCGGTACCGGAGAAGACCGCCGGTCCCCCAGAGCATGGCACCAGTAGTTCTGCCGAGGTCGAGGCCTCGAGAACATCCTGGAGCCCCGATAATGCTTTGGAAGCCGAAGCCTCCCACCGGGGCAATTTTGCCGGTGCAGAATCTTCAAGGGCAACACCGGAGGCATCTCGATGCTTAGAAGGAGATCTACCCTTTGAGGACCGGCTGGATTTATGTTTAGTTACCTGAGATCCACGGGAGGAAGAGGAAGCCCTGGAAGACGTCGATGCCACCGAAGCTGCATCAGAGGGAAACAGGGTACTGAGCTTAGCAGCTCGGTTCTGCCGACCTCTTTTAGACATCATGGCGTAGGACATAGAATCTGTGATGGAGTGGTCAGGACCTAAACATTTTAGATACCATTCATGGGTGTCGGTGACGGAAATAGTACCGCCACACTTGGTGCACTTTTTGAAACCTGAAGCAGGTTTCTCCATTGTAAGAAAAGGTTTTGGGCCTAAGGCCCAAAAAGGTGCGTGCACCTGAAGAAAATAGGAAAAAATGTAGAATTTTTTTTTTTTAAAGACAGAAAATAAGAAGAAAAAAACAGCGGTACTGGTAAAGCATTGAGGAAGGCAGACGCGACTAGAAAAAAGAAAGAAATAAAGAATTCTTCTGCAGTGATAGGAACACGACCTGCTGGCTCCGCGGAAAAAGAAGAACTGGAGAGAGGCAGTTGGGAAAGGCAGGAAGGCAGCACGCAGGCGCTGTGGGATGCTCCCAAAAGCTTTCTAATTGGACGCTGGGGAGCATTCCCGCACAGGCTCTGTCGGTACCGACGATACCCATATGTGATGGTTACATTCCTGCTTGTTCCTGGAGATTACTAAACACTGAACTCAGTTTAAGCAAAAATCATGTTAGGCAAAATCCAAGTGTGGCTCTTTTATAAAAAAATGCTGACCTTTACATGCATTTGAATCTTCAGGATGCAAGAAATGTAGTATAATATAATCTTTAAGGAGCTATCTGCTAATACTGGCCATAGCTGGGTTTTTTTTTTTTAATTAATCTTCCTCTTACATAGGGCACATGCTAAAGAACACTACCTCCCTTCCATTATGTTTAGGCTTCAGTTTATGTCATTTTAAGAACTCAAAGTAGTTTTGTCAAAATAAATACAGCATAATAAAATAAAATATAATAAACAAAGGAAAAACAATGCATCTTTGATGGCTCCTTTCCACCCAAGGTAAGCCATTTATGGGCAGCTTAGGCACAAGTATGCTAGCATCAGATGAGGGTCAAGGCCAAAATAAACCAGCCCTCCCTGACTCAAATCAGTGCTGAGGTTCAGCTACAGCATGGTAGTGATGGCACCTTGTAGATTCTTCTCATCTTTGTACAATTCACAGATTCTACTGTCCAAAAAAAACAAAAAAGATAAAATGCAGTAAAATAGGAATTTGATTCACTTATCTACACAACAGCTCCTTGGCCTTTAGTCAGGTGGTGTGGCCGTTCTCCGGTGCATATGCTTCAAGAGGGCAGGAGCAGCACAAAGCCTGGACCATATGCAAGAGTGGACAGCCTCAAGCCACAAACTAGGCCTTAGGGATAACCATGCTCCTAGGGGGATGTCCATTAAAGGGCATTAACTATTAATGGAGCAATAACATGGGAAAAACACATGTGATAACAGCTAAACACAGGCCCAATGCAGATAGAGCAGGGAATTTTTCATGCTATCTGCATACTGCACAAGTTAGCAGTGCCTGAGCCACAAACAGTGACCGTGAGCATCACCAGTGCATGGTAACATTTTGCCTACATCACAGGTCCAGCTAATCTCACCTCAATGGCTGGCATTAGCTGCTTCTGTGATCTCATCTCATTATATGCTGGGGAAATATTGTGTACGCCCCCCCAAAAGATAATAGCTGACAGTGGCAGCTAACATGGCACTACTTGCATTAATGCTTGCTGTTATCTGCAAAAGCCTTATGCCCTGTAGTAGACATACTCCTTAGTATCAGAAGTTTTCAAGTCTGAAATGACAACAGTCCAGCTAAAGCTCTAATCGTAAGGTGCAGATACACTGGGCGATCCAAACATAATACAACCTGTAACAAAACTCTAGTTAATTGGGATGCAGGGTGTGCACAAAAGCGTAGTATGCACCTGTAACAGGTGTTCTCCGGGAACAGCCAAGAATCAGTCCATACGGATGGGTGACGGACAGCACCAAGAGGCCACGCAGAAGCATGTCCCTCAGCTTTCCAAGAAAGCCTTTGGGAGATGCACCACACATGCATAGTGCCCTTCCTACCCAAGGGTACCATCGTGCCTGTCTAAAGACACAGCTAAGACATCAAAAATTTAAATACGGTAAAGAAGCAACCGCAAGGGGAGAAGGGAGGGTTGTGAGGATCAATTCCTGCTGTGCCCAGAGAACTACACTTTCTCTGCGAACAGGCAGAAGTCAGTCCTCACCTATGGGACATCCCAGCTACAGGTTACCACAAACCTGTACAAAAAGCCACAGCAACCATATAAGGTGAGGCATGAGCGGCAGCAGTTGAGCACCGAGAAACTCTCACAAGATACAAGTGTCCAGCAGGAAACCAGCACTCCAGTAGCCTGAACACAGAAGGGTAGGAATTGCCTACACCCCGAAGAAATTATGGAGCACAGCCAAGCAGTAATGAGCTGCAGAGGTATAGACTGAAGACTAGGTGGCAGTCTACAAGATTTCCATAACAGGTACAGAACACAGATTTGCTACAGAGATAGCCATAGCTCCGATGCGGTGTGTCATGACCCGGTAATCTAGTGAGATCCCAGCCTGCTCATAGGTAAGAGCAATGCAGTCCATCATCCAAGTGAACAGAGTTTGCTTAGTTACTGGAAGCCCCAAGTAACTGGGGTCATAGGAGACAGAGGCGCTTTGCTGTAGCCCTGAAGCCATTGCAGATAGGACACACCCCTTTTACAATCCAGATTAGGGAGAACAGTCTCTGCCTTGCCAGCACCAAGGCCTAGGGAAGAAGGTAGGGATCACCACCTCCTGAGCGAGGTGGAGGGAGGGGACACCACCTTTGGCAGAGACTTGGGGCATCATGTAGAACCTTGTGCAGGGCAGCTCTGCCATCAGAGCCTGTAGCTTGCTGACCCTATGAGCAGACACAAATGCCACAAGAAAGACAACCTTCCAGGAAAGGTATCACAGGTGGTAGGTAGCCAGGGGGCTCAAACGGCAGCTTAGTGAGCTGTGAGAGCACCACATTGAGGTCCCGCTCTGCCATTGCTGGGCAGATGGGGGACTTAGACAGCATAAGGCCCCTCAGAAACAAAAGATCAGGAGCTGAGCAGAGAGGGGCTTGCCCTCGACAGAGTGGTGGTGTACTGTAATAGGGCTCAGGTACACTCTGAGTTAGACTTCAGTGCCACCTGTGAGAGGTGGAGTAGAAACTGAAGCACCAGCTGCACCAAGCAGGAGAAAAAGGTTTGCCCGTCTCTTGGTGCACCACATCAAAAAGAGACACCATGTATTAGGTACAATTTTATTAGTATAAGCAGCCAAAGCAACCCTTAGTAAGTAAAGAACTTAAAGATCTAAACACAAGCTTTAAACTAAGATGCAGACAGCAGTCCAGCAGCTAGATGGGGGCTTTCCAGTCTTTTGCATTGAGTGTCACATGTATGATTTTCTCCCAGTTGGTGAGAGGTCTTACGTGTGCACTAGGTGCAAGGAGCTCTTTGCTCTCAGGGAATGAGTCCGTTCTCTAGAGGCTAGAGTAGCAGACTTGGAAGACATAAGAAAGACAAAGAGGTACATAGATGAGACCTACAGGGATATAGTCCTGAAGTCCCACCTCCAGTCTGGCAGCATCCCTGTTGGCATGAAGAGAGGTCACATGACAGGACAGCATCACCCTGGTGTGGCAGGAAGTGATCCTGTAACTAGGACCTGTCCTCCAGGTGATGTAAAATCCTCCTGCACTGAGGAAGTTTCACCAGGGCCATATGCCCTTGAGGGAAGGGTTAGGACAGCTGTTAATAGTTGGTGATTCAATCATTAGGGATGCAGATAGCTGGGCAGCTGGTGGACATGAGGATTGCCTGGTAACATGCCTGCCTGGTGCAAAGGTAGCAGACCTCACGAACCACCTAGATAAGGTCTTAGACAGTGCTGGGGAGGAGTCTGCTGTCTTGGTACATGTCAGTACCAATGACATAGGAAAATGTGGGAGGTTCTAGAGGCTAAATTTAGGCTTTTAGGTAGTAAGTTGAAATCCAGAACATCCAGGCTAGCGTTCTCCAAAATGATTCCTGTTCAACACGCAGGACCCAAAAAGCAGGCAGAGCTCTGGAGTCTCAATGTGTGGATGAGACGATGGTGCAAGGATGATGGTTTTGGATTTGTGGGGAACATTCTGGGGAAAGGAGGAGCTCTTCCAAAGGGATAGGCTTCAGCTTAATCAGAATGGATCCAGGCTGCTGGCATTAACCTTTAAAAAGGAGATAGAGCAGCTTTTAAACTAGATAATAGGGGAAAGCCGACAATCGCAAAAGAGTGCATGGTTCAGAAGAATGTATCCTTGAAGGATACTACCAAAAGCAGAGAGGTTCCAAAAAAAAGAGTAAAGTAGTCCAAATGCCCTCAAGTATTGAGCAGGCAGAGCTTAAAGATCCCAAACTACCCATGCCTAGCAATAGCCAAATTAATATAAAATACAGTCTCTAAAATGCTTGCATGCAAATGCTAGAAGTCTAAAAAATAAGATGGGAGAGTTAGAATATATAGCACTAAATGAGAGGTTAGATATGATTGGAATCTCAGAGACATGGCGGAAGGACGACAACCAGTGGGACACTGTGATACCTGGGTATAAACTATTTCATACTGATAGAGCTGATCAAATTGGTGGAGGGGTTGCACTCTATGTTAGAGAGGGCATTGAGTCAGAAAGAATTAAAGTTTTGCTGTAGAATCTATATGGATTGAAATACCATGTAAAAAGGGGAAGGCGATGGCAGTGGGGGGTGTACTATCAAACACCTAACCAGAATGAACAAATAGATAATGAAATGCTCAAAGAAAATCAGGGAAGCTAAAATATAGTTACTCACCAGTAACTGGTGATCTCCGGGAACAACAGGAATTTAGTCTTCACATATGGGTATCGTCGGTACTGACAAAGCCTGCGCGGGAACGCTCCCCAGCATCCAAGAAAGCTTTTGAGAGCATCCCACAGCGCCTGCTTGCTACCTTCCCACCTTTCCCAACTGTCCCTCTCCAGTTGAGTTTAAAGCTGAGACCAAGAGAGAGGGAAACAGAGAAAGAGAGATAGAAAGATACAACTCCTAGGGGAGGTGGGTGGGTTGTGAAGACTAAATTCCTGCTGTTCCCGGAGATCACCTGTTACAGGTGAGTAACTATGCTATATCCAGGAACAAGCAGGAATGTAGTCTTCACATATGGGGACTCCCTAGCTGCAGATGCCAGGAGAAACCGCAGAAGTTGTGTGCCCTTGTGAAAGTGCTCCACTTCCCCCCCATGGATCTCTGGTATCCTACCAGGGATGGTGGGTAGGAATAGATTAAGTATGGAATAGGTGTTGAAGAACAGCCTGACCAAACAAGGCATCCCGGCAGGAGTCCTTGTCTAAGCAGTAATGGGCTGTAAAGGTATGAACAGAGGCCAAAGTAGCTGCTCAACAGATGTCGTCGATAGACACAGAGTGAAGATGAGCCATAGAGTTTGCCATGGTTCTCACATTGTGAGCTGTGACATGGCCTTCAAGAGAAAGGTACTTAGTATCATAGGCAAAAGAAATACACTGTGCAATCCAGCTGGACAGTGTTCATTTGGAGACTGGAAGTCCCAAATGACTAGGATCAAAAGCAACGAAGAGTTGAGAGGACTTTCTATGTTGCTGTGTCCTTTGCAAGTAAAAGGCCAAAGCCCTTTTACAGTCCAAAGTATGAAGATTCCTTTCTGCATTTGAGGCGTGAGGCCTTGGGAAAAATACAGGAAGGTAAACGGCTTAGTTTAAATGAAAAGGTGATACCACCTTTGGCATAAAGTGTGAATGAGTCCTAAGGACTACCTTATCATGATGGAACCTTGTATAAGGAGGAACCGGCACCAATGCTTGCAATTCGCTGATGTGATTGCAATAAGAAAGATGACCTTCCAGGAAAGGAATTTCAAAGAAGTAGTAGCTAATGGTTCAAAAGGCGGCTACATGAGCTGCCCAAGAACCAGATTTAAATCTCGCTATGAGAGGATGAAGTTGTCCATTTAGAGGTTTGAAAGAAGCTGCAATAGCACTCAAATGAACTCTCACTGAATTGGTCTTAAGCCCTGTATTAGACAAATGAAGGAGATACTCCAGTAATGATTCCAGAGGTATCGCAAGAGGGTCAAGACCCTTCTGCGAGCACCATATGGTAAAATTTTTCCACTTGAAAGAATAAGAGCGTCTTGTGGAAGGATTCCTGGAAGCATAAAGGATATCCTTTACCTGCTGAGAAAGGTTAAGACCATGAAGTTTTAGGCTTTCAGCAACCAGGACCTGAGATGCAGAGACTAGGGATTGGGATGCCATAGCATCCCGTCCTCCTGAGAAAGGAGGTCTGGAGCAGATCTTAACTCCAGAGGCGGAGCTTGAGAGAGATGTAGGAGCAGAGGGTATCACATTTGCCTTGGCTAATGTGGAGCTATGAGGCTCATATGACCTCTGTCTCCCTGAAGCTTGAACAGGGTTTTGGGAATTAGGGGAATGGGTGGAAAGGCATACAGGAAGTCCTGGCCCCAATGGAGGAGGAAAGCATCCCTGGCCCGACAACCCTGAGCCGGAATTCTGGAACAGAACCGGGGAGGTTTGGCATACAGCGGACTTACAAAGAGGTCTATGTCCAGGGTTCCCCAAATTTGAAAAATCTTGGCCACTTGGTCTGCATGGAGACCACTCGTGTGGAAGCAGAACTCAACTGAGTCTGTCTGCCCAAGAGTTTTGAATGCCTGGAAGATACACCGCGAGGAGATGAATCTGATGCTCTCTGGTGAGGGCCCATAGTTGCAAAGCTTCGTTGCAGAGCGACAGAGAGTCTGTTCCGCCCTGCTTGTCCACATAGAACATGGCTACCTGATTGTCCATTTGAACTAGGACTGTCTTGTAGCTGAGCTGGATGTGGAATACTCGAAGAGCAAGGAAGATCGCTCTGAGTTCAAGGAGATTGATGTGTAGATAGGTCTCCTGTGGTGTCCATGTACCCTGGGTAGAGAGGCCTTGCAGGTGGGCTCCCCAACCCACCTGTGAGGCATCTGTTGTCAAAGTGGCTTGGGGTGGGGGTTGTTGGAAAGGGAACACCACCAAAAGGTTTTTGGGGTGACTGCCACCATTGGAGGGACAAAATAAGACGATCTGAGTTTGTTATTTTGTCTGATAGGCTACCTGATGCCTGAATCCATTGAGTGGATAAAGTCCACTGGGCTGCCCTCATATGGAGGCGAGCATAAGGAACCACATGCACTGTGGATGCCATGTGGCCTAGCAACTGTAACATTTCCCGAGCAGTGAGGTGAGGTTTTAGCACTGCTTGGGAATCTAACTGCACAATTCGAAGGCAGCAGGGCTGTAGAAGATAGGCCCTTGTCTGTCTGGTATCCCGCAGAGCTCCTATAAACTCTAGAGACTGAGTGGGAGCAAGGTTGGATTTTGGGAAGTTTATGACAAGTCCCAAATACTGAAGGATGCGCATTGTGCGAGAGAGAGAAATCCTGGCCTCTGGCTCTGAAGGGGCTCGAATGAGCCAGTCCTCTAAGTAAGGGAAGACGAATATTCCCAGGGTGCGAAGAAATGCTGCCACCACAGCCATGCATTTTGTGAACACCCTTGGTGCAGAGGCCAGGCCAAAAGGAAGAACCCTGTATTGGTAGTGCTTCCCTTGAAATAGAAAGCAAAGGAACTTTCGATGAGTTAGATGGATGAGAACAGGAGTGTACACATCCTTGAGATCTAGAGAACAAAGCCAATCCTGACTCTGAAGGTATGGCAGCAGAGTTCCTAGAGAAATCATTTTGAACTTCTCTTTGAACAGGAATTTGTTCATTTCTCTGAGTTCCAAAATGGGTCTGTGTCCTCCTGGTTTTTTTTTTGGAATAAGGAAATAGGGGGAGTAGAACCCTGTACCCTGTTGGAGAATGGGTACCTCTTCTATTGCCCCTTGGGCAAGAAGCATAGTGACCTCTTGACCTAACTGGGCGTTGAGAGAGGTCTGAGAATTGAACTGTCTTACCATTGTAGGAGGGGGCATGCTGAGGAAATGAAGCTTGTACCCCTCTCTTACAATGGACAGAGTCCAATTTTCTGCTGTTATCTGCCCCCATCTGGGGGCAAAATGACAACCTTCCTGGAATGGTGGAAGGCTCTGGGCTGTTCAGGGCCAGGAAGGCAAAGTTCTCTAGATAGGAGTCAAAGCCCCTGTGGAGGCTGAGTCTGCTGAGCCGGTTGAGGCTTAGCAGCTTTTGTTTTTCTTTGCCGAGGTTGTTGCTGCTGTCCCTTTTGGGCAGACTGACCTAAGCAATGCCCCTGCTGGGTATAGGAGGGGTAAAACCTCTTCTTCTTCTTACTGAAGAATGGTTTCTTGTAGGATTTCTTCCTTGCAGGATCAGCTGTAGATTTAGACAATCTATCCAATGTGATATTGTCAGCATCTATCTCATTAGCTTTTTCCTGCTAGTTCTTGCCAAAGAGATTCTCTCCTATGCAAGGAATATTCCCCAGTTTATCCTGTAACCAAAGTTCCAAGTCAGATGCCTGGAGCCAGGCAATCCGACGTGCACCTATGGCAATAGCATAGGTTCTGCTTATGCACTCAAAGCAGTCAAAGACTGCACGGTTTACAAACTTGGAAACATCTTGAGCATGTTTGACAAGTGCAAGGTAATCTTGTCTCTAATCATCAGGAAGGAGAGGGCTCATAAGCTCTAAATCTCCAGTGACTTCCTTAAGGAACATTCCCATATATATTATATAGGAACTGATCCTGGCAGAAATCATGGAAGCCTGGAAGGTTCGACATCCAAAGGCGTCAAGAGTCCTACATTCACGTCCTGGAGAATTAGATGCATGTCTTTTTGCACTTTTGATACTTCTCATAGCTGATTCCACCACCATGGAATGGTGTGGTAGCTGAGTCTTTTGAAATCCAGGACAAGGAGGAACTCGATACATGGTGTCGAGCCTTCGAGAGTGAGAAGTGGTTAGAGGCGTTTCCCACATCCTTAACATGAGATCATGCAAGATCTCATGAATGGATAAGGTAGCTGCCTCCTTGGGAGCTTTAGGGTATTGAAGGATTTCCAATTCCTTTGCCCTAGGCTCTTTTTCAGGAGCCACTGTGATTGAAAGACATTGAGCCACATCTCGGATAAAATCCTGAAAGGACATATCCTCTGGAGGAGACATCCTATGTTGAGGAGAAGAAGAATCCTCAGGAAGAAGTACTCTGGTATCGACAGAGCTATCAGAGTCTTCAGACTCATCCGAGGATTCAAAGTATCTCCGATCTGGGTGATCGTGCAAGGCATGATACTGGTACCGATCAAAGTCGGCATCGGAGGGGTCCGGTACCGACTTGTCGATATCAGAAGGATAAGCATGACTCGGTCCCGGTAGAATACTTGCCAATGTCGATGCAGTCGGTACCGGCTGAATTGTCTGAAGCGGTTTCAAGAGCATCGAGGCCATGAGAAGAGCCACTAGACTGCGTTCAATAGCCAAGAATCTCTGGTCTATCGACACTGCCAATGCTTGGGTATCGGTACCAGATGAAGCAACCGGTACCCCAGAGCATGGCACCAGTAGTTCTGCCGAGGTTGGGGCCTCGAGAACATCCTGGAGCCCCGTTAGTGCTTTGGAAGCCGAAGCCTCCCGCCAGGGCAATTTTGATGGTACAAGTCCCTCAAGGGCAACGCCAGAGGCATCTCGATGCATAGAAGGAGATCTACCCTTTGAGGACCAGCCAGATTTATATTTAGTTACCTGAGATTCACGGGAGGAAGACAAAGCCCTGGAAGACATCGATGCCACAGACGCCGCATCGGAGGGAAAAAGGGTGCTAAGTTTAGCAGCTTGGTTTTGCCAGGCCTCTTCGACATCATCCCACAGGCAACACACTCCGAAATAGAGTGGTCAGGACCTAAACATTTGAGGCACCACTCATGGGTGTTGGTGACAGAGACGGTACCGCCACACTTGGAACACTTTTTAAAACCTGAAGCGGGTTTTTCCATTTTAGAGGAAAGTTGGGCCTAGTGCCCAAAATGGCACGTGGCACCTGAGGAGAAAATAGCTAGAAAAGACTCCAGAAGTTTTTTTTTTTTTTTTAAAGAAAAAAGAAAGAACCACCTGCAGTACCAGTGTAGTGTCGAGGGAAGGCAGATGCGACCACAAAAAAGAAGAATAAAAGGGAATATTTTCTGCGATGACAGAATGTTTTCCACGGAGCCGACAGGTCGCACAAAGAACTGGAGAGGGACAGTTGGGAAAGGCAGGAAGGCAGCACGCAGGCGCTGTGGGATGCTCCCAAAAGCTTTCCTATTGGACGGTGGGGAGCATTCCCGCACAGGCTCCGTCAGTACCGACGTTACTCATATGTGAAGACTACATTCCTGCTTGTTCCTGGAGATCAAAAGTTACAGCACAGCAATAATAATGGGTGATTTCAATTACCCCAGCATCGACTGAGTCAGTATCACAGCAGGACATGCTAGGGAGATAAGGTTCCTAGATGAAATAAATGACTGCTTCTTGGAGCAGCTGGTTTATGAACCAACCAGAGGGGAAGCCATATTGGACCTGGTCCTTAGGGGAACACCAGATCTGGTGCAAGAGATAAGGGTGTTGGGGCCACTTGGCAATAGTGATCATAGCATGATCATGTTTGATTTAATTAGAGGAGGAGGAATAGTAAGGAAATCCACAGTACTACCTTTTAACTTTCAAAAGGGAGACTATGATAAAATGAGAAAAATAGTTAAGAAAAAACTAAAAGGAGCAGTTGCAAAGGTTAAAGACTTACATCAAGCTTGGGTGTTGTTGAAAAATACTATCTTGGAAGCCCAGACCAGCTGTATGCCACGCTTTAAGAAAAGTGGAAGGAAGTCCAAAAAATTGCCAGCATGGTTTAAAGGTGAGGTCAGAGAGGCTGTTGTTGCCAATAAAGCATCTTTCAGGAAATGGAAAAAAGAGCAAAATGACGAAACCTGGAAACAGCACAAGCACTGGCAAGTTAAACGCAAGGCATTGATAAGGCAGGCAAAGGGAGAATTTGAGAAGAAACTTGCTGCGGAAGCAAAAACGCGAAATACTTTTTCAAGTACATTCGTAGCAAAAAACCTGTGAGAGAATCAGTAGGTCCATTAGATGATAGAGGGGTTAAAGGGGCACTAAGAGGCGACAAGGCAATAGCGGCGAGACTGAATGAATTCTTTGCTTCGGTCTTTATTGAAGAAGATATAGGGATGTTACCCATGACTGAAGTGATATTTAAAGGTGCGAAAGAATTGAAGGAAATATCGATACATCGGGAAGATGTATTACAACTCTTAGATAAACTGAAGAGTAGCAAATCACCTGGGCCAGATGATATACATCCAATGGTGTTGAAAGAACTGAAATATGAGATTGCAGACCTGCTATTAGTAATCTGTGAACTATCATTAAAATCATCTCTAATACCTGAAGATTGGAGGATGGCGAACGTAACACCAATTTTTTAAAAAGGGTTCCAGGGGTGATGCGGGAAACTAGAGACCGGTGAGCCTGATATCAGTACCAGGAAAAATGGTAGAAACAATCATAAAGAACAAAATTGCTGAACATGTAGATAGTCTTGGCTTAATGGGAGACAGCCAAAATGGCTTTAGACAAGAAAGATCTCGTCTTACTAATCTGTTATGTTTTTTTGAAGGTGTGAATAAACAGGTATTTATTTGGTTTTGTATACCACACTATTTAAAATCAGTGCAGTTTACATATGAACAAACAAGACAGTCCCTACTCTTACGAGCTCACAATCTAAATTAGGACAAAGGTGAGTCAGTTGATATAGTGTATTTGGACTTTCAGAAAGCCTTTGACAAGGTCCCTCATCAGAGACTTTTGGCAAAACTAAAGAGTCATGGGATAGGAGGCAGTGTACTATTGTGGATCAGGAACTGGTTAAAAGATAGAAAGCAGAGGGTTAGGGCTAAATGGCCAATTTTCACAATGGAGAAAGGTGAATAGTGGTGTACCCCAGGGATCTGTGCTGGGTCCGCTGCTTTTTGACATTCATAAATGACCTGGAAAAGGGAATAACGAGCGAGGTTATCAAATTTGCAGATGACAAAAAACTATTTAAAGTTGTTAAAACCCAAGAGGATTGTGGAAGATTGCAAGACTGATAAATTGGAAGACTGGGTATCAAAATAGCAGATGAAATTTAATGTGGACAAGTGCAAAGTTATGCACCTAGGAAAGAACAACTCAAACTATGGTTACACGATGCAAGGTTCCACATTAGGAACCACCACCCAGGAAAAAGATTTAGGCGTCATTGTGGATAACATGTTAAAACCCTCCGTCCAATGTGCAGCGGCAGCTAAGAGAGCAAATAGAATGCTAGATATCGTAAGGAAGAGAATGGAAAATAAAACAAAGGATATTATAATGCCGCTATATCATTCCATGGTGAGAGCACACCTTGAATATTGTGCACAATTCTGGTCACCGTATCTTAAAAAGGATATAGAGTTATTAGAAAAGGTTCAGAGAAGAGCCACCAAAATGGTAAAGGGGATGGAAGGATACCCCTATGAAGAAAGGCTAAAAAGGTTAGGGCTCTTTAACCTGGTAAAGAGATGGCTGAGGGGAGATATGATAGAAGTCTATAAATTAATGAATGGAGTGGAATGGGTAAATGTAGATCAATTGTTTACATTATCAGAATATAGAAAGACTAGGGGACATGCAATGAAGCTACAGGGTAAACTATTTAAGACTAATAAAAGAAAATATTTTTTCAATGTGTAATCAAACTCTGGAATTTGTTACCGGAGGATGTAGTAAAGGCTGTTAGTGTAGCTGGGTTTAAAAAAGGTTTGGACAAGTTCCTGGAAGAAAAGTCCATAAACCATTATTAAGAAGAGACCCAGGATATCAATGCTTGACCCAATACAAGCATTGTGGAACCTGTGTCTTTTGGGGAAACTGCTAGGTATGTATGACCTAGATTGGCCACTGTTGGAAACAGGATACTGGGCATGATGGACCTTGGTCTGACCCAGTATGGCATATCTTATGTTCTTATGAAGGTGTATGCCCTTCTTGTGAAGGCCTTGCAGGAGGCCGGAAGGACCTCCATGTCATGTGTGAGGTTAAAGAGAGCCAGTGCTACCCTTTCAGCAGCCATGCTGTGAGCAACAGGGACCCCAGGTTGGGGTGCAGAAGAGAGCCCTCCTTCTGTGAGAGTAGTCTTGGAGCACAGCCCAGGGGAATCGGGGGTGCCACAGAGAAGCAGCAGGAACCAGGGTTGCCTGAGCCACCAGGGGGAGGGGGCTGCCACAGTCAGTGATGCCCTGTCTTGCTGGACCATGAAGAGGGTCTTGGTGACCAGTAATGTCAGCAGGAAGGTGTAAAGGAGGTCTTCCATCCATGGAGGAGCGCATCCGCGCCACCTGGAATGGGTGCGGCTGGTGGGAGCAGAAGCAGGACCACCATGTGTTGTCCAGGCTGGCAAACAAGTCCACTAGGTGGATGCCCCAGAGTCAGAAAAGCCAGAAGGACAGTCGGGGGGTCTAGCCACCGCTCTTGTGGCTGGAGGATCCTGCCCACCAGGGTGTTGTCCAGGCCCAGGAGGTAGATCGCCCGCAGGAGCATCCCTTGCATGTCACATATGAGGAGAGGGCTACTGCCTCCTGGTAGAGGGAATACGAACCTGTGCCTCGTTGTTTGCTGACATAGAACATTCATTGCTGGTCCAGACGGACAAACAGGTTGCACTGGTGCTGCAACCGGTGGCGAAAAGCTTGGAGGGCCAGGAGGTTGATCTGAAAATGGCACTCTGTCTGGGGCCACATGCCTTGCTTTCAGAGGTCCTTGCAATGAGCTCCCCATCCTCGGAGGTAGATGTCTGTAGTGAGGACCTCTGGGGGAGAGGGGGGTGCCTGGAAGGGCATCCCAGCTTGAAAGTGGCAGGGGATCTGTCACCAGTCAAGGGAGTCTGCCAGATGGTGGGTCACCTTTACCCTGTCTCAAAGCCTGTCCATGGTTTGTGTCCACTAGGAGCTGAGGCACCACTGAGCTACCCTCATATGCAGGCAGGCATACGGGGTTACATGGATGGTGGAGGTCATGTGGCACAGCAGGTGGAAGAGAAGGCGAGCAGGCACCAACTAGTGGTGTTGCACTTCTGCAGCTAGCACCCTGAGGCGCTCTGTCCTCCTCAGGATGGAGGAAGGCCTTGGCCTGGAGGGAGTCCAGCTGAACCCCTATGAACTCCAGGCACTGTGCTGGAGAGAGGTGGGGCTTGGAGTAGTTGATGACGAACCCCAGATGCTACAGTTCGTGGATGGTGCGCTCTGTACCTCTGCCACTGTGCCTCTCCTTATGAACCAGTTGTCCAGATGCGGAAAGACAAAGGCTCATTGGAGACAAAGGTGGGCTGCGACCACCACTAGGCACTTGAAGACCCTTGGCGATGATGCCAGTCTGAAGGCTAGCACCCTGTATTGGTAGTGACCTCCTCCCACCACGAACCAGAGGTATTGTCGGTGGGTGGGATGTATCAGGATGTGTGTATAAGCATCCTTCAGGTCTAAGGAGCATAGCCAGTCTCCCTGCTGGAGGTAAGGCAGCAGTGTTCCAAGGGAGAGTATCTTGAATTTCTCCCTCACCAGAAATCTGTTAGTCCCAGAGGTCCAGGATGGGTTTGAGGCCTCCTGTCTGCTTGGGAATGAAGAAATATCTAAAGTAGAAGCCTTTGCCCCAGAGATGTTTGGCCACTGGCTCCACCGCCCTATCCTTGAGGCAGCCTGTGAGCTAGGTGAGGAGCAGAGTTTGGCAAAGGAGAGGCCTTACAGGTTTTCCTGGGAAGAACAAGGGTGGCGTCTGTTGCAGGTGAGGAGGTATCCCTCCTTGACTACTTGCACCCAGGAGTCGGAGGTGATGAAGGACCACCTGTGGGCAAACAGGGCCAGACGCCCTCCTGTGGGATGCTGAGGGCCTCCTGAGGGAGAGGCCGCCATACCCCAGGAGTCAAAAACTCCCTCCAGGCTGGGCCAGGACTGGTGCCTGGATCTTAAGGATCTTAGGCTTGCAGGGGTCATGTCCTTGCCCCTTGGACTGTGCCCCTGCTGTGGGGCAGAGGCAGCCTGGTACTACAGGGCATGACCCCTTTCTTTCTCAGGAACAAAGGCTTCTTTCCTGTGGCCTTCTTACGGGGGGTGCACCCAGGTCTTCAAGAGTCTGGTCCTGTTCAGGAACTCAGTCTCTATCTCAGCAGCCTTCTCTGACATGGGTTTTCCAAAGAGATTCTCTCTGGTGCAAGGAACATCGATGAGCTTGTTCTGGACATATTGCTCGAGGTCAGACGACTGCAGCCATGCCTGGTCTCGGGCACCGCTGCCCACAGCTGCCACTCTGGCTGAGGATGTGAAGGCATCGTACACTGCCCAAGACAGGAACTTTGAGCACTCCTTGACTGCCAAAGCTGGTGACTTGAACCGCTGAAGAGGTTCCCCATCGAGGCCTGCAGAGAAACCGGCAAGCTCCCTCGCCATTTCCTTTAGGTACATGCTGATGTACAACTGGTAGGACTGGACTCTGCAAACCAGTATCAAGCCATGGTAGCATTTTCGGCTGAGGGCATCCAAGGCCCAGGCCTCCCTACTCAGGGGCACCAAAGAAAGAGTCTTTTGGCTCGAGTTGCCACATGGCCGACTCAACAATAGAATTGTGAGGAAGCTATGTTTTTTGGAACCCTGGGCTTCAGCAGACTCTGTACATGGAGTCGAGCCGTCTACTCACAATGGGCACAGATGCTGGTGTTTCCTACATTCAGAGGAGGTGGTACTCAAGGATTGGAGGGATAGGAACCGTGAGGGCCTCCTTTAGGGAGAGGGGCCTTGTACTGGAGGATCTCAGGTTCCTCCATGCAGGGGGTCCTCCTCCGCTTCTTTTTCAAATGCGAGTGTTTTGCCATGTCCAGCACAACGTTGAGGAAGGCAAGGACCTCAGGCGGGGAATGGTGCTGGGGCACTGGTATAGACAGGTCAGAGGGCATGTCTTGGTGTCCAGGGACTCCTCGTCCTGTCTCCCAGTCTGACTCGAAGTCAGAGGAAGAATGCAAGGCTCCATGGTCAGGCGCCGAGCCCAAAGGCCCACAACTCCCAGGGGGAGGGGGTGGGGATCTGTGGTCTGAGCCACATGCATTCACTGGAGGGGACAGATATCCTGAGGAATGAGACCTGGCCATCGTCCAAAGCCAATGGGTCTCTTGAGGCAGGTGGCTCTCAAGGACTGGCTTGATGACCAGAGAAGTCCTATATCAAGGGTCCAGTCATGGGGGTGGATGAACCAGACATCAACTCCTGCTGCTGTGCCAGGAGGGCAGTAAAATGTAGTTACTCACCTGTAAAAGATGATCGCTGGGAACAGCAGGAATCAGTCTTCACATATGGCACCAACAGAGCCTGGCATGGGTCCATAGCATCCAATAGAAATGCTTTTGGGAGCGTTCCTCCGTGCATGCATGGCTGCCTTCCCACCTGGTCTCCTCAGTCAGGTGGCTAGCAGAGAAATCATCATCTTTGTATACCAGGAATGAGAAAAAAAATGGGACAACTTGGAGAGGTGGGCAGGTTGTGAAGACCGATTCCTGCTATTCCCGGAGATCACCTGTTACAGGTGAGTAACTACGCTATCTCTAGGAGCAAGCAGGAAGTCAGTTTTCACATATGGGACTCCCTAGCCCAAGACAACAGAGCAAGAGAAGATTCCCATCACAGTTAGAGGTTGCAGCAGGGATCCTACAGACTCAGCTCGTTCAGAGCACTCCTCGCAAGGTAGTCAGATGGGAGATGGGCAAGTTGTCTAAATTTGAAAAAGATTACACAGAACAGCTTGTCCGAAATGAATCTTTGTCCAGGTAATAGTGTGCTGTGAAGGTATGCAAAGAAAGCTATGTTGCTGCTTGGCAGATTTCTGAGATAGGGACAGACCGAAGATTAACTACAGAAGTAGCCATGGCTCTGAAATTATGAGCTGTCACACTGTGAGGAAGAGACAGCCCACCCTGCGAATAAGCAAAGGATATGCAATCTGCTAACCAGTTTGAAAGTGTTCTTTTAGATACTAGTGTCCCCAGATGACTTTGGTCAAAAGAGACAAATAACTGAGAGGATTGGTGATAGCCCTTAGGGCAGTCTAGATAGAACGCCAACACTCTCTTGCAATCTAGGGAACAAAGTTGGTAGCGAGACCAATTGGTTCAGGTGGAAGGAGGAAACCTTCAGCAAGAAATTAGGATGTGCACGCAGGATCACTTTGTCATGGTGAAAAGTATGCAGTTCACCGACTCTGTGAGCTGAAGTGACTGCTATAAGGAAGAGAAGCTTCCATGCTACAAACTTCCAAGGAGCTGAAACCATTGGTTCAAAAGGAGGATGCATGAGTTGTGCAAGAACATTTAGATCCTATAGGGTGGGAGGTGGACAAAAAGGTGGCTTGGTCAGGAGAAGACCACGCATAAATCTGGCTACCAACAGGTGCGCCGAGATAGGACAGTTCCCTAGTGTATGGTGGGAGGCCGCAATGGCAGATAAATGCACTCGCACCGAATTGGTCTCGAGACCAGAAGAGGACAAATAGAGCAGGTATTGAAGCATGTCCAGAATGGGACATGTGAACAGATCCAGTGTTTTAAGAGAACACCAGATGGAAAACCTGCACCATTTAAAAGCATGAGAACGTCTGGTTGAATCTTTTCTTGAAGATAAAAGGATATGCAAAACCTCCTCTTGGAGATCTAAACGTGAGAGGACAAAGTGCTCAGCCTCCACGCTGTCAAGCACAGCGGCTTAAGGCTGGGGTGCAGGAGTGTCCCCTGATCCTGAGAGAGTAGGTTTGGTGAAGAACCGAACCTGAGGGGAGGTGCTTGAACAAGTTGAAGCTCAGGAAACCACGGTTGTCTGGGCCAGTAAGGGGCAATGAGAATCATTTGTCCCCAGACGGCCTGGAGTTTGAAGAGTGTTTTTGCTATTAGTGAAAGGGGAGGGAAAGCATACAGAAGATCCTGACCTCAATGGATGAGGAACACATCCGACGACTCCCTGTGAGGAGAAGGAATCCTCGAGCAGAAGCGAGGGGAGACACAAAGAGGTCTATTAGTGGCAGCCCCCAGAAGTGGAACAAGTGTTGTGTTACTTGAGATTCCAGCATCCTGGGGATGGAGGATCCGGCTTAGCCTGTCAAGTGATTCTCTGCTCTTGGAAGGTAGACTGTCTGAAGGTGAACTTCCTGGGGAACTGCCATGCCATGCATAGGGCTTGAGAGTCTGTTCCCCCTTGCTTGTTTATATAAAACATAGCAACCTGGTTGTCTGTCGGTATGAGGAGAGTGTGTCCCTTGAGTTGGGGAGAGAAGACTGACAGCATTAAAGACCTCTCTGAGCTCTAGAATATTGATATGCAGAAGCGCTTCTTGGGTGGACCAAAGGCCCTGTGTTGTAAGGTCATTGAGATCGGCTCACCAGCCTAATTTCGATGCATTGGTCGTTAGGGTATACTGTGGTGCAGACGTCTGAAAAGGTGACCCTATGACCATGTTCCATGGTGTGCATTACCACTGAAGGTCCACTCTTATTTGTGGAGTGATGCTAATGAGGTTGAATAAGCAACCTGTGAACTGCTTCCACTGTTGTGAGAGAGTCCACTGCCTCACATAGAGATGTGCGTGGGGCACGACATGGACTGTAGAAGCCATGTGACCTAAGCAGCATAGAAATGTTATCGCCGTAACTGATGGTTGCTGCTAGACCTGTGTGGCTAAGGCATTGAGACTGAAGCATCTGTCCTCTGGCAGAAACACCCTTATTACCGTATCTAAATGAGTTCCTATGAACTCAAGGTCCTGAGTTGGCTGGAGATGTGATTTTGGATAATTTATTACAAAACCTAATTCCTGGAGGACATAAATGGTTTGGTTTAGTGCGGAGGTGACTGCTGAAGCAGTCAGCCATTAATAGTCAATTGTCTAAGTAGGGGAACAGAAAGATCCCCAAAGTTCAAAGGTAGGCTGCGACAACTGCCAAACACTTTGTGAAGACTCTGGGTGTTGAGGCCAATCCAAAAGGGAGGGACATTTTACTGATAGTGGTTGTTCTGAAAAACAAACCCAAGAAACCTTCTGTAGTCTGGGTGAATCAGGATGTGTGATGAGAAATTTGTTGAGATTTCTGAGAGCTAATATAGCCCTCCTGTCCTTTTTGGAATTCGGAAATATCTGGAGTAGAATCTTAAGCCCTGCTGGGCCGAGGGAACCTCCTCTTATAGCTCCTTGTCTCAGCAGCGAGAGAATTTCCTGCTGAAGCAGGAAGGAGTGAAGGAGATCCAGGGAGGGTTGTCCAACAAAGTGAGTGGAAGGAAGAGTCTGGAAGTTTAGCTGTAGGCCCTGACTAGATATAAGGTCCAGGACTTGGCAGTGATGTTGGTCCAGCGGTGTGCAAAACACACCAGTCTTCCTGGAATCATGGAAGGGAATATTATGGGAGAATTGTCCATGCTCTTTTTGAAGTAGTCAAAAACTCTGAGGAGGTTGAGTAATCATTGCAGGCTGTGGTTTGGTAACCTTGGGCTTCCTGACCTGTTTCTGGCCTTGTTGTCTGTGTTGCTGTTGTGGGGCAGAGTAGCCAGAATAGGCCTAATATGGAGGATAAAACCTCTTCTTAGAGAAGAACAGTTTCTTAGTGGTAACCTTCTTTTTAGAAGAGTCTGTCTTCCTTGACAGCCTCTTCATGGTGAGGTCATCAGTTCATCTCACCAGTCTTCTCCCTCCACCTCTAACCAAAGAGGTTCTCACCCTTACAGGATATATTAATTTCCCTGAACCTAATGTTCCAAGTCAGATGCTTGGAGCCATGCTGTTCTCCTAGCCTCTATGCATACTGCAGCTGAGCTGCTATGTACCTCAAATGCATCAAATGCTCCTCTGCTCAAGAGCTTTGATGTATTTGGGCATGTGTCACTAAAACCTGATGAGCCGCCTGCCTGTCAGGGGGCAACAAGGTGGTAAACTCAGACAAATCACTCGATACATCTTTGAGAAACATGCCCATATATAACATATATGAGTCTATTCTAAAGACTAGCATGGTAGCTTGGGATGCCTTCCTTCCAAATGCATCCAGGGTCCTGGCCTTTCTACCAGGAGGCACAGAGGAGTGTTTTTTCTGACTTTTAGTCCTCCTCATGGTAGACTCCATAACCATGGAGTGGTGGGGGAATTGTGGTTTTTGGAAACCTGGGGAGGGAGGAACCCTTTAAAGGGTATTGAGCCTCTTGCTCACCGCAGGGGTTGACATGGGGGGCCTCCCACATTCGAGTCATAAGGTTTTTTAAGATGTTGTGCATGGGGAAGGTAGCAGCCTCTTTTGGTGCTGATGGATACTGGAGTACATCAAGCTCTTGGTTCCATTTCCGTTGGCCACTGAAACATCAAGAGCTACTGCCATGTCCTTCGGCAGCAAACGACAATGTTCATAAGAAGGTGATGGATCCAATGGTACCTCCGAGTGTATCGGAATCAATGGATTCGACCTCAGAATCAGAGTCTGGAAGGAAGTAAAAATAATCTCTATATGTTTGATACTTCCAGTACTCAGAACCTCGCTGTTTGGATGTGGAGGGTATCGGAGCACGATGGTGCCGAGGGCCTCAATATCGGCTGCTCTGAGCTATGTAAGGCAGGGGATGCCTGTGTAAGAGTGCCACACTCTGTGGTCACTACTGGTATATCAGCGAAACCGGTGTGTGCCAGCTGTGGAGCACTCCATGACATCAGCATTACTTAGTGATGCTACGCTCGATGGCAATGACTCAGTCATCCAATAACAGTACCAGGGGAGGTGTGGCTCCAGACACAGTCATGTGGGTCACAACTCCCAATGCCAGTATCAGGGGCCCCACTGAAGATTTGACCTTGGGGGCATTCCCAAATCCCCGTGTGGCTTTGGAGGGTGACATCTCCTGCCGGGGTTGCTTCGACAGATGGTCAGCATTGGAATGCAATGAATGGCAGGGCTGATGCTCTGTGTTGGAAGCAGACGCAGACCTGGAAATCGATGACATCGATGCCAAGGCAGATGTCTTCTTTTTCTTAAGCACTGGTGACTCCGAGCGATGCTTTTCATTTACGGGTGAGGACAGACGCAAGGGAAGACTGACTGAGTCAACACCCACAAGGAGTGCACCGAAAGAGCTAAGTCTGTAGGAAACAGCTTAGCCTTTTGTGTGTCCCAGTTCTTCCGACCCCTCTGAAAGTCATATGGCGACAGGGGAGGCAAGAATCACCGTCGTGGTCTGGGCCTAAACATTTTAGGCACCAAAAATACTCATCAGTGATGGAAATCGTGCTGAAACACTTGGAACATTTTTTGAAGCCACTTTGGGGCTTCACCATATTTGCAAATAATATGGAAGCAAAATCAAACTGGACAATGGTGCCCGAGGCGCAGATCTCAAAAAAAAAGTTTTGAGAAAAAAGTAAAAATAAAACAAAAATTAATAAAAATAAAAAGGAGAGCTGGAATTGACGAGGAACAGAGTTGGTCAACAGGAAGGCAACCTAAGTACTTTTGATGGTACTAGAAAACTTTGAAGTCTCTAGACGCAGCTGACAGGGACAAGGTACCAATGGCTCCGTGGAAAAAAGACTGAGACCACCAGGAGGTAAGGTGAGAAGGTAGCCATGCATGTGTGGAACACTCTGAAAAACATTCCTATTGGATGCTGGGGTGTGTTCCCATGCCAGGCTCCGGTGCCAACATCACCCATATGTGAAGACAGATTCCTGCTTGTTCCTGGAGATTGTGCGCTCCAAGGCTGCCATTCTGGACTCCATGCCAGATGGCTCCGCAGCCTTCAGCGTGGGCACTGATGACATCGGGCTTGACATCTGTTCCATCAAGAGGGAGTCCTCGACCAGGATGGCCTCAGGGGTCAGAGGCCGGTCACCCGATGCAGATGACTCCTTCCGGAGCAGCTTGTAAGGCTGCTCCCACTCTGACTCACGCCAGGGACTGTGGGGCTTGGTGTGGGATTTATCCACTTTTCCAGACCCATCCTCCAAGGCAGCCTTCGAGGATTTCAAGCTCTTCTTGCATTTCACCTCTGGGGAGTTCCTCTCGGAGAAGCCGTGGCTGCAGGACTCCGAAGCGGTCCAGGCATCACAGGGCACAGAGGTACTGGAGGGGGCCCTGGAGCATGGTGTCACCGTGGACTTCGGTGCAGAGTCGGATCTATGAACAGCTCCTCCTGCTATACCTGACAGCTCTTAATGACATTTTCAGACATGGATTTGCAAAGGTTGCAGCCAGAGTTGTCATGGTCTGGCCCAGGGCGACTGAGGCAGCAGTCATGTGGGTCAGTGAGGGACATCATCTTACTGCACCAATTACATTTTCTGAAGCCACTGGGAGGCCATGAGGAAAAAACAGGTCCTTTGACCTGGACGAAGGTCAGTGGCCTACCAGCCAAAAAAGGGTGCAAAGTGCCAGTCGAGAGATACCTTGAGTAAAAGAAAGAAAAACAAAGACGAGAAGCAACACCGAGGCAAGCTGGCTTGGGGGCAGGAAGAGGGGGCAGGAAGAGGAACCAGTACACTTACCAGAAAGGAATAACTTTAGGACCAAAAAAAAAAAAAAAAAAAGACTTCCTGGGGAAAAAGGACAGATGTCTAGTGGGCTCCGGGGATAAAAGGAGACTGAAGCAAGATGGAACCCTTGAGCTGGAAGTGGACTACGCATTCATGGTACCTTTCCCAAAGGCTTTCTTTGAAAGCTGGGGAGATGCTTCCACACAGGCTCCGTCAGCGCAGATGTCACCCTTATGTGAGGGCTGACTTCCTACTTTGTTCCCAGAGAAGTGTGCATTCTCAGAGACAAGCACACAGTGTGATCCACTTAGTTCGTGAGCATGTACTCCAAACAGCGTCTCAACTAACACTGCACGCCCCTTTGTGTTCGTGGCAGAAGTTTGGATCTGAACGAGCATGAAGTGAATTCACATAGCGTGCACACAGGAAGCACACAGGTCATTCACAAAACACATCCCAACTAAGAAAATATGTTGCAGGCTAGGCTGCATTGCACCTAGTGTATACGTGGCTTTAAAGCCCTTGCTTGTTAACCCCTCCTTCCCCTCCCTATATCAGTCTCGGAGAAATCAGATGATTATTCAGACAGTAGTGGGATCTCAGAGGACAAGAGCTCTGAGCTGTATGCATTGCTCTTAGGTCAGTCAAGTATTCATCCTTGTCCCATTATTTTTCTACCCATCACTCATAAAAGCCCCTTTGTTGGTTAAAGAGAATCCTACAAGGCAGATAGAAGATATGTACAATAGAAACACTTTCAATTATACTGGAAATTTGCATAATAGACTCCCTGGACACACAAATTCTGATAAAGCATGCCTCATTTCAAGACTTTCACATTTCAGGCTATGCATGAAATCTCATGTGCCTCAGATTACACAAGACAACATAACTGAATGCTTTTTATTACATCTAAAGCTCTCTACAGAAACAGGTAACATTCAATAAACAATTTCTTTCAATGCATGTAATAAATATTTTCCCTTGGTACTTTGTACAAACTGACATTGGTCTATTATACATTTTAAAAGCCATTTGACTGGTTTGGCATGCCCTAGGAGAATTCGGTAAGAATGATTTAAGGCAATGACTCACAGATGTGAAGTTTATGGAATCCAGGAGAATTTGGAGCATTCTGAATATGTACATGTGCCACCTGTTAAAGCAACAGCAGCACTTTTCTGGGACCACAAGCAAATTCCCCAATGTTGCAAACTCAAAATTTCTAAGAGCAGCCAAGTGCACATGTTAAAATGACCAAAATAAGAATAGGGGCAGCCCTAGGACTCTGGGTTTGGATCCCTCATCCAATGGAGCCAGCTGGACTTGGTTATAACACAGGAAGAGGGCACCCCTCCATCCAAAGGGCTGGCGAGAGTGCAGGGCAGCAGAGATGCTGAAGGATCAAGACCAAAAAAAAAAAACCAAAACCCTTTTTGAAAACTATTTAAAATGTGCTTTAAAACCCCTGAAATGTTTGCTAAACAATTTTTTCTCTCAATGGGACTGCAACACCATTTGTCAATACATGTAAAAATGGCCAAATCCTAAAGCAAAGCCCAGCTGTGTAGGGTCAGCAGCTGAGCACAGCAAACACTAACTAGCTCCTTCTAATGTTGCAAAAGCTCCTCTGCCCAGCCTTTGCCATCGTTAGTCATGTTCTTATAATGCAGACAGGCTGAGAAACCAGCGGAGGCCAGTTTGAACCTGGTATGCTGTGAACGTGCAGACAGAATCATTTTCAAGCTGCCTAACCTGCACTGAAGTCCCCATGTACTTTGGACCAGGTTTTGTTTTGCAAGCTGCTGCAAGTGAAATGCTTGTGTTTGCTCCTTTGCCTTGGAAAAGCAGCTGCAGAAAGCACAGTGAAATAGGGCAGCTAAAAAGTATGTGAATTAAATGAGCGCAGCTGGCCTTCACCACTGCTCCGAATGCTAAACTGCATTGAAACAGCAGTGCACTGAAGACAGACCAATTTGTTTCAGTTCTTCCTCATCCCCTCTCAATAAAGGTCAAGTATAGAGTCCAGTACTGCATTTCACCTCTATATATGATATACATACACACACCACACATACAGCACAGTTACTTACCTGTAACAGATGATCTCTGGGAACAGCAGAAATAAGTCTTCACATATGGGTATCGTCGGTACCAACGGAGCCTGCGCAGGAACGCTCCCCAGCGTCAAAAGGAAAGCTTTTGGGGGCATCCCACAGCACCTGAGCGCTGCCTTCCCACCTTTTGAACCGCCTCTCTCCAGTTCGAGTTTTAAGCTGAGAGAGAGAGAGAGAGAGAGAGAGAGAGAGAGAGAGAGAGAGAGAGAGAGAGAGAGAGAGAGAGAGAGAGAGAGAGAGAGAGAGAGAGAAAAGATAGAGAGATACAACTCCTAGGGGAGGTGGGTGGGTTGTGAAGACTTATTCCTGCTGTTCCCAGAGATCACCTGTTAGCAGTTACTTACCTGTAACAGGTGATCTCCAGGAACAAGCAGGAATGAGTCTTCACATATGAGGACTCCCCAGCTAGAGATGCCTGGGAGATCACCCAGGTTGTGAGTCCCTGGGAAGGGCTCTACCTCCACCCATGAATCTCAGGCATCCAGCCAGGGATGGAGGGTAGGAGTTGGTTAGGTATGGAACAGGTGTTTGAGAACAGCCTGACCAAACAAGGCATCCCGGCAGGTCCTTGTCCAAACAGTAACGGGCTGTGAAGGTATGAACCGAGGCCCAGGTGGCCGCTCGACACATCTGGTCGATGGACACAGAATTTAGATGAGCCATAGAGGCTGCCATGGCCCTCACATTGTGAGCTGTGACATGGCCCTCCAGAGAAAGGTTCTTACTCTGGTAGGCGAAAGAAATGCATTGAGCAATCCAATTGGATAGAGTTCTTTTAGAGACTGGAAGTCCTAAATGAAAGGGATCAAAAGCAACAAAGAGCTGAGAGGACTTTCTATGTTGCTGTGTCCTTTGTAAGTAAAAGGCAAGAGCTCTTTTACAATCCAGGGTATGAAGATTCCTCTCTGCACTTGAAGCATGAGGTCCTGGAAAAAAGACAGGTAAATAAACCTCCTGGTTCAGGTGAAAAGGTGAGACCACTTTAGGCATAAAGTGTGGATTAGTCCTGAGGACTACCTTGTCATGATGGAACCTGGTATAAGGAGGATTAGCCACCAAGGCTTGCAGCTCACTGATGCGGCGAGCTGACGTGACTGCAATGAGAAAAATAACCTTCCAGGAAAGGAATTTCAAGGAGGCAGTGGCTAAGGGTTCAAAGGGTGGCTGCATAAGCTGGCCAAGAACCAGATTCAAATCCCATGCCACTGGAGGTGGTTTGATGGGAGGTTTGGTTAAAAGAAGGCCTCTCATGAATCTTGCTATAAGAGGATGAGAGGAAATAGGCTGTCCATTGAGAGGTTTAAGGAATGCTGCAATAGCACTCAAATGGACTCTTACTGACTTCGTTTTAAGGCCTGCATGGGATAAATACAGCAAATACTCTAGTAAAGAATTCAGAGGTATTGCAAGAGGGTTAAGACCCTTCTCTGCACACCAAATGGTAAACCTTTTCCATTTAAAAGCATAGGAACGTCTAGTGGAAGGCTTTCTGGAAGCATAAAGGATATCCTTTACTTGCTGAGAAAGATGCAAATCTTGAAGGTCTAGGCCTTCAGCAACCAGGCTCTGAGGTGAAGAGACTGGGGATTTGGGTGCCACGTTCCCTCTTCCTGGGACAGGAGGTCTGGAGCAGATCCCAAGTCCAGGGAGGGAGCTTGAGAGAGATGCAGAAGTAGAGAGTACCACACTTGGCGTGGCCAATGTGGTGCTATGAGGATCATAGACCCCTTGTCTCTCTGAAGTTTGAAGAGTGTCTTGGGAATTAGGGGAATGGGTGGAAAGGCATAGAGGAAGTCTTGCCCCCAGTGGAGGAGGAAGGCATCCTTGGCCTGAACTCCCTGACACGGAATTCTGGAACAGAACTGGGGAAGTTTGGCATTCCACAGACTTGCAAACAAGTCTATGTCTGGGATTCCCCAAATTCAAAAAATCCTGGCTATCTGGTCCCCATGGAGGGACCATTCGTGTGGAAGCAGAACTCGACTGAGTCTGTCTGCCCAAGAGTTTTGAAGCCCTGGAAGATACACTGCCATGAGATGGAATTGATGCTCTCTGGCAAAGGCCCACAATCTCAGAGCTTCGTTGCAAAGCGACAGAGAGCCAGTCTCCCCCCCCCCCCACCCCTGCTTGTTCATGTAGAACATGGCTACTTGGTTGTCCGTGTGGATAAGGACTGTCTTGTAGCTGAGCAGGGTGTGGAAGACTCTGAAAGCCAGACAGATTGCTCTGAGCTCTAAAAGGTTGATATGTAGAGAGGTCTCCTGTGGAGACCAGATGCCTTGGGTGGAGAGGTCTTGTAGATGAGCTCCCCAACCCTTTGGAGAGGCATCTGTTGTAAGGGTTGCTTGGGGTATCAACTGTTGAAAGGGGGACCCCAGCAACAGATTTTGAGTGGACTTCCACCACTGGAGGGACCAAAAAAGGCGACTGGAGGTTGCTATTTTGTCTGACAGGCATCCATATGCCTGGGTCCATTGGGTGGATAGAGTCCACTGAGCTGCCCTCATGTGCAGGCAAGCATAGGGGACCACATGCACGGTGGATGCCATGTGGCCTAACAGTTCTAACATCTCTCAAGCAGTTAAATGGGACTTTAACTGAATCTGGGAGGCTAACTGCACCAAGCGTAGGCAACAGGACTGGGGAAGATAGGCCCTTGCAGTGGTGGTATCCAGGAAGGCCCCTATGAATTCCAGAGATTGAGTAGGGTGAGCTGAGATTTTGGGATGTTTATTACAAGTCCCAGATACTGAAGGATACGCCTTGTGCAGGCCAGGGACGCCTGGACTTCTGACTGGGATGGAGCTCGGATGAGCCAGTCGTCCAGATATGGAAATACAAATATCCCTAGAGTGCTGTAGAAATGCAGCAACTACTGCCATGCATTTTGTGAACACCCTTGGTGCAGAGGCCAGACCGAAGGGAAGCACCCTGCATTGCTAGTGCTTTCCTTGGAAAAGGAACTGAAGGAACCTTCTGTGTGTTGGATGGATGAGGATATGGGTGTACGCATCCTTGAGATCTAGAGAACAAAGCCAGTCCTGACTCTGGAGGTATGGAAGGAGAGTACCGAGAGAAGTCATCTTGAATTTCTCCTTGCATAGAAACTTGTTCAATTCTCTGAGATCTAATATGGGTCTGTAACCCCCTGTTTTCTTTGGGATGAGAAAGTAGGGGGAGTAGAAACCTGAACCCTGTTGAAGAAGGGGTACTTCTTCTATTGCCCCTTGGGCAAGAAGGGTAGCAATCTCCTGACCCAGAAGGTCGAGGAGAGATGTTGGAGAATTGAACTGTCTCACCATGGTGTGAGGGGGAAGGTTTAGGAAATGGAGCTTGTAGCCCTCCTTTATGATGGAGAGGGTCCATTGCTCTGCTGTGATTTGTTCCCATCTGGGAGCAAAGTGAGCTAACCTTCCTGGAATGGTGAGAGGCTCTGGATGTTCTAGAGCCAGAAAGGCTAAGTTCTCTAGTTTTAAGTCAAAGGCCCTGAGGAGGCTGAGGCTGTTGGGCTGTAGCAGTCCTAGGAGCCTTAGGCTTAGCCTGTTTCGGTTGTTGCTGTCTTTGTAGCAAAACGACCTGTAGAAGAGGCCTGCTGACCATAAGCAGAATAGTATCTGTCTTTTTTGGGGAAAAAACCCTTTTTGAACAACTTCTTAAAAGGAGCAGAAGTAGACTTTGAAAGTCTATCTAAAGCCGAATTTTCAGCATCCATCTGGGTGGCCTTTGCTTGCCAATCCTTGCCAAAAAGGTTTTCACCTGTACAAGGAAGGTTACCTAGGCCATCTTGAACCCAGGGTTCCAGATCAGAAGCCTGTAACCAAGCAACTCTACGTGCACCAATGGCAATAGCCGAGGCTCTGCTGGCACCTTCAAAGGAGTCAAAGGCTGCACTGTTGGAAAATTTGGAAACATCCTGGGCATGTTTGAGCCAGGTGAGAAACTCCTCCCTTTTATCTTCTGAAATAAAAGGAGATAAAGTTTGCAGGTGATCTGTAATTTCCTTAAGAAACATTCCCATATAGAGACTATAGGAGTTGATTCTGGCAACAAGCATACTGGCCTGGAAAATTCTCTTGCCAAAGGCATCTAGGGTTCTGCATTCTCTCCCTGGAGGAGCAGAAGAGTGCCTTTTTGTACTTTTATCTTCTTCATAACAGACTCCACCACAATAGAGTGGTGAGGAAGCTGAGTCTTATGAAAGCTAGGACAAGGAGGAACACGATACATGGTGTCCAACCTGCGAGAATGAGTGGAAATGGTGAGAGGAGTCTCCCATATGCCCAACCTGTGATCATAAAGAATTTCATGTATTGGTAAAGTGGCTGCCTCCTTAGGAGCCTTAGGATATTGTAAAATATCTAATTTTTTGGCTCTAGGCTCTGTTTCAGGGGCCACTGAGATGGAAAGGCCCCTGGCCACTTCCCTAATGAAATCCTGAAAAGACAAATCCTCTGAAGGAGACATTCTCCTTTTTGGAGAAGAGGGCTCCTGAGGATGGATCACCGATGCTTCGACAGAGACCTCTGATTCATCAGAGTCTTCAGAGGAATCGAAGTATCGCCTGTCTGGATGCTCTTGCAGAGCAGGATACGCGTACCGGGTGGTATCGACATCGGGAGTGATCGGTACCGATTTGGTACCGATGGGCATCACAGAACAGTGTACCGCTGCAGTTGACACCGAAGCAGATGTCGATGCAGTCGGTACCGGTAACGGGAGTTTGTTGCGGTACCAACGGCATCACAGCTTGTATGAATGCCGTGATGGCACGCTGCATGGTCAGGATATTCTGATCCATCGACGCAACCAATGTCTGGATATCGGTACCAGTGGGAACCACTGGTACCCCAGAACATGGCAACAGGTGATCGGTCGAGGCCGAGCCATCGATGTCAACCTGTGACCCCATAGAAAAAGCTTTGGAAGCCGGAGCCTCCCGCCGGGGTAACTTTGCCGGTGCGGGTTCCTCGAGGGCAAGCCCGGAGGCATCTCAATACTTAGAGGGAGATTTACCCTTCGAGGACCGGCTGGATTTAAGTTTGGTTACCTGAGATCCATGTGAGGAAGAAGCAGCCCTGGAAGATGTCAATGCAACCGAAGCTGCATCCGAGGGAAACAGGGTACTGAGCTTAGCTGCTCAGTTCTGTAGACCTCTTTTAGACATCATGGAGCAGGACTCACAATCCGCAATGGAGTGGTCAGGACCTAAACATTTTAGACACCATTCATGGGTGTCGGTGACAGAAAGTGCCGCTGCACTTCATGCATTTTTTAAACCCAGAGGCGGGCTTTTCCATGAGGAAAAATCTCCTAGGCCTAAGGCCAAAGAAAAAAATGCACCAGAGTGAGAAACAGTAGTTTTTTTTTTTTTAGAAGAAAGAAAAAACCGGCGGTACCGGTCCAGCGTCGAGAAGGCAGACGCACGACTAAAGAAATAAAATAAAATAAAGAAATTCTTCAGCGGTGACAGGAACACGACCTGCTGGCTCCGCAGAAAAGAAGAACTGGAGAGAGGCAGTTAGGAAAGGCGGGAAGGCAGCACGCAGGCGCTGTGGGATGCTCCCAAAAGCTTTCCTTTTGGACGCTGGGGAGCGTTCCCGCGCAGGCTCCGTCGGTACCAACGATACCCATATGTGAAGACTCATTCCTGCTTGTTCCTGGAGATTACCTTTTACCTGGGGTACCTGTTTGTACCCCAGGCTCTCTCTTTCCTTTGGCTTGGGGTACAAACAGACAAGTGTTTGCTACAAAAAAGAAAAATGACCATCTCAGCTGGATGTCTTCTGACATATCTCAATGAAAACCTTCCTCTGAGCTAGGCATCCAACCAAAGTATCATTCCTACAAATAGGACTGAAGGACACAAAGGAGGAGAGGGGAGAATGACAGCTATTGGTGGTCTGGAAAACCATAGTGATACCATATGTTCTTAAGAGAACCACAGCTGGGCCTCTCAACAAAAGGACAGCTCCTGGCGAGAAGAGTAATGAGAAAAAACTACAGGTATCTGCAAAGCAAAGGACCATGAGAGTGTCCAACGGAGAGTGGTTCTGATGGAGCTGGAAGCCCAGAAGTGCATGAGGAAACTGCAAGGCTAATAAAAGGCTAGTACTTTAAATTAAATGTAGATGATTAACCAGCAGTGATGGCAGTTCTCCTCATGTGCTCTGTAGAAACTAGGTATCGCCACACTCCTGCAAACCTCAAATCCAATAGGAAATGCTTTCACCATCATTCAGATCCCACCATACCTGTAAAAAATGCACTGAAGTTGGACCAGAGTTGTTGTTCTTTTCCAGATATTACAGCACCCATCTCCCGGCTATGGGGCAGCTCCTTTTGCTGGGTGACATGTCCAGGAAGCGTCAACGTTACAGCATGTTCAAGACGCCCATGCTTTCTGCTTCCTCGGAATCCCAACCCAAGGAGAGGGGCATCCTATCCAGCTCCCAATGGGCCAAGAATATACTCTATATGATATTTTAGAACTATTTTTCTCTCTCTTTATAAAAATAAATTTTGGATTTAAAAAGAATTGTATCTTCAGCTATAACCTTGGCAACCTCTCGCTGCTTCTGCAACCACAATATTCTGAAGACTCAGAGCTGGGTAAAATGAGGCAGGCAAGGGGTATGATAAAACATGATAAATGAGAACTTGAGACATGCAGTTTCTAATGGAACTCAAATTGCAGAGGAAAGCTTTACAAACTGCTCTCACATGCCAAAGCCGAGAGGTAGTCGGCCATTTTCACCATTTCAAAAATTCAATGGCTAGAAAATACTATACAAATGCTAAGACATGTTTGCTGCAGGCAGAAATGCAATTCCACCTTGGAATATGTCCAAAATGCTGCAGCCAGGATGGATGGATTATGAAATACAAAGATGGAGAGTGATCTACTCCCTGCAGCTCATGTGCCCTCCTCCCGGTTTTCCTACTGTCCACACTTCCTGCACAAGGTACCTAAGAAAAAGCAGACAGGCACATCTGCCCCTCCATTTATGCAGGTACTTTTCTTCCCTCCAACTACACCACTGCTTTCATTCTCCTCCCAAGAACACCTCCCCAAAATGCAGATTAAGACTGTCGCACAATGCAGGGATCCTTACACTGAGGGGGGCGATTTTTAAAAAGCCCAATAACTTCGCTAACAGGAGATTCTGCTCAACAAACAACCTGACAACAGTGCTGGTGCAATATGCAGAAAGTGCAGAGAGGAGCTGAAGCTTAGATAAGCCATGCAAGAGAAGATATGAAAAACAAACCTTGTTCTAGACGGGCACGTGCCCCATCTTCCCCCTCCTCCTCCTGGGAAAGGACTGATCCTTCCTTTTCAGATGCCAGGAGAATGCATGGCAGTGTCTACTCTAAGCCCATCCCTGCCACGTTACACCTAAATATCTCTACAGGTTGTAATCAAGGATCAATTCTGGTTGACCAAAATTGTAAGTCACTTTACGGAAAGAGACAACCAATATTGCTAATGAGGTCCTGGCAGTGCCATTTTTAAGGAATTTTGACAGATAAATTAATGGCTGTTGCAAAATCTATTAATGCCACGCAACAGAGGGCAAAAATTGCTCAAGCCCAGTGGAGCTTGTGGCAGTGATGCTGACACTATCACATCACACTTCCTTTGGTAAATGTGCACATATTACAACGAAGGGTAAGAACAACATGAGAAGACAGAGGGGGCTTTGGTGCAAAGGTATGCAGCAATAATTAGAAATTAGAGCCATATACTAGGAGCCACAGCACTTTGTGTGACCCCTGCTTCTAAGGAGGCAGCATTGCCTGCAGCCCAGTTCTTGACACTCCCCAGCAGCATGCATTAAGTGATAACTACTCCATGGTGGGGGAGGGGGGGCACATGTTCTCCTACCTTTTCTTTTCCACAGACTAAAGATACTGCAGAAGAGCTCACTCCAGGCATCAACATGAGTCCTCTAGGAGCTCCCTGAATGGGTGGAGGGGGGTGTTCAGGCCATGCATCGATAAAGATGCCCATCAGGGCATTTACTAGCCTGGACCACCCACAGCACCCCGAAGAACAGTTTGTCAGCAGCTGTTGCTTATGTATGAGCAATTTCAAACATGGGATCTTAATTCAAATACAATCTCCCCTTTTCCAGTGCATTATCCACCTTCCAAAAGGAGAAAGCAACTTAAAACTGTGAGCCAGTTTCAGGTGCTACTCCGAGCCCGACTGCAGCCTACCAGAGCTTAAGCTTTTTCAGTAGTGGGGAATAAGTCCTTTTTCAGACAGCATGCTTTTCTCCTTGGAAAGCATATAATACGATGCAGGCTGAGAAGGATGGAGGCAGAGACTGTGCTCTAAAACGTGGGTTTTGAGGAGTGTATGGAATTGCAGGGAACACAATCTCAGAAAAACCAGAAATGGCATTAAAAAAATACAAAAAACAAACCAAAATTAAAAACAGGAAGTCACACACTCCTGTAAGCTACATCTTGCAAAAGGTAGGGATGCAGAGTAACCCCAAAGTCTTATAACTTAGGTATAAAGAAAACCTGCACAAAACAGAACACAAACAGGCTAGCGAGTCGTCCAATGTAAAACAGCACCTAAAGGAAAAGCAATGACTCGGACCATTCAAAACTTCAGAAATCCAATTCCTTTTCAACTGGCTGTGAGCGAGCTGTAAGAAAATAATGCCATTCGGTGTCCAAAAGGAGAGGAGAGCACTTAGGGGAATCAGCACTGGACAAAGACTGGAAACAGAAACCAAAACAGCCTTGTTTTGTTACCAGACAAGCAAGTCTTAGGTTTATATACAAAAGTAAAACTGAAAATATAGTTTTGTTCTCTGTACATGTCCTCTTTTTTTTTTTTTATTAAAAAAAAAAAAAATTAAAAAAAAATGGGGAAGTATGTGGAAAGAAGGTCAAACAGAGGTCCAAGGTTTCTTCCTTCTGCTAAGCAGCTCAGTGAGTCTTGAGAGATTGAAGAAACCCAAACTCAGTCCAAGGAGATGACATCAGGGATGATGCCGTAGAGGGAGGTGGGATCGGCGCTGTTGCGGCTGCTCACGGCATGGCCATGGCTCTCCCGCAGGCTGTTGGAGGAGACCAGGCTGCTGTTGCTGCCACTGTTGCTGCTGTTTGTGGTAGGAAGGGTGCTGCTTGCCCCGGTGTTTAACTGATCCAGGAACATCTGGGAAGAGGCGTACGGGAAGAAGCGGGAGGAATGCAGGAGGTCTTGCTCTTCGGATGCAGAAGCTGCCGCAGCTGCAGCTGCGAGGAGAGACGTGTTATAATGCTGAGGGGATAAAATAGAAATTACAGATAATTTCCTCCGCAGCCTCACCCAAAGGAAGGAATATTTCTACATGCAGCCAGTTGCTCAAGACCAACTTGTGAAAGTACAGTATACATTTTTCTGAAATGTGATAGCAGTTCCTGTTGCCAACATCTATTCAATGACTCTATAATGCTAATTGCTCTATACTAACCTACATCCAACGTGGTACATACTTGTCTGGTAGAAAAAATTTATTTTTAAAAACAAGGAATAGAAATGTTAAATATGCCCAGAATGTCTCAGACTAAGCGGCGCTTTAACAAATGATGTATTTCATATCATGCTTTAGCGCCTAATAGCATCAAGGACTGTTCGGGCAATCCAGCACATAAATTTTTCCACTTTTATAGAAAATTTCCACCACCAAGACTTCCAACTCAAAACGAAGTGAAATAATGCTTAGCTTCAAATATTCGGCTTAGGTATTCCCCAATGCCTCCTTCAGGCGCCAATCATGCGTTTCACTCGAAAAAAAGAGTTTCCTCAGGGGGATCTAAAAATAAAAATTATTTAAATCTGATCATCAACTTAACATTACTTTTCCACGTTGATGTCAAAAATCTACAATCTATATACACATTGGTTTCACATACCAATCAAGACTTTCATGCCGTGATGCTGCCGTTAACTCCTAAAAGGTTCTCAAATAGTGTGACTTCCAAAAAACGCCGCACATGCAGAAAGGTAGATCTTACTTCACTTTTGTACTTCCTTATCGTAACGAAGGAACCTTAACATTCAAAAACATGCATTCCTTCCTACTGTTGAAGTCCACATGGTCACCACCGGGTCAACTGCACCCTGCTTTAACCATTTTTAAGGAATTGGTTTTAAAAGATGTAGAAAATGTTGAGCAGCACAATCTTCATTTTAAGAGCGTTCTGTCAAAAACCGAACGTTCTGCATTACGAGAATTACGGGCGAGAACTAAGCCGAATATTTGAAGCTGACAAGTATGTACCACGTTGGATGTAGGTTAGTATAGAGCAATTAGCATTATAGAGTCATTTATTTTTGCTCTGAAAGGACCAAATAAGAGGATAACATCTATTCAATGGCTATTGCCCTTGAACTTGTGAGACCGCAGCACAGGAAACATACTGTGCAATATAACATGTCATGTGCAAGCTTCAGTGACACTGGCTAGCCTTGCTCAGACTTCTGTGTCTGCTCCTTTCTGATCATAAAATGCCAATGCACTCATCAGAACAGATTCTACCAACCACAGTCTAGACAGTAATGCAATGAAAGGCCTTCCCAATAAACTCACGTACACAGTCCAGTCCACTCATCATAGTCAACAATGGGCTGGTAATTAGCATGTCTTCATGAGCAAGGAGAACACAGCACAAGTTGCAAATCCATTTCTAATCAAGAGCAATATCAAACAGTGCTGCTCTCTGACCCTACAGGGGTCAATGTAAAAGCAATACATATCTGTGTTTCCCCAAGAGGCAGACTTCAGCATCAATCCCAACCATGGACACCTACTGTGGAAACTGCATGGATATCATCTGTCAGCAGCCATCTCTGCTTTCCATAAGGAGGAGGAGTAGTCTAGTGGTTGGGGCAAGGTACTTCAGGCCGGAAGATCGGAGGTTCAAATCCCACCAGAGGACAGCAACCTTGGGCCGGAAGGACTGGGGTTTCTAGTCCCACAGATGCTCCTTGTGGTCTTGGGCAAGCCACTTAACCCTCCATTGCCCATGTTCCCTGTAAGTATTAGTGTATGTGTCTCATATCCCTGCGTGTTAAATGTATCCCCCAATTGTGTTGTGACCGCTTTGATTGAAGGATAAGGCGGTATACAAAACTGTCTAAATAAATAAATAAATAAATAAATAAGGCCAACGAGCTGCTTAGAGCAAGAGTTCTAGAGTGCAAAACAGACCACACCAGTATTCAGCACTGAACGTACGTACCTGATTATCTCCGGATAAAAATGGAAAGAACTCCAGTCCTGTGGAAAGCAAACACAAAGTTAGGCTCCAAAAGCTACCAAGTCAGGTCTGAAACAAAAAGGGCAGCATTCCCTACACTTCCAGCAGAAGATGCATTACTAACACACACTCACAACACTGTCACTAGTTCAAGAGTGGAAGTGGAATGTTAGGGAACAAGCAGTGCAAAGATTCAGACTATCATCGTGACTGAAACCAAATCATTTTCTTAAGCCACAATGAATGTCAACCACACGACCATCTCATGAAAACCGGTGGTCAAGTATTTATGGATGTTATTGGTCATCGAAACCATTTAATTGCTGGCACAGAAATAAGATCAGAAATCCACCAGCATTCTCTCCGTTTCCTAAGGCTACAACACACCTCTGTGTGAGGCCCAGAGTACTTTGGCCACGTTTTACGTGCTTTTTACTAGGACATAGAATGTTCCAGACACTGCAACTAATTCTGAAATGATGTTCCTAAAAGAGAAGGCTTCAGCATTTACTACTGCATAGGCTGGTGGAGCTGAGGCAGACCACACAAGGGTGAGGATGGAAGGTACTGTAGGTGGCTGCCGTTACTGTGCTACATGGGCAGTGGAGAGGAATGTGGTCAAAAGAGGCGTCCTGTCCAGTCCTCACGACTGTAGGTTTTTGAGCAGCAGCATCATTTACCTGGAAACTGACTTGTTAAAACAGTTGCTAAATGCACAGCCTGCAAGGAGAGCAGGTAATAAACCAAGTTCCTGCTAACAGACAAAAGTAACGGGACAGTGGGTAGCATAGGTGAAGAACGAACATACTTCAAGCAGGCGAGCTCCATGTTAGGAGTCAAATTCAAACACATGGCGTTCAAAGTCCAGTAAAACTGAGCAGCTACACATGTTCTGCTGACTCACTCTAGTCCGTGAGGTTCTTACCTTGCAGGTCATAGGGCATGGGGGGCATATGGAATGGGTGTCTGTACTCTTGCACAAGGGATGTATTGAGGTAACTCGTATCCACAGCAGGTAGGCTGGGCGTTCGGGAGATGGGAGAAGTCTGATGTTGCAGATTTAATATGCTGCAAAAAGAGAAGTGCATATTTATCATTTTCTCTATAAGACAAACTCTTCACTTTGAAAATGCTCATGGAAGCTAAGGAAACCCCTTCTTCCTAAAGGGACAGATTTAAGAGTGGACCCACTGAATGTAGTAATGAGAGACTCAGGCATGACAAATACACTCACCTCTTGGTGTTTAGTGGTGATGTAGGCGATAAAGATGGACAACTCCTTTTGGCTGATGGCTCTTCCTCCTCCTCGTCTGACGAGCTGTCTATGGTCAAATCAATTACTTCGACCTTCTTATTTCTGTTTGAGGCTGGCTGATGAGAAGATATCTGATGGTCCAAGGAAGTACTTAAACAGTCACCTAAGAGGAGATAGCACTGTTACTCACCTGTAACAGGTGAACTCTGGAAACTGCAGGAAATCAGTCTTCACATATGGGTATCTTCGGTACAGAGCGAGCCCACGCGGGAACGCTCCCCAGTGTCTAATTGGAAAGCGTTTGGAAGCACTCCACTGTGCCTGCGCATCTGCCTTCCCAAGTCCTCTCCTCAGTTGAGTTCGTAGCTGAGAGAGAGAGGAAGAAAGAATACCATACAACTACTAGGGGAGGAGGATGAGTTGTGAAGACTGATTCCTGCTGTTCCCAGAGATCACCTATTACAGGCGAGTTACAGCACTATCTCTAGGAACAAGCAAGAATGCAGTCTTCAAATATGGGACTCACTAGCTCCCATGTACCAGACTGAGTTGGCAGTAGTAGCATCCCTGAGGCTAAAGTATGGAGCCAAGGAAGTGTGCCTACAAAGTGGCCCCATTGAACTTGATTGCAGCTGGCAAGTGCATGGCTAGGGAATTATGGTGCCAGAAAAATCTGGGACAGAAGGTAAGAGTTGCAGTTAAGTCCCAGAAAGGTGCTGGAGAACAGCCTGGCCAAAGACAGCATCCTAAAGGGAGGCCCTGTCTAGGCAGTAGTGAGCAGTGAAGATATGAATGGAGGACCAGGTAGCTACTCGACAGATTTAGTCAAGGTTGGCAACTGAGGCTGCCATGGCTCGCACATTGTAAGCAGTGATGTGGCCCTCAAGGGAGAGCCCCGCCTGAGCATAGGCAAAAGAAACGCAGTCCACAATCCAGTTGGAGAGGGTGCGCTTTGACACTGGAAGTCCAAGGTGACTTGGATCAAAGGAAATTAATAGAGAATTTCTTGAAATTCTTAGTTCTGTCCAAGTAGAAAGCCAGAGCACGCTTGCAATCTAGAGTGTGTAGCACTACCTCAGCCCTAGAGGCATGCGGTCTGGAGAAGGCGGCTGGTAGCATCACCAACTGGTTGAGATAAAGGCCGAGACCACCACTGGAAGGAAATGTGGATAGGTACAGAGAACCACCTTGTCATGGTGGAACCGGGTGTACGGAAGATCCGACACTAAAGCCTGCAGTTCGCCGATACGGCAAGCTGAGGAAAGGGCAATATGGAAGATTACCTCCCAAGAGAGAAGTTTTAAAGAAGTGGTGGCTAAAGGCTCAAAAGGAGGCTTTAGAAGCTGCGCTAGGACCACGCTGAGGTCCCAAGTCACCGGAGGTGGTTTGATCGGTGGCTTAGATAGCAGGAGACCCCACATAAATCATTGCACCAAAGAGTGTGAAGAAATAGGATGCCTGTCCACCGGCCTGTGATAGGCTGAGATGGCACTAAGAGGAACTCTAAGTTAATCTTAAGACCTGTCAAGGACAAAAGGAGACGACATTGTAAAAGAAATTCCACTGGGCATGCAGAAGGGTCAATGTGTTTCGGGCTACACCAGAGGGTGAACCTGTGCCATCTGAAGGCATAAAAATGTCTTGTAGATGGCATGTGTGATGCAAGTAGGATATCCCTGACCTGTTGTAGGTAGTCAAGGTCCGTAAAGATCATGCTTTCAGCGGCCATGCTGTGAGACAGAGGGCTTGTGGATTAGGATGAAGCATCCTGTGATCCTTAGAGAGGAGGTTGGGCGCATGTCCCAGGCTGAGGAGTGGAGTCTGCTAGTTAAAGCAGCAGAGGAAACCATGGTTGAGGGGGCCAGTAAGGCGCTATTAGAATTATGGAGCCCCTGTCGGCCTGAAGTTTGAACAAGGTCTTGGATATTAAGTGGGGGGTTGAAATGCATAAAGCAGGCCCCTTCCTCAATTGAGAAGGAAGGCATCCATTGCCTGACTGTAGGGAGGGAAGCCTTGAGCAAAACAGCAGCAGTTGTGCATTCTCTTGGGTGGCAAACAGATCCATTCTGGGGATCCCCCACATGTGGAAGATCCAAGATGCTGTTTCCCCGATTTAGAGTCCACTTGTGTAGACATAGGATGCGGCTGAGTCTATCCACAAGAAGATTGAGTTTACCTGGGAGATACACCACTCTGAGATGGATGCAGTGTGTAATGGTGAAGAACCAGAGATGAAGGGCTTCCTGGCAGAAGGGATAGGAACCCATACCTCCCCACTTGCTCACAAACATGGCCACCTGGTTGTCCGTTCGGACTAAGACCTGTTCGCCTGAAAGTTGGGGTTGAAAAACCCAAAGGGCATTCGTGAGAACAAGTAGCACCAGGAGGCTGATCGGCAACTGAGACTCTTGTTGTGTCCACTGTCCTTGGGTAGTGAGACTGTCCAGATATGCTCCCCACCCGAGTTTGGAAGCATCTGTTAGGGTGCATTGAGGTGGAGGCATCTGAAAAGGTGATCCTCCCAGTAGGTTTTGAAGGTAGCACCACCAATGAAGGGAGTTGACAAGAGGAGGAGTGATGCGAATCTTGTCTGAGATGCACTCGGTTGCCTGGGTCTATTGAGACAAGAGCATCCATTCAGCCTGTCTAGCAGTGGAGGCCATGTGTCCCAGAAGACGTAGCACTTCTCAAGCTGTCACGGCACTGTGGCTCTTTATAGTGTTGGCCAGCTCAATTAAACGGGAAGAGCGGTCCTGTGGAAGGAAGACTCAGGCCCGAGTGTCCAGAAGTGCCCCAATAAATTTTAGCCGCTGGGATGGGACTATTTGTGATTTGGGAAAATTTAAGACGCATCCCAGATTTTGAAGCACAGTAATGGTGCGATGAAGAGATAGTTTTACCTCTTCTGGGGATTCTCCCCCAATTAGCCGGCCGTCTAAGTAGGGGAAGACAAAGATCCTCAAGGTACAAAGGTGGCCATCACTGCCATGCATTTTCTGAACACTCAGGGTGCGGAGACTAGCCCAAAGGGAAGCACTCGATATTGGTAATGGTCTGCTGAACCCTCTACGTGGATATTTTCTGTGTAGGAGGGTGGATCAGCAGATTTGTTTGTGTATGCCTCCCTGAGGTCTACAGAACATAGTCAGTCGTTTCTCTGAAGGTATGGCAGAAGAGTACCAAGGGAAATCATTTTGAATTTGTCTCAAAGAAGAAATTTGTTGAGATCCCTCAAATCTAGAATGGGCCCGATTCCTCCTATCTTCTTGGGAATAAGAAAATAAGGACAGTAGAAGCCCCTGCTTTCTTGGTAGGGAGGAACAGTTTCTACAGCCTACTAAGCTAAAAGGGTGGCCCACTTTGACTGACATGAGATTGGCCTGTAGAGGATTTGCAGGATAATCCCTTGTGGAGGCAGTGGGGATAAGCTTTCAAAATGAAGCAGATAGCCCCTTTGGATGATGTTGAGTCTCCACTATTCTGATGTAATGAGGTGCCACCTGTGAGCATAAGAACAGAGTCTGCCTGCTATGTGAATGGGATGGGGACCCTGCAGAGGCAGAGTAGCTATGCTCACTAAGGAATCCAAAACCAGGTGTGAGCTGTGGCTGTGCAGCTGGTTGTGGCTTTGGCGCCTTAGGCTGACGAGGTCCCTGTCTCTGCTGTTGTTGCTGAGGTTGGTAAGTAGCTGCAGCTGGATAAGAAAGATTTCTTTTTTAGGATAGAAAGATTTCTTGGAATTGGTCTCTCTCTTAAAAGGGTCTGACGTCTTGCAGGAGAGTCGTTTGAGGGTGATATCACCCCTAAACAAAGACATGGGGAGGGGTGGTCTGCACAGAGCAGCAAGTGCACCTACCTTTGTCATCTTACTGGGCAGACTAGATGGACCATACTGGTCTTTACCTGACGTCATTTACTATGTTACTATATCATCAGTTTCGATCTCTCCAGCCTTCTCTCTCCAACCTTTCCAAAGAGGTTCTCTCCAGAGCAGAGGATATTGGCTAATTTATCTTGAACCCACTGCTCTAGGTCAGATGCCTGGAGCCAGGCCATTCTGCAAGCACCAATGCAGACTGCTGAAGCTCTGCTTGAAGACTTAAAAGGCATAAAAAAAGGCTCTGGTAAGCAACTTGGATGTATTCTGAATTTGCCTGATTAAGGCTAGAAATACCTCATGTTTGTCATCAGGAAGGATAGGAGCAAGATTCTCCAGATCTCTGGAGATATCCTTGAGATACATGCCCATGTAGAGCATAAGTAGGATGTTACCCTAGAAATGAGCATGCATGCATGCCTGAAAATGACACCCAAAGGCATCAAGAGTTCTTGAGTCCTTGCCCGGAGGCATGGAAGAAAGATTTTTAGAACTCTTGATGTGATGCATCGCCGATTTTACTACCATGGAATGGTGTGGTGTGGTAATTGAGGCTTTTGAAAGCTAGGGCATACTATGAAGCCATTTGCTGATAGGCGGAACAGTTAGCGGGGCCGCCCACATATGTAGCATTAGATTCTGCATGGTGGGATGCACCAGTAATGTGGTAGCCTCTTTGGGCACCGAGAGGTATTGAAGGATCTCCAATTCCTCTGCCCTCTGTTCCATTTCCAATGTCATGGTAATCTTCAGGCCCGCTGCCATGTCCCGAATGAAGTCTTGAAAAGACAAGTCCTTTGGCGGACACAGACGTCACTCATGAGGAGGGGAGCGATCAGAAGGGAGATCCTGGGTTCCCCTAGAATCCTCCGATACATCATTGGAATCTGAGGAAGTAGTGTCTGATTCCGATAGAAAGTATCAACTGTCTCATGCCAATGTCGAGGCTCGATGCAGATACCGATGATTGGTCGGTACGGTACCAGGAGCCTATTAGGTACCGACTATGCCTGTCTGTTCCAAAGCAGGCATCAGAGGGAGAGGATCCCCCAATGCAGGTTCAGGGGCAGGCATCGGCCCGGAGGTACTGGTGTTAAGCCAGATGCAGACGCCTGCATCTCTGGAGCAGTTGATACCACTAGTACAGAGGCTGCCAGGAGTGCTGCCAAGTTTGCCTCGACAGCCAGGATGCACTGGTCGAGGGAAGAGGCCAATGTCTAGGTGGAATCTTGAATGGGGCTTTTAGCCACAGACTCCGAGCATGGAACCAATAACTCTTCAGAAGTCAAGGCCTTGGGAGCATCCTGGAGCCCCTTTTGTGCTTTGGAGGGCTGGTCCTCTTGCTGGGGCTGTTTGGCAGGCCAATCTGCATCAGATGCACCTTTTGGTGAATCCCAATGGTGATGAAGAGACTTACCTCACGCACTGGTATCAGTCTTCAGTGCCAATGACAGACTTAGTCTTATGTTTGGACTTTGAGACATGAGAAGCAAGAGAGGAGACAGACGTCAGATGAAGCGGATGCTACTGACAGAGTCCAGGGCAAACAGAGAACCATACTGTCTGGTTCTGTTCTTTAGGCCTCTTTTTGTCATTTGTTGGCACAAAGGACAACCATTTGGTAAATGGTCTGGGCCCAAGCATTTTAAACACCAGTCATGTTTATCGGTGACTGATACTGTACCAGAGCACTTGGTACATTTTTTCAAGCCACTGAGGTATTTTTCCATTGTGGTGGAAAACGATAGGCTTAGGCCTAATTTGGCATTAGAAACCACCAAAACTAGGAAAAAAAGAAAAATATAGTAAAACGAAAAGAAAACATTGGGGCCAGTATCAAGGAAGGTACCAGCGACAATGGAAAGGCAAAGCACAGATTTAAACAAAAAAAAAAAATGACGTTTTTCGGCGGTGACAGGAAGAAAACAACCTGCTGGCTCCACGGAAAATGAAGAACTGTGGTCTCGGGAAAGAGGGAAGGCAGATGCGCACGTGCAGTGGAGAGCTCCCAAAACCGCTCCACTGGGGAGCATGCCCGTGTGGGCTCCGTTGGAACCAATGATATTCATATGTGAAGACTGCATTCCTGCTTGTTCCTAGAAATAACAATTAACACAAGTGTATTTCCTACTGAGGGCAAAGTCAAAGGTCAAACACCATCCTCAGAACCAAGCTACATTTAGGAAGTCACGTCTGATAAAACAAACTATTTGAAACACTTAACACTCCAAGGTATTCCCACTGCATCCAAACGTACCGTCAGCCCCGTTATATGCTGTGTTCACTTCCTGTACATCTTTTCTTGATCTCATAGGAGCCCAGGACCCATCCTCTTTAAATTGGATCTCATCAGAGTCTGTGCAACACTTCAGGATCTCCATGAACAAGCTGCACAAGAAAAGCCCTTCAAAATGAGGTCAGACAGATATGGACCATACTATTCCTTTTTCCCCTGCCTTCTCCCAGAGGTCAGAGCCTTGTTTTGACACTTGCATGATCCTCCAGTAGGTCAAAAGTCAATTCAGAGATGTGGAGGAGAATGCAAGACACTTCCAACATCCAAGTTTTTTCTAAAGGGGGTTTGAAATTTTTTGTGATGTGTTACATTTATAAACATCTGGAGAAGGAGTCTAGATTACAGAAATAAATCATAAAAATAAAGCCAAAAAGCAGGTAGGGTTATTTGTGGGTTTCTTTCCAAGGCTGTCTCCTATTTTGTCCCACTACACTTTGGACCCAGCAGCTTTCCACCTTTTCTTCTGGACTTCCAGCTGTCAGAATTACAGCTGGGATTTGGTACCATAAGCCTTAATTCTCAACTCCCTGAGAATTCCCCCCCCCCTTCCTCCCTCCCCTTTTTAGGTATATTTCACTTAAGTGATAGCACCTGTTGGGGAGGGTTAGTCAATCCCTCTGCAAAAATGGAAGGAAGAGTCTGTAAGCTGTGGATGGACCACACCCCACTAACCATAGAAGGGCAGTAGAGAAGCTGAGAAAGGCAGCAGTATGGCAACGAGAATCCAACCCCTGTCAACACCGCAAAGCAGGGCATGGCTTTGGTAAACACCACACAAGCGAAGCAGCCAAGGTGGATGGAGGGGGGAGAAAGGGGAAGTAGTATTAAGAGGAAGAATGTATAAAAGGATGGGAGGAACAGTGAGGGAATGCAGGAGGACAAAGAAGGGAGACTAGCCTACATACCTACAAGCAAAGCCATATCTCCACCCACAAATTCCCAGAGGCGGGGAAGCTAAACCTTCCCTGCAGGAATAACCATACACCCACACTTTCAGCTGCCCTTCACATCTCATACCCACAGATCCTCTCCTTCCTTTCTGAGATGCACTTTACCATGGCTGCTTCAGCCAAGCCCCTAACATTGACATGCTGGAGAAACCAGAAACACTACTGTGCCACCCGGTAAACACGCTTTTTACAACCTGCTCGCAACTCATTTTGGCTACATATTGCAGTGAGAGGTTTGCACATGTGTTCTTTCCAGAACAATACAATCATGACCCTGAAGTGTGACCACTAGGTAGCACTGTTCTGTGCTCACAGGGGCTGGGAATGCTCCCTCCGATGCATGTGAGGCGACCCCAGCTCACAGCACTGCTGCTGAGCTCTTTACTGGGCACCTACTACCCATCATACACTTTATCCTTTCCAAAATAAAATGCACCTATCTTGTAAACAGGCCAGTTTCTCCCCATAACCCTCCAAAGTCATAAGAACATAAGAAATGTCATACTGGGTCAGAACAAGATCCATCAAGCCCAGTATCCTGTTTCCAACAGTGGCCAATCCAGGTCACAATTATCGGTCAGGTCCCCAAAAAGGTACACAGCTTCCACAATGCTTGTCCCGGGGTAAGCAGTGGATTTTCTTAGTCGTCTCTAATAATGGCTTGTGGACTTGTCCTCCAGGAACTTGTCCAAACTTGTTTTAAACCCAGCTACACTAACAGCTTTGACTAAATCCTTCGGAAATGAATTTCAGAATTTGATTACACGTTAAGTGAAAAAATACTCTCTCTTATTAGTCTTAAATAGGTTACATTGTAGCTTCTTTGCGTGCCTCCTAGTCTTTCTACTTTTTGATGGCATAAATAATCTATGTTTACCAGTTCCACTCCATTCATTAATTTATAGACCTCTATAATATCTCTCCTCAGCTGTCTCTTTTCCAAGTTGAAGAGCCCTAATCTTTTAAGCCTTTCCACATGGGGTATCCTTCCATCCTCTACCTTTTTGGTGGCTCTTTTCTGTACCTTTCTAATTCCGCTACATCCTTTTTAATATATGGCTACCAGAATGCTATAGACATGCTTTATGGCTATCAGTGAGACATGTCTCGCTATTTATGCTTTGCATTTATTGGTGTGATGCTTGGCATGGGGGCTTTGACAACGAATGGCCACAAAAGCACATCCAATTTGAGAGATTAAAGAGGAAGAGCCTTGAAAGCTTTAAATGTTAATGTCTCCTCGGGAATGAAACATATTTGTATGTGTGTAATTCATCTTGAGCTTGAATTTGGTGACTAATCAGAGCCAAAATCCAAATTTGTAAAGGGACCTCGACAGTACGAACTTGACTTTATCTACCAGATGAATTATAAGAATTGATGCTTTCCAACATGGTGTTCAGGCCACCGTAACAAGTGCCAGTCCGAGCACTGAAAGCACCTGGGTTTTCCTCTCACCCGTCAATGATGAGGTGCTCATAGGGAGCCTTCTTGTCACAAACAGGGCAGACCCATGTCGGCTTCTTCTCATTCATCTGGATGTACAGCGTGGCATCAAAGCACTGCAGGTGGGAGCAGGTCAGAGCTCGACATGGGATGGTGAGACGCATTTTACCCAGCTAGATAAAAGACAGAATAGAATTTGTACACGGATAGCCACACTAAGGAAAATATGATTCAAAATATCCTCTACATAGGAAGGCAGCAGAAGAGGGCAGACAAATGGATAGACGGGATGGGACAGCAATTCTAGTCTTCCTCTCTGCTTCAAATACTCGGGGTCCCAAGCTGCTCCACCACTGCCTCGTTGCCTCCTCCTCTACTTCTTTATTATAAACATCTCTCTGCGTCGTTTGCTATGCTTGATCATGCTCCATTACTAATCAGATGAAGTGAATTATTTTATTTATTTAAAAGTATTTCTATCCCGCTTTATCCTTGAATCAAAGCGGATTTCCCTGCAAACCAATCAAGTAGGGTAGTGCGGGGGTGTCGGCATGCAGTGGTTGTGAGGGTAGTGTTCGTGAGTGTGTGGATAGGTAGAACTTGATTTGGGGTGCTTTAAAGAATTTGACATGTAGGAAGTATACGCATAGGATGGGAAATATTTCTCAAGAGTTGGCAGTTTGAATTTGGGGCACCACAGGGGTCTCCTTTGTCTCTTATTTCATTTAACGTGTTTTTAGGTTCTTTTGGTTCAGGGTTACAGGATTTGGGTAGTTCATACTAGTTTTACACTGATGATATTTTGTTGCTACCACCAGTTCATGATTCGATAAAATAGGCTTTCATATACTTGAGAGAGGATTTAATATTGTTTCAAATTGGATAGATTTTCATAAATTAAAATTGAATAGTGATAAAACAAATTTAATGTACTTAAGTAATAGTACGGAAGACCTACCTTTGGATTACCCTAATAAAGGAGGAGAAAGTATCCCTTTAGATTCATCTTCGAAAAGTCTGGGTGCTGTGCTGCATTACCTGCTGATTTACTTTCCCTGAGTCCCTCCAGTCCAGAAGTATGGGCCATTTTCCCCCACCAGCAGCTAGAGATTGAGCATAACAGGTTTTGGTGTTGTCATGCTAGAAGAGGCTCTGTGCATCAACCCTAAAACTAGTATTCTAGTGACAAAACAGACTCCAAACAGAGCAAAAATAAACACCATTACCAGTGTGATATTATTTTTATTATTGTTTTTTATAAAGCCCCAATGAGACTACAATGTGACAACAGCTTAATAGAAAAGGACATGAACCAAAACAGCCTTTCGCCAGAACCAAATGCGAACCCATCACTACCATCTGGGGTCCTCACCTCTGGGACTATGGAATGCTGACCAAATACCATGACAGCAAGAAGAACTGAACCCCGACTCCATAGACACATGATAAACCTTCAAGCCGGGCTCGCATTCAATAGAATGCAGAAGGAAAGCACCTCCTGCAGGCACAAGGGAGCACAAGGAAGCATGAGAACCAGGCCACTGGAGGAAGTGCTTTTATTAACATCCAGGGTCTGCCCAACACGTGTTTTGTCCGAAGCCTTCTTCAGGGGGACTACGACCACTAGTGAGACACTGGTAGAGCGTAACTAAGAAATATATGTAGGGAACATCCAAGTGGAGTACTTTCACACCACTGCAATTTTGTCCAGTCCAGACGTGTAGGATGTACTAAAGCAGTAATCAAACCAGGGCAGGACCTGTGAGCCAAGCCTGCAGAACAGTGGCCCCAAAACAGGCATCATTTCTAGCTTTCACTTCCAAGCAGTAATGGCATACAAATGTATGGAGTGACACCCAAGTCACTGCCTTGCAACTATCCAATGGAGGAACCAGACTGAATCCGCTCAAGAGGTCACCTGCACTCTAGTCGAAAGGTGCGTGCAAGCCCTGCGGGGGCATTCTGCGCTATACTAAGTATACCGAGGCAATCGCCTCTTTCAACAACCATGCTACTGAAGCCTTCGACACTGCTACCCTTTTGCACGGTCCACAAAAAGGTAAGAAGAGATGAACCAATCTGCGAAAGGACTTGTCTTCTTCAAATAATGACGTAGGACCCTGCGCACATTCAACAGATGCAACTGATGCTCCTCCCCGGAGTCCCCCCGAGAGGAGAATACTGGAAGGGACACTGACTGATTCATAGAAGTGTCAGAGGGCAGAAGTTTCCTACACCCCAAGAATATTACAGAGTACTACCTGGCCAAAGGCCCTGTCCCTGCGGAACTCGCTCTCCAGGCAGTAGTGAGCTGCAAACGTATGAATTGAAGACCATGTGGTGGCCTTGCAGATCTCTGTCACCGGCACTGAGCGGAGGTTGGCCACCAACATGGCCATCACCCTCATGTGATGTGCAGGGATCCGGTGCTCAAGGGAGAGGCCAGCTTGCTCGGAGATGAGGGCAATACAGTCCACCACTCAAGTGGACAGAGTTTGTTTAGTCACGGGAAGCCCCAGTCTGCTGGGGTGAAAAGACACGAAAAGCTGAGGAGCTTTGCAGTGGACCTGGGTATGCTGTAAATAGAAGGACAGGGCCTATTTGCAATCCAGTGAATGAAGTATAAATTCCTCCCTGTCAGCGTGAGAACATAAGATATGCCATAGTGGGTCAGACCAAGGTCCATCAAGCCCAGTATCCTGTTTCCAACAGTGGCTAATCTAGGTCATACGTACCTAGCAGTTTCCCCAAAAGACACAGGTTCCACAATGCTTGTACTGGGTCACAGAAAGGTGGGAAGGACCACCTCTTGGTTGAGGTGGAAAGGAGATACCACCTTCAGGAGGAATTTGGGGTGTTTGCAGAGCACTACCCTGTTCTTGTAAAACCTTGTATATGGTGGATCTGCCACCAGGGCCTGAAGTTCGCTCATTCTTCGAGCGGACATAAGGGCCACTTTCCAAGACAGGAACCATAGGTAACAAGTGGCCAGGAGCTCGAACGGCAGTTTCGTGAGCTGGGAGAGCACCACGTTGAGATCCCACTCTGCCACTGGAGAGTGAAGAGGGGGCTTGGATAACAAGAGGCCCTGAAGGAACCTGGAGACCAGGGACTGGCTTGTGGGAGGGGTGGATCAGGATGCGAGTATACGCATCCTTTAGGTCCAAGGAGCACAGTCAATCTCCCTGGTGGAGGTAAGGCAGCAGTGTTCCAAGGGAGAGCATCTTGAACTTCTCCCTCACCAGAAACTTGTCTAAGTTTCCCAGGTCTAGTATGGGCTTGAGGCCTCCGGTTCTCTTTGGGACACGGAAGTATCCGGAGTAGAAGCCTTTTCCCCATAGATGTTTGGGTACAGGCTCCACTGCATTATCCCTGAGCAGACTGCAAGCTCTGATAGCATAAGGGTCTGGTGATGGAGAGGTCGCACTGGCTCTCCTGAAAAGAACCTATGTGATAACTACTGTAGGTGGAGGAGGTATCCTTTCCTTACCACCTGCAGTATCCAGTGGTTCGAGGTGACACTGGCCCACTTGTGAGCGAAGAATGCCAGGCAGCCCCCTGTGGGCTGATAAAGGTCTCCCGGGGGAAGGGAGGCCCTGCCTCGGGAGTCAAAAGCTCCCTCTAGGCTGGGTGGGAGCTGGGACCTTGGACCTCTGAGCTCCATGGCTTTGTCTTTTGGGGTGAGAACCCTGCTGCTGGACCGAGAAAGGTTGGTAGTGGTGACCCTGCTGAAAAGGCCCCTTTTTCCTCAGGAACAGGGGCCTTTTCCCCCAATGGTTTCTTATGAGGAAAGGATGAGGTCTTCTTGGAGAGACTCTGTCAGGTCACCATGTCGGTCTCTATCTTGGCCGCCTTGTCGGCCAAAGGTTTGCCGAACAGGTTCTCCCCCGTGCAGGGAAGGTTTTGGGCGCAGATGCCAGCTACTGCTACCCGAACCACTGACTCAAAGCTGTCATAGACCGCTCGGGAAAGGAACTTAGAACAGTCCTTGATCCTGGAGGTCAGGGATTGGAACTTGCTGGAGAGGTTCCCCGATAAGCTCTGCTGAAAATCTGGCCAACTCCTGGGTTAGGGCTTTCAGATACATGCCTATATACAATTCATTGGCTTGAATCCTGAAACCCAGCATGGAGCCCTGTTAACACTTGCGCCCGAGGGTGTCGAAGGCTCTGGTGTCCCCCTTCCTGGAGGGACAGAGGAGTGGGTCTTCTGGCTTTTAAATTTTTGCTTGGTTGACTCAACGACCATGGAATTATGTGGGAGTTGGGGCTTGTGGAACCCGGTGCCCTTCCAGACGTGGTAAATGGCAGTGAGGCGTCGACTTACCACTGGCGCCAAGGCCAGCGTCTCTCATATTCTGAGTAGCAGCCGCTCGAGAGTCAGCTGCATGGGCACCATGGGAGTCTCCTTGGATGGAGACTCATTGAAAGATCTCCAGTTCCTCGGTGCATGGATATTCCTCTGTCTCAGTTTGCACTGAGTGCGCTCTGGCCATATCCTTGACAAAGTCATGGAAGCCACGTCTTCCAGAGGGGAATGGAGTAGGGGGGAATATCTCTGTGCCGCTTTGTTTCCAGAGACACCTCATTGTTTGTCTCCCACTCAGAGTTGAGCGGTGACGATGAGTCCGAGGCCCTGTGACTTATAACGTCGAGGCCAGGGTCAAGTGGCAGGCAGCCTCCAGAGGACCTTGGGTCCGAGTCTCAGAAACTGGCCGGGGAGGATCGGATGCCCAAGGAACAGGACAGAGACCTCAATTGGCACTGAGGGCTTACCCGAGGCCAATTGCGCTCTGCTCGACGACCAGGAACTCCCCCAACAGTCGGGGGCCCAGTCGTTGGGGCAGATGATGCGGATGAACCAGCCATCATTGCCTGCTGCAGGGGGTCAGGATGGCAGTGATGATCTACTCCAAGGCCACCATTCTGGTTTCCAAGCCAGGCGGCTCTGCAGCTTTGGGCACAGGCACAGAGGACCTCTGGCCCAGTGCCGGCACTCTCATGAGTGCATCCTTGACTAGGACTATGGTCTCAAGAAACCTTGCATGGTCTCCGTAAGCCAAGGAATCCTTCTTGAAGACCTTGGTAGGGTGCTTCTCGGAGCCACCCGAGTCCCTCTGAATGGTTTTACTAGGTTTCTTCAAGGATTTTTTCCTCTCGGGATCCGAGGTCTTCTCAGAGGAGCTGCTGCCATGGGGCTCCGAGGATGCTCAGGCCTCACGGAAAGTTCTGGGCTTGAAGCTCGGCGTCAGAGGCAGCCAATGCCGAGTCGGACCTGGGGAACAGTTTCTTGTAACTCAGACCTTTTTTTTTTTTTTATTGGTTTTAGGCGTCATGGTCTGGCACAGGTCGCAAGTGCTATCATGGTCTGAGCCCAGGCAGCAGTCGTGGGTGTGTGTCACTGATATCGTTTGACTGCAGCGGTCACATTTTTTGAATCCACTGGGGGACATGGTAGGAAACACCCAGATGGGGTCAACGACCCTTGGGTGAAAAAAGGGTACGAATGCCGGTCGAGGGCAGCTGCGATCAAAAAAGGACAAAGGCATGGTGCCAGTTTGAGGCGGGAAGAGGAACTGGTACACAAACCAGGAAACTAACTATTTTAAGGATAATTAGCAAGGAATTTTCTGGGGAAACAAGACAGACGTCTGTTGGGCTCCACGGGAAAAAAGCAGACTGAGCAAGATGACACCCTTAGGCGGGAAGGGGACCAAGCATGAGTGGTAGCATGTCCCAAAGGCTTTCTTTGAAAGCTTGGGAAATGCTCCGCATGGGCTCCATTGGCACAGTCACCCATATGAGAGGACTTCCTGCTTGTTCCTGGAGAACTAGATGTAACATCGCTTTCACCTTGGTGGTTAGCAAAAAGGCTCCCTGTTCAATAAAGCTTGAAGCTCCAAAATTCTTCATGCTGAACATATGGCCACCAGAAACACGGTCTTCAAGGTAAGATCTTTCAAGGTAGCCTCCCCCAGAGGCTCGAGGGGTGGTCCTGTCAGAGAAGACAAGACCAGGTTAAGATCCCACGGAGGTAGCAACGGTTGAATGGGTGGACGTACTTGCTTGACTGCCTGGAGGAACAAGACCACATCCAGGTGGGAGGCACTCTCCCCCGATAACATATGAGGGCGGCCACCTGGATCTGCAATGAACTCAATGCAAGTCCCTTTTCCAATCCTACTTCCAGGAATGCCAGCATGTCCAGAACAGAGGTCAACAGCACCCTGCATCCATGGCTAGCACACCAATCCTCAAAAATCCTCCAGATGTGAACATATGACAAAGACGAGTGCTTGTATGCTCTCAACAAGGTGGCAATGACTTGGAGCGAGTATCTTCTTTTTCTCAAGCAAGCCCTCTTAAAAGCCACGCTGTAAGTGAGAATCAATCCATCTAAGGCATGAGAATGGGCCCCTGTGACAGAAGGTTGCCCTTTGCCAGGAGGCGCCACGGGCCAACTATAGTCAGTCAAATCAGATCCACATACCACGGTCTCTGGGGCCAATCCAGCACAATTATTCCACCGGCCTCCCATAAGCCTCTTATTCTTTGGAGTAGGCACCTTATCAGCATCCAAGAAGGGAACCACGTATAGAAGGCTCTCTGTCAGCCATGGCTGTGCCAGAGCATCTAGGCCTTCGGACATCTGCTCTCATCGCTGGCCGAAGAATCAGTTGACTTTGGCATTGCTGGCGGAAGCCATCAGATCCCTGACCTATTCCACCCCAGCACTGCATTATGCTGTGGAAGACTGCAGCATCCAGAGTCCATTCCTCGGATCCAAATGTCGTCGGCTGAGGAAGTCGGCCTGTACGTTCTCCTTCCCAGCCATGTGCACCACAGAGTGTCAGAAGATTTGCTTCCACCCAGATGAGCAGAGGCTCCACCTCGTCTGCCAAGGACACGCTTCTTGTTCGCCCTTGTCAACTGATGTAAGCCACAGTCTGCATTGTCTGAGACGACCCTCACGGCCTTGTTGTGAATAAGAGGTTGAAGGCACTGCAGGGTCAAACACTGCCCACATTTCCAGGCGACTGATGGACCAAGTGGTCTCCTCCTAAGGCAACTGCCCCTTGGCTATCTGCACAATGCAGTGCATGCCACACCCAGAGAGGCTGGCATCTGTGGTCACCACCACCCAATCTGGTGGCTCCAGCTGCATCCCTGCTAGAAGATTCTCCATAACCATCCACCACTTCAAGGACCACCTCACTGCCAGAGGACAAGGTATTTGTCTTGAGAGTGGGTGCCTCTGCGGAAACTAGAGAAACAGGAGGGCCCTCTGTAACGGATGCATGTAAACCTTGGACTATGGGACCAGCTCCAGTATCGCTGCCATGGAACAGAGGAGTTGCAGATAATGCCATGCCGAGGGCACCGGCATCTGGAGGAACCACTTTACTTGGTCCTGTAAATTTTGAGCCCGCTCCAAGGGGAGCGACACAAATCCCTGCTCTGTCTGGAACCTCACCTCTAAATAGAGCAGATCTTGAGAAGGAACCAAATTGCTCCTGGCAAAGTTGATCACCTAGCCAAGCTAGGAAGTCTATCACACTGCACAACCTCATGGCTTTCTTGCGCAGACTTTGCCCTGATTAACCAGTAGTCCTGGTAGGGGCTGTGGCCAGCCCAAAAGGCAACACCTGAAATCAGAAGTGATCCATCAGAACTGCAAAACATAAGAACCGCTGGTGTTTCAGCGAATGAGAATGTAGAGATAAGCCTCAGTAAGGTCGAATGCCATGAAGAACTCTTTCGCACCGCCACTATGACCGAACGCAGGATTTTCATATGAAAGTGCAGCACCCACAATGATGTATTGGCATGCTTGACATCTAGAATGGGGCAAACACAACCCTTTTTTGTGCACTACAAAATAAATGGAATATCGACCTTGACTGAACTGGTCAAAGGGAACCTCCAGCAGCACATCAAGGCGTAACAGCTTCTGGAGGGTCTCTCTCACCACCTGCACCTCGACTGGAGCCTTGCAGGGAGACTGCATGAATGCGTCAGGGATGGCTCGTGCCAATTCCAGAGCATAGCCTTCTGAATCTAGGACCCGCTGGTTGGTGGTAATCTGGACCCAGATGGAGTAAAAGTGTTGTAGCAGACCGCCGATGGGAAGCAACTCCGTCTGGGCCCCCCCCCTCACTTCATTGCGGCTTCTTGGAACCTGCCACAGCACCAGCATAATAGCCTTGACTGGTCCCCAGTTGCCGCGAAAGGGCTGACCCCTGGCTAGATAGCGATCCCACTGATAGGGGGCAAAGCATATAGCCTGAAACAGTCAGTAATCCCAGGGTTGATCTCTCACCGAAGCAGCCGACTTCGCATCCCTAAGCTTGTCCTCTGCAAGCTGAGCCCCCTTGGTTTCCCAGAGGTCCTTGACCAAGTTCTCTAAGGCTTTCCCAAAGAGAAGTTTACCCTTGAAAGGAAGCTTACTCAGGTGCGTCTTGGACGACATATCCGCCAACCAATTACGCAGCCATTAAGACCACCATGCTGCTATGATAGACACCATACTCTTAGCAGACGCCTGCACCAGATTGTAAAAGGCATCCGCCAAGTACATGGAACCAGATTCCAGTATCGCAGCCACCAATCTTGACTGATGAGACTCCAGATCTGAATCCAGTAAGCCTTACATCCAGTGTAAACATGCCCGTGCCATATAAGCTCTGCAAATCAAAGCCTGTAACATCAAGGCATTGATCTCCAAGGACTGCTTCAAAAGAGCCTTAAGCTTCCTATCTTGAACATTCTTCAGAGCTGCACCTCCCTCCATGGGAATGGTTGTCTTGTTAGTGACTGCCGCAACCAGGGCATCCACCTTTGGAAGCTTAAGCAGTTCCTTCTCTTCCACCAGAAGAGGACACAAAAGAGCCATTGCCAGGTACCCTGTAAACTAGCCTCCGGTACCTCCAACATGGCCTTTATCATTTGTTAGATGGCCTTATGGACCGGAAATGCCGTCTGGAACGTCATGATGCCCTGCAGCAGTGGATCCTCCAAGGGCTCATCACTGGCCAAGGGATCCTGCGGGGTATTCAAAGCCACTAATGACTGGCCAATTTGTGCCGCCAACTCCTCCTGGCGGAATACCCTGACAATGTTAGTGTCCTCACCCGGAAGTATCTCACCTTTCTCAAGCTCCGCCGTGGAGGAGCCACGCTAAAGACATGAGGGTCTCTGCAAGGGAGCCTCAAAGCCCTGCGAATGGACACCTGCTCTTGCCAGAGTTCCACGCCTAAATGGCACCTCTTGAGGGAAAGTCCCCCAAATCTACCAATGTACCTTGTGGAGCTGAGGTCAAAGGTTCAACTTCTCCTCTTGGGCCCCTGCACTGTCCCCCAGCCCTCATTTCAAATAGGCTTGATGAAGGAGCATTACAAAATGCAGGGGAGAAAGACACTGCAGGAGCACTGGAATAATCCAAATCAAAAGCATTTAAACCAACAGAAACAGGACCAATGACATTGTGGTTTCCCCCCATAGCCTGTAATGCCATGGCAGGTTTAATCAAAATGACCACATTTCCTGCCAAAATCGCAGGTTCTGCAAGTAAAGCAGCAAGTTGTCTCGACAGCAGAAGAGTTTTCCCTGACTGTAGAACTGCTTCCCCTGCGGCTACCTGAGCACTAAAAAAGTATCTCCTCAGCTGCACAGCTCTCCTGTTTGCAACCGTGGTAAAAACGGCTGGCTCTGACAGGGAGCCACGTCAGCTTCCACATGCTGTACAGCTCCGTTTCCTTGCAGGCAGAGAAACGGCTGATCATGTCGAACAGACACAAAAGATGAAATTAGACCTTACCTGCTAATTGGCTTTTCTTGAGTCCCTCCAGTCCAGTCCAGACATGTGGGTTATCATGCCTCACCAGCAACATGGAGACTGAGCATGCTAAGTCTTAATGACATCACACTACATAGGCAACTGGCACCACCCACCAGCCTTAGTATTCTATTGACAAAAGCAGACTCCAAAGAGCAACAATTAAGAACCAACATTCAAAGTGTATCAATCCCCAAACATATCCCCCCCCATCCAAAAACTATCTGAAATTTTTTTTTTAAATGCTTGCAAACACAGCAGTCTATGGCACCCCCAGAGGAGTCCCACTCAACCAGATGGCTCCTCACTCTTACCTGGTTCTCTGACCAATTCTATGTACTCTTCAGAACCGGGATTGCCATCATACGCTTCCAATGCGTCAACAGAATATACGGAGAATCCTGGACTGGACTGGAGGGACTCGAGGAAAGCCAACTTCACCTTCCTTATTGTACCTACAGTCCAATTCAGACATGTGAGATGTATCATAGCAGTATTTACCTTAGGAGGGACCCGTGAACCCGGCCTGAAGCACTGCAGATCCGAACCGCGTGTCCCCAGCTGCCTGCACATCCAGGTGGTAATGCTTCACAAAGGTATGCAACGACAACCAAGCTGCTGCCCTACAGATCTCCAGAGGTGGTACCAGGCTAGCCTCCGCCGCCGCTTGCACCTGTGTCAAATGTGCCTGCAGCCCTTTAGGCAATTCTCCCCGCTTCAGCAAGTAGGCTGAGGAAATAGCTTCCCGCACCAACCAGGAAATAAGATGCTTTGGAAGTTGCCTTGCCCTTTCGCGATCTGCTAACAAGGACAAACAAATGATCTGATTTCCGAAACAGCTCAGTCTGCTTCAAATAGCACTTTACACCACTAAAAGCCCCGTCTACTTGAAAGAACCAACTCAACAGATCAATTTTATTTATTTATTTATTTGGCATAAATTTGTATACCGCTACTTCCAGTGATCAGCAGCGGTCTACAAGTGAAACAAACAAGGGAGGATGTGCAATACAATTTAAACATACAATATGATTACAGGAAGGAGTACACATCAGATTACATATGGTACAGTTATACAATTGATCATAGGGGGGTAAAATAAAATCACAGAAAGGGCAGTCGGGGGTTGGTATATATACATATATACAATTTTACAGCACAATAGATGCATGAGTATTAACAATGAATATAGTCTTCTATGACCAGGATGTTTAGGGGGTAGGTAGGCAAGGTGGGATAAGATATGAGATGAATCTGCCTAGGTAATGCCATAATGAGTTTGGAAAAGGTGGGTCTTAAGCTTTTTCCTGAAGTCCTTTAGGTCTTTGATCAGACATAACTCATGTGGTAGCTGGTTCCAGAGAATGGGTGCAGAATACGTGTAGGCCCGGTTGCTCGCTCGTTCGTTCTTTGACTGCTCTTATGCTGCTTGGTACGCAGAGGGTGTTCAGGTTAGCGGTCCGTCTGCTTCTGTTGGGGGGTTGTGTGGTGATGAGGTTAGCGAGGAATGAGGGGGATATTTTGTGGATGATTTTGTATGGTGTTACTAGTACTTTGTATATTATTCGTGCAGAGATGGGGAGCCAGTGAAGCTCAATCAGGACTGGTGTGATGTGATCTACCAGGTTTTTATTCATGATAATCCTGGCTGCTACATTTTGTGCCATTTGTAGGATGTTTAAGGTTTTCTTCGGTAGACCTTGCAAGATGGCGTTACAGTAGTCAAGGTGGGGAATAAGAGCTTGAGCTACTGTTCTGAAGTCCGAGAGGTCAATGATGCTGCGTAAAGGTTGTAGAACTCTCAGCTTGTGAAATATTGCTCTGTTGGTTATCCGGAGGTGTTTGTCCATTTTTAAGTTAGCATCAATCAGTACGCCTAGATATTTGATCTCATTTTTCGAGTGATACGTGTTGTTGTTCAAGGTGATGGTTGCAGGGGGATCGAAGTCGATTTCCTGATATGAACATTACTTCAGTTTTTTTGTGGTTTATAGACATATTGTTGCATTGGAGCCAATTTTGCATTTCATGTAGGCATTCTTCTAATTGGTTGTAATTAGGATTGTTTACATCAAGTTGTGTGTACAACATAATATCATCCGCATATAAGTGGTAGCTGATATTGTGCTTTTGGAAGATCATACATACTGGCTGGATGTAAACGTTGAATAGCAGGGAGGAGATAGCTGATCCTTAAGGTAATCCTTGGGTTTGGGGGAAAGGCTTTGCTTGTTCGTTATTGTAGTGTACCTGTTGCATTCTATTTGCTAAGTAGGACTCGAACCACTTTAACGGGGTTCCTGCTATACCTATGGTCGCAAGTCTGCTCAAGACTGTTTGATGATGTACTGTGTCAAATGTTGCTGAAATATCTATGAATATGAGTATGTACATCTTGTTTTTGTTTTCCAGGCCCTTGAGGATGTTGTCTAGAAGCGCTATGAGTAGGGTTTCTACTCCATGGTGCGGTCGGAAACCGTATTGATGGTCATCAAGGATTTGGTTTTCGTCTAGGTGGTCCTGAAGTTGCTGTTGGGTTACTTTCTCGATGATCTTTGCAAGGAAGGATATGCTTGATATCGGACGGTAGGAGGTTGGATCTTCCTTGTTGAGAGCTTTATTTTTTAATATAGGCCTAATTAGAGATCTCTTAAGTTGGGTGGGCATGATACCTTGCTGCAGAGATTGATTTACTATGTGCGATATAAGATGAGCAATTTCTTGCTTAGTAGCTTTGATCCACTCTGCTGGACATGGATCTAGAAGCGAAGATGTTGTATTTAGGTTTGAGATGGTATTTATGATTAGTTTCTCATCAACTGTCTGGAAAGTAGACCATCAAACAAGTTATTTTTGTTGGAATTGCCAGTTCAGTAAATAGGAAACATCCTACCACCACTGTGGCCCTTCCATTTTAATAAAGAAGAAATATATAACAGTCAACAGCTTTACTTAGCTGGTAAACGGCTTTGTCAAGGCTTTATCAAGGCTGCTCCCATTAGCACCGCAATCAGCTAATCCGACGTGTCACGTTTCAGGTTCTCCCAGTTGAACACCCTGCTTCAGGTCGAGCATTTCGCGGATAATCGTCAGCCATAGAAGAAGCGGTCTGAAGAGAGCGGTTTAAATATCCTGGCGCTGGTCACAGCTGTTAATTAACATCCACCAATCAAACGAGTTAAAAGCTGCAAAGACCAATCAGAAAAACAAGAGGAGGAGCCACCAAGACAGAATCCCCCTCCATTCTGAAAGGTTGGGACATTGACAGTACTTCATTAAATAATCGTGTGTCAATCCAGTTGCATATTTAGACCTGCAGGGTGGACCGTGTTCAATAAGTAAATCCATTTCTGTTCTGATCTTTGCAGAATATGAACACGGTCCCCTCCACGCGGGTTTACTGGCACATGATCCAGAACTCGCCAGCGGAGAGAATCAAAAGTGTGGGACTTGCCCATACAATGATCAATCATTGGTGCAGCCAATGACTTAGTGCGACGACGAGAAGCATGTTCACTCAGTCGCACCTTGAAAGGTCTAGAGGTACGGCCCACATAGTATAGTTGACACAGGCAGACAATTATATAAACTACAAAAGCAGTGGCACAAGTTGTGTACCACCTAGAGCGGTGGGTTTTTGAGGTATGCATGTCAATCCAACTCGGACCTGATAGCGTATTAAAACAAAAGTTACAGGTCTTGCAAGGGTAATGCCCTGTGTCTATATGTGATACAGGGGGACGATCCAGCAGTGCTGTAGTCTTAACCACCAGATCCAGCAAGTTAGCTTTTCGAGAGTAGGCAATTTGCAATTGCTTGTTACGAAAACAAGCATGTAACCCCAGGATGGGCCAAAATTTGTGAAGAAGTTTGGCCACCAAAGGCATACCTTTCATAAAAGGAAGAATGCCCGTGATCTTATCCAATAAATCTGGAACCAACGATCCAAATAACCATTCTCTATGTGTATAGCGAGCTCGCTTATTTGCTGCGTTAACCAGGGTAGCAGGATAGCCTCTGTGAAGTAAGCGCAATTCCTTAGCATGAGATTTAAATTCATGTAATGAAGAACAGTTGCGACGCAGACGGAGGAATTGCCCATATGGAAGACCCTTCTTTTGGGCCAAGGGGTGAAAACTATCATAGCTTAACAAAGTGTTGCGTTGAAATGGTTTTCGATAGAGATGTTGAAAAGCCAGTAGTTGACAGTTCTATAGAAAGATCCAAAAATTGAATTTTGGAAGTCTCAACCTGTGCCATAAATTGGATATTAGATTTATGCGTATTCGAAGACTGAAGAAGAGAGTCTAATTCCAACCTAGTGTCAGTCCACAGGAAAAAAACGTCATCCAAAAACCTCCTCCAAAACGGTACCAGTCTAAAAAGTGGATGAGAGTAGACAAAATTATTAAAATGGAAGGGCCACAGTGGTGATAGGATGTTTCCTATTTACTGAGCTGGCAATTCCGGCAAAAATAATTTGTTTGATCTGTTGAGTTGGTTCTTTCAAATAGACGGGGCTTTTAGTGGTGTTTAGTACTCTGACCCTGTTCAATAGGTTTTTTTCTGTCTCTTTGTCAAATAGCACTTTAGCATTCTGTGAACATGAAGCACAGCTGGTGCTCCTCCGATGTAGTCCCCAGTCCCAAAAACACAAAGGGTCACCGGCTGATTGAGATGAAACACAGAGACCAACTTAGGCAGAAAGGAAGGCATCAGATGCAACACCACCTTCAGTTCCGAAATCTGTCTGGCCAAACAAATTGCCACCAAAAACAGTCTTCATAGTCAAATCTTTCAAGGTGGAAGCCCCCACCAGTTCAAAGGGCTCCTCTATCAAAACAGACAATACCAAATTCAGGTCCCAAGGAGGGACAAGTTATCTCGCCGGTGGCTGAACACGTTTCACACCTCTGAGGAAACGCACCACATCCGGATGGGTTGCCAAGGACAGGCCCCGGACCCATCCACAATAACAAGCTAGTGATGCCACGCCTTTCTCCAGCCTCACCTGCAGAAAGGCTAGAACATCTGGCAAAGAAGCAGACAGCCGATGCGCCAAACACCATTCCTCAAACACTCTCCACACTCAGACATACGACAGAAAAGTGGATTGCTTGCAAGCCTTCAACAATGTTGCAATCACCAGGGCAGAGTACCCTCTCTCTTCCTCAGCTGAGCCCTCGAGAGCCAGGCCGTAAGCAAGAATCAATCCAACTGCGGCATCAGAATGGGACCCTGCAAGAGAAGATTGGACTATGCTGGCAGCTGCCATGGATGGTCCACTGTCAGCCATACCAGATCTGCGTATCAGGGCCACTGTGGCCAATCCAGAGCCACTAGGACCACCAGCCCATGATGCGCCTCGATCCGCTGCACCACTCGCCCTAAGAGCACCCATGGGCAACAGAAGCCAGTCCATGGGCCATGTATGCACTAATATATCCAGACCCTTTGACATTCGCTTTCTGTCTGGTGAAGAATTGAGCAGCCTTCGCTGTCTTGAAGCTTGCCAGATCCATGATCAGCTGCCCCCAATGCCTGACCAACTGAACAAATACTGCCTCACTGAAGGACCACTTGCCGAGGTCTAAGTGAAAGCAACTGAGGTCGTCAGCCACCATGTTCTCCCTGCCGGTCACGTAAGCGGCCGAGATCGCCTGCAAGTTTGCCTCTGCCCACACCAACAGCAGAGCCACTTCGTCCTCTAGCTGCACGCTTCCTGTGCCTCCCTGCCGATTGATGTATGCCACTGTGACCGCCTTCCTATGAAGGCACAGCCAAAACACCTTCAAGGCCAAGAAAACCACTATCTCCAACCGATTGATGGGACTCAAGCTCTCCTCTGGTGTCCAGCGGTCCTATGTTACCTGGGCTTTGCAATGTGCTCCCCAGCCTGTGAGGCTGGCATCTGTAGCTAGTGGAATCCACACCAGCCTCTCCAAGGGCATTCCCACTAATAGTTTATCCAAGCACAGCCACCACTAGAGTGCTATCCAGTTAAAGGGCAAGTCAACCTCCTTGAGAGCAGGTGCTGTTGCGGTGACCATCTCCACAGTAAGCTTGTGCCCAGGGAACCAACTCAATCAATGACGCCATCGACCCTAATAACTGAAGATAGTGCCAGGCTGTTGGGGGTCATCATCTGGAGAAACTGCTGGAACTGACCCTGCAGGGTTTGCACCCTGTTCTCGGGCAAGGATACCAGCCCTCTATCTGTCCAGAACTGGGCTCTCGAGTACACCAAATCCTGAGACAGCTGCATGTGGCTTTTGGAAAAATTTATCATCCAGCCAAGCGGCTGCAGACAGTTGATAACAGTCCATGTTCTTCCTGCTTTCCTCCCAGGATTTCGCTCATACCAGCCAATCGTCTAGGTAGGGATGTACCAGAATCCCTTCCTGATGTAGCGCAGCTCTGACCAACACCCTTATCTTGGTGAAGATCCGCGGCATGATAGCTAGTCCAAAAGGCAACGCCCAGAACTGGAAGTGACCCATCGGCCCTAAGAACCACAGAAAACACTGATGCTCGGGCCAAATTGGAATGTGCAGGTATGCTTCAGTCAGATCGAGGGCCATAAGGAACTCGCCTTCTAGCAGAGATTTACACAACTGAGATCCAAGATGTGTCAAAACGTCCCTTCCTTTTTGGGAATTACGAAGTATATGGAGTATTAACCACAGCCACACTTATTGGAGAACACCTCTACCACTGTGTCCAACTGCTGAAGCCGCAACAGAGCGTCTTGCACCACAACTAGCTTTTGGGGTGCTTTGCAGGGTGACCTTACGAATGCATCCATGAGAGGCTGGGCAAATTCAAGCACGTACCCTACCCGAATGAGCTCTAGCACCCACAATTAGATACTGAGCTAGACCCAAGCAGAGTAAAATTCCCACAGACTCCCCCCCCCCCCCATGGGAATCACCCCATCCTGGGTTCCCCTCATTTCACTGCGGCTTTTTAGCTGTCGTGGAAAAAGCAGCGTAAAAACCTCTACCAGTTTCTCTGGAACCTCAAAAGGCCTCTCCCTGGGAGGGGCAACGACCTCTCTGATATGGTGCAAAATGAACTGCCCTGAAGCAACAAAAATCCTGGGACTTACCCCTAACTGGGGGCAACAATCTGACTGGCTTCCGTTTATCCTCAGGAAGCTGACCTCCTTTTGACTCCCCCAAATCCTTTACCAACTTATCTAATGCTTCCCTGAACAAGAGCTTACCCTTGAAAGGGAGCTTGCTCAAGCAGGTCTTGGACAATATGTCCACCAGCCAATTATGTAACCACAGAAATCTTCGGTCCCGCCACCAAAGCCATGCTTTTGGACAATCCTTTAATCAGATCATAAAAGACAGGTAAAGCCGCACTGGACTCCAGCTTACCCGCCTCCGGAGATGTCCACTGCGGCTCCCCATAGCCTTCTAGGACACCTTGTGTCCTCAAAACAAACCCTGGTCACATAGCTCCACAGATGGATGCCTGCAAAGATGGAGCATTAATATGAAGCACTTGCTTGAGCAAGGTCTCCAGGTTTCTATCCTGTACATCCTTGTGGGCTGCACTACCCTTCATTGGGATTGTGATCATCTTTGTAACCGCTAACACCAACGCATCCACCTTGGAGCAGTTCCTTTTCCTGTTCCTGCGATGGGTATAACGGCGCCATAGCATGCATACCCCTCAGGCCTGCCTCCGGGACCTCCCATTTGTCTTGGATCATCTGCTTGGGTCACCCTATGAACTGGAAACAGTCTGCGTTTTACTGACAGCTTGGAATAGGGGATCTTCCAGTGGTTCTTCCTCTGGTGCCACGCCCTGCGGGACATTAAGCACCCCCAGGGAATGGGAGATTAATGCTGCCAAATTCTCCCAGCAGAACACTTGCACTATATTTCATTGTAAACACAGTTCTGTAAAGGCACTGTGTATGTGTTATGTTCCATGTAAACTGCACTGATGTTGAATAGCGCGGTACAGAAGAAATGTAAATAAATAAATACAGAGGTCTTCCCCTTGCAGGATCTCGCCCTCCTCCAGCTCTGCCCTTGCAGACTCCGCAAGTCCACCCCTGCTCCCGGGTCCTCTGAATTCTCTGAGTGTACGGAGCCGATATCTTCCAATTACTCATTATCTAGACACCTCTGGGTAGGCATGGGTTCACCCTATGCCTGCTTTCCTAGCAGGGTGTCGAGTAATCACCTTTTCTTGACCCTTTCATGTAATCCTGAGGTGCCCTCCCCGAACCTTGCCTCAGGAAGAAGACTTTATGCATGAGTAGCACAAACTCTGGTGAGAAGGCTCCCAGAACAGACTCGGAGGGTAGCTCCTTGGAAATAGAAGGCCTAGGGGACAAGTAAACACTGTGTCGCGCCTCTGCCATGTGGGGTGATGAGCTGTCTGACCCCTCTAAAATGGCTGCCGTGCCCGTCAAAAACGCGGGAGATCTGAGCACCAAAGAAGGTTGAGCAGGGGTCTCTGACCCTCCAGAGAACGCCCCATACCTGTCTCACCATTTTTGACCCCAGCCAGGCCTTCCTCCACCGATCGGGAATCAGATTCACAACCACAGCAAAATCCTGCAGTGAAAACAGCCCCGATGGGAGCCACAGGCCAAAACACATTTGCTTTTGCCGGCATTTGTGCTCCGCCGATCGCCACCCCACAGAAAAAAAGAAAACACCAAAGTACTTCAAAAATAATAAAATGCAAGTGAACCACCTCCCGAGTCTGGCCCACACCGCTCAGAGTCCCATCTGCAGTACTGAAGTAAATGGCGGTTTACAAACTGGCACTGGCTCTATATGCTCCCTGATCTGGCGACAGACCAACTGAGCTGCACGCCATGTGCTTGCCATCAAGAGTTCAGCACACTCACCCTGCTACTGCTCCTTGCTGCGGAGAGCTGCCGATCTGAGCCTTGATGTAGAAAAAAAGAATGTGAGGACTTCCGCCCCGTTACCACCAATGCACTGCTCACTACCCCGGGCCGGCCTTCATAGACCTGGCTGTGGCAGGAGACCCTGTTAGGGTACTGAGGACTGCAGTTCACGCCTCTGCTTGCAGACTTCTCACTCAAGGGATTGGGAGCAAATGGAGCTCAACTGGAGCTCACAATATAAGTGATTACTCTGGCCTCTTCTGTGTACATTCCTTTTTTTGTTTTTCCCCTCCAGTGAATAAAGGGCCACTGCCAAATTATTCAAATCCCAATAAACTGATCAAAATCCAATCTGCTGTGTTTCCCTCCCCCGCCTTCCTCCGGTTGTGGCTCTTCAGTGGAGTTCAGACACACAGAAATCATGCCTCTCAAAATGCTTGGAGACTGGAATACCGGGGCTGGTAGGTGGTGCCAGCTACCTATGTAGGGTGATGTCATCAAGACTTGGCATGCTCAGTCTCCACGCTGCTGGTGAGGTGTGATAACCAAAATGTTTGGACTGAACTGGAGGAATGATAAGGAAATGAAAGTAAAACCTGATGAACAAAGTCTCTCGCTCTGATCAGCCACCTCAGAGATGCTTAAACCAAAATAAAACCACACGTTCACTTACTCTGCTCTGAAAACACCCCAGAGAGCAGGAAAACTCAGCGCTGACCTGCAGCATGGCTCACAGGCTTCCTCTGACTCAGACAGAGAACCCAGTAGAGGAGGAGGAGGAGGAGGGGAGGGGGGAAGAGACCTGGACCACCAGGTATTGCACCCTAACGGTGAGAACCAGACTGAATCAACAGTCCTGGTTTTGACAGGGGGCTCCAGCCCCTCTTGTCTGTTAAGCTGTTTCAGGCACTCTTAGTATCTGAATCGTTCCTTTTTTTTTTTTTTAATAAATCTTGCTCCTCCTGTGTGCAATTAACCTTCTCTCCTCTATTTAATTGAAATTCTCTTTTTGTCTTTCCTTCAGTGGAGTCCAGAGTGCACAGAAGCTCCTCACCAGCTGCTATAAACTGAATACCAGTTTTGGGATTGGTACACAGAGACACTTCTAGCATGACATCACCAAAACCTGTCATGCTCAGTCTCTAGCTACTAGTGTGGGGGGGGGGGGGGGAAATAACCCACACGTCTGGACTAGACTGCAGGGATGATATGGAAGGATGTTTTTTCACAAATTAATATATTTAAGGCAGAAGATCGTATAGGCTCATTTTAGAATAAGTGTTAATTTTCTCTCATTTAGATTACTGCAATGTTTTCTATATGTGTATTACTGCTAAACAGCTAGCTAGATTACAGCTACTACATAATAAAGCGATGAGGATAATTTTTAAACTTACTAAATATGATACATTATCTCCCATTTTATGCCAATTTACATTGGCTTACTATTAAAAATGGGATCAGGTTTGAATGAATGTGCTTGGTTTATACAATTTTGAATGGTTTTGCTCCTGAAACTTTATGCCATACTGTTAACTTTCATAACTGGACAAGATTAGTACAAGCAAATTCTTCTCAACTATCCTTCTCCTATAGTTACCAAGCTGCTTTTGAGTGGAGTAATTTACTGGAGGATATAAGAATTTTGGATAACTATGTTTCTTTTCATCACTCTTAAAACATTTTATTTTAAATGACTAGTTTAAATTGACCTGTTTGTACTATTTGCCAAACCCCCGGACAGCAGCGGCAAAAGCTCCCCCGATCGGGGAGAAGCAACCAAGCGGGAAACCGTACCGCTCGGCGGCTCCTGCCCAATCGGGGCAGTGGGAGCAGTACAAAAGGGAGAGCGCACCTCCGGCGGGCCTGCGCCTGAGGGCCTCGCCAGAGGGCCCTTTGGCGTGGCCCTTAGGCGAGGCACACAGGCGACAGAAGAATCAACCCCACAAAAACCGCCGAAGGACAACCACCAACAAACAAGAACAATCAAGAGCCAACACATCACAACCAACGCAGAACACCTCGACCAGAAAGGCGCAACCAGAGCCTCAACTTCCACAACTTACTAGTAAGTTGACACCAACCACCATGGCCACATTCACCTACCTCCCTGTATTCCTCCTTATCACCCAACTCATCTCCCAAGAAACAGGGCCACGTCACTCACACCCCATAAACGTATGGACACCGACAACCATGCCAACATACCATCCTCCTCAATACACCACACGGAGCTCACGCATAAAAGACAAAAGCAATAGAGACACAATCAACAAGCATAACACACACGCAAACTCGAAGGCACACCCCAAAGAGCCTAACACCCCAAACACCACCTCAATAGAGCTCATGAACACCAGATCAGTAAGAAATAAGATACACACTATCAGAGACCACATAGAGGACCAACAACCTGACATCCTCTGCATTACAGAATCTTGGCTTACCCCCACCAACAATGTCCTCCTCAACCAGCTAGTCCCCCCCACGTACTCAGCCTTTAACAATCCTCGCACACAGAAAAGAGGAGGTGGAGTGCTGATCATTGCAAAAGACTCATTAAAAATAAAAACTATCACCTCACAAGACTCAGACCAATGCAGCACAATTGCAGTGGGAAACAAGCAAATAGCCATATACCTCATCTACAGAGCCCCCCACGCTCCAGCAGAAGAACTAACTACCGCTCTAGAGACCGTCTGTACAATCAACACGAACCACAAACCACTAATACTACTGGGCGACTTCAACCTCAGCTCCTCCACCAGCAAGGACAAGGAAACCTTCCTACAAGCAATGGACTCCCTACAATACACACAACTAATAAACACCCCGACGCACAGACACGGATCCATGCCAGACCTCATATTTGCCCCCAACCACATAACAGACAAAGGTGACATCTCATCACCCACAGTCACACCAGTGCCCTGGTCAGACCACCACAGAATCAAAATAGAAATCACAAATCAAAAGGAAAGACAACAAGACACAAAGCACAACACATGGACAAAGAAGATTCAAAGCTTTCAACAAGGACCAATTCCTACAAGACACGCTACCTTACCTTAACCCAGAAATGAACGATCTGGATAAACAAGTAGACACTTGGAACAGTATCATCAATGCAGCAGCCAAAACCAAAGCAAACACAACAACAAAAATCAAGAGACAGCACGCACCATGGTACTCCAAAAGCATACGCGAGGAAAAAGAGATCTGAGGAAGATAGAACGCCGCTGGGGACGTTCTAAATCTCCATCCACGCAGGCCTTATACCTAACTCAGCAAAAGAAATACAATGAGCTTATCAACGAAACAAAAAGAGCACCACACAAATACCATCCAGAAAGCCTACAACAAGCCCAGAGAACGTTTCGAGATAGCAAAAAATCTAACCAACGAACCAAGCTCCGACAAAGACATACAGATCGACCCACAAACCTTCGCAGATTATCTTCAGGAGAAGCTAGGCCGCTCGCCACTACAACCATCTACAGGAACCAACCACCCAACCACACCCATCACAAGTTGGGACAAATTCAACACTCCCTCCACTAAGCAAATCTCAGACATCATCTCAGCTCTCAACACAAGCACCGCACCCACAGACCCATGCCCGGTCCCATGGATCAAGACAACCAAGGAAAACTTCCTCAGCCTCATACACAACATGGTAAGCAACTCCCTGACCCAAGGAACCATGCCAGACAAGCTGAAACTAGCCACAATAAGGCCAATCCCTAAGAAAACCAACCTAGAAAAAAGCAATCCAGCAGCCTACAGACCAATCTCCAGCATACCGCTTCTGGCTAAAATTATAGAGAAGGCAGTGCAACAGCAGCTCCAGGACCACATCGATGAACATGCCCCACTGGATATACATCAACACGGCTTCCGTCCAAACCACGGAGTTGAAACACTCCTGCTATACCTATTCAATGACATCAACCAGACCATAGACAACTACAAATAAGGAACTCTAATGATCCTCCTAGACATCTCAGCTGCATTCGACACAGTGGACCACAGAATCCTCCTAACCAGACTACAGAACATTGGAATAACCGGCACCATACTAAAGTGGTTCAACTCGTACCTAACGGACAGACAGTTCCAAGTCAAGATTGGAACCAAAATCTCACAACCCACAAAGATCAAGCAAGGAGTGCCACAAGGATCCGCACTATCCTCATTACTATTCAACCTATACATCCAACCCAACTGCAACATCATGAAAGCCCACAAAATAGACTACACAATCTACGCAGACATCATCATGATTTATACACCAATCAACCTCGACAGCCCCGACTACACCAAGATAACAACCTGTCTCGACAGCATCTCCACTTGGCTCATGCACAACAACCTAGCCATAAACTACAACAAGACAGAAGCACTCATCATCACACAAAACACCAACTTCAGCCCCCCACCCTTCATCAAAACCAACACCACGGCAATACCACTGAAGAACGAAGTGAAATACCTCGGAATAACACTTGACAAAGAGTTGAACCTACATTCACACATCAGAAGAACCACCAAAAACGCATACTACAAAATGAGAATAATTAGACGCCTCAAGCCTCTACTCTCACATGAACACTTCCGCACTGTCTGCCAAGCGCTCATAACCCCCATTCTTGATTTCTGCAACCCGATCTACAATGGAATGCCAAAACAAGCACTCAAACCGCTTCAAATGGCTCAAAACACAGCAGCCAGAATAATCACCGGTTCTCCAACACAAGCCCACATCACCCCCATCCTAAAAGACCTCCACTGGCTCCCAATCAGCCACTGCATCAAATACAAGATGATATTAAACATATTCAGAATCAGACACAAGAGCTCAGCCTCCAAGCCCTCAGCCTCCAAGCCCTCATACTCCCTGACACCAGCAACAGACCTAGAAGAAAAACCATAGTGGACACACTCAGCACCCCAAGCAACTACACAAAAGCATGCAAATCCACCGCACAAAGAGCCCTATCACTGGCGGCTCCAACAATATGGAACACACTCCCACACGACCTATGATCAACTGAAGATCTGAAGGACTTCCGAAAGCACCTAAAGACTGTACACTCTTCACTGAGCACTACAGCCCAAGCACATAGCCAGAATCTACAGACTTGGACCTACTTTGGACTCAATTAAAGTTCAAGAACAACCAGCGACGGACACAGCAAACCAATGTACATAACTGTAAATAGCTCACTCTAATCAGCACACCCGCACCCATGCACCCTCACTGTACATATTCTCACCTGACATACACAACATTGCTAATGATCGTTTGATGTGTTTACCGCCTTGATTGAAGGATAAGGCGGGATAGAAATATCCTTAAATAAATAAATTGTTCTGGAATTATTTTAAATGCTGATGTAATCCACTCTGAACAGACAACCAGAGTTTAAATTGAATTTAAATTAAAATGCCCTTACTTCATCCAACACCCAAGCTCACTCTTCACATCATGCTTGTAATAAATCTGAAAAGCTATCAAATCAAGCAAGCCTACTGCACCAATTATTTATTTAGACAGTTTTTGTATACCGCCTTATCCTTCAATCAAAGCGGTCACAACACAATTGGGGGATACATTTAACATGTGGGGATATGAGACACATACACTAATACTTACAGGGAACATGGGCTATGGAGGGTTAAGTGGCTTGCCCAAGACCACAAGGAGCACCTGTGGGACTAGAAACCCCAGTCCTTCCAGCCCAAGGTTGCTGTCCTCTAGTGGGATTTGAACCCCCGACCTTCCGGCCTGAAGTACCTTGCCCCAACCACTAGGCTACTCCTCCCTATACAGTCATGATGTGCTCATCCTTTATTAGGACTGTGTGCACTAAACGCCAATATTTAACCCTTTGGCTTCTCGCAATCTGAGGTAGCAAGCCTCATGGAACAGACCAATCACCTGGTATAGTAACGGAAGAGGACTGGGCCTAGCAGAGACTAGCTGGGTTTTTTCCTCCACTTTATTTTTTTAATTTGGAAATTATTCTCCAAACCACAAGAACTGGGTAGCCACTATTAAATAAACAAGATTCAATTCATCTTTACACACCATCTGGTCTCAAATAGCTACATCCACGGCTGAAATTCAGTGAATTCCGAAATACAGCTTTAGCTGGCATGCAAGAATATTTACTGCTCAGTCCTTCTCCCATCCGCCCTGCCTCAGGTCTCTTCTTCTGTACTGGAAGGGAATGGGCAACTTTGTACAGCAGGCACTCTATCCACATTACAGAGAGTAGTGAGCTCAGATTTCTTTATTTTGACTTATTCTCGACCCTATCCATATTTCCCCCAGTTTCATCTGGGTCTCTCTCAAATCATTCTGCACTTGCAGCGTCCTCATGTTTGGAATGCTGATTTCAGGAATGCAAATCAGGAAAGAGAAAGGTTGCAGCATCTGGCCATGTTTCACCCATCCAAACTCCCCAGAAAAATATACCAGAAATACTATTTGCTAAAAAGACAGTGGAATGGTGTAAAGTCACTATGTGGTCTTTAGCTGGATCTTTTCCTTAAACTATGAGTTCTTGTCTTAAGATCGCCGTTAGTTTCATAACATATAGAGCCACTGGTGCTGAGTTCAGCACGATCTGCCTACTTTTATATGTGGTTGATGTTTTTTATGGTATATTACCATTCTTTTATTTTGTTATGCTTCATTTTTGTATTATTTATTATGGATGTTACTGCATTTACTTTTTGGTTACTGTGTATTAATGTTTTATTTGGTTGTTGACTGGTATGATCAGCTCTGTCATGGTGATGGTAATATAATTTTTATATTACATTTAAATAAAACTGCACCCGTTTGGCTGGAAAACCATTTTGAAAACCCAAAAGCCAGAATTTCAGAAGACAGGGCAAAAATATATTTTCTCTCATAATCCTAACTTATTTTCCATCATTTTCCCTTTTTTGGGCCCAGTTTTTTTTTTGTTTTTTTTTTTGCTGAAATCATTTACATTTTAAAATTACTCTTTGCCAACTACATTTTTTCCACTCCTATTCCCACCTTTCAAACATCTTTTCTCTTCCACTCCTGTTAGCATGTTTTGGATCCTTTCGTCCCACCCAGAGGGGATTTTGGAGAGTAGGTGCAGCTCAGTCATGGGGACTTTTTAAGAATGCTCTTCCTGCATCAGTGGCAGCTCCAGGACAGACACAATGGCTTTCTAGGCTGGAGGGGATTACAAGATGCACCAGGGAACAAACTTTATAGCTTCCCCCTCCTCCCTCCCAATCTAACATAAGACAACATTTTTAGAAACTTCAGAAGTCACCATAGGATATTTTAATTGATAACATAGGTGGAAAATGTTTTCTGTTTTTCTCATCTCTCCCATCTCCTTTCTTGATACTACTTTCCATTTTCATGAATGCCCTTATTTCCACTGATAGTCCATGGAAAAAATGATGTAAAATGAAGGTTATTTCCCCAATTCCACCCAATTCCAGGTAGGGGAGTCCTATACCAAGAACACTCAGACTTACCGGACATAGAAGAGAAACTCTTAGACTGGTCGTGGCAATCTCACTGTCTGGATCTGCAGTTAACTTTTCCTTAACTAAATACAAGAACAGAAATCATTTAGCTTAAAACACCTGCCAGAGCTTCAATCTAAGAACTGCACCAAAATTGGTCCCAAGCTTGCACTGTGCAGAACTGAGTGGAGTAGAGACTCTGAGAAAAACAATGCAGACCCTTGGCTCATGTGCTGCTGTGGAAACGTCTAGATAACCCCCACCTGACTCAACAGCAAATGTTAAACCAAGTAGCCTTGAGCGCAGAAAAATGCATCCTAGGGGCATTTTGAAGTACCTTGCCCCAACCACTAGGCTACTCCTCCCTATACAGTCATGATGTGCTCATCCTTTATTAGGACTGTGTGCACTAAACGCCAATATTTAACCCTTTGGCTTCTCGCAATCTGAGGTAGCAAGCCTCATGGAACAGACCAATCACCTGGTATAGTAACGGAAGAGGACTGGGCCTAGCAGAGACTAGCTGGGTTTTTTCCTCCACTTTTTTTTTTACATTTGGAAATGTACGTATAGGCGCTTCTGAAGAGAGCCTTTATCTGGGTTAGAGATAGAAAGGAATGAGGGACAAGCTCAAGTAGGGCATCTTAGGTCCAGACCCATCAGTATCTGCCTTACCGCCGCTCATTACCATTTGCAATGAAGTGACTGGAAAGTAAGACGTGAAGAAAGCTATGAACAGATGTATTTGTCTTTTGTCTAATATAAGCAGATGCTTCCTTCATACCATAAAGTTATCACAAACAGAAGCTGAAACTTTGCATACAAGTCTGAAAACCAGCACATTTTATTTTCAATAATGAATCGGAGTGCTCCTCCACCAATGTTTTTCTCTCTCAATAGAAAGGAATTGAATTATATACCAGGGTTTAAAGGATGGTGAAATCAGATTTTCAATTAAAAAACAAAACAAAACAAACCCCCACAAACCAACCCTCGAAGGGTTCTTAAAAAATGAGCCTGTGTCCGCTTCAGATTTTAGTCCCTTCCACTACCACCACATCCTCCAATTCCACCAGACAAAGGTGGACTACGGGCTGGATTTAGAGAGGCATGTTTCTGACATGTTAGGAGTGTGAAAATGGATTTCAGCATTGCTTTATATAAAAGCAGTAAAGAAAGACAACCAACCCAATACTTCTGAAGGCAAATAAAGGAACATATGTATCCCACAAATCACCACGAACACACCCATACTCCATGTACTGAACAGTGTGGAAAACCAGGATACCTACTTAATGCCCTTGAATGGTCAGGATTTCGAATGCCTTTTGCTCGCAGTCTCTGGAGTAAAACTGTAGAGGAGAGCTGTTTGACCAAATACACGGCCATGGAATAGTTCTAAAGGGCAAAACATAAATTAAGGAAATCAGCAAAGAGCTCAAGCTTCCTGCCACTCAGACCAGGAGCAAATCTGGGTCTAACACAAAATGAGGCAAACAAAACTGACATTTTACACAGAAATGAGAAAAAGGTTTTTACCATCTAAATACTTAAGGATTGAGGGAAGGAAAGGGTGAAATAGTGAGCACAGGAAGACCACAACTTCCAGAGGTTGTTCATATGTACTATCACAATACTACTACAGCCCTAGCAGGAGGATTACGTGGTCACAAAAGGACAACCAGAAAAGAACAGGTTTTCTTCCCAAAAGACAACCGCCCTGGGGCAGGCAGTGTTACTGTACACAGATGGGGAGCCAGTAGACGCCTCTTCCCTGTCCTAAAACCAGCAGGATGTAAGGTTCTTGGGCAATACTGGCACAGAAAGATTCAGAGTTGAGAAGACTTCAAAATTGTACTACAATCTTGGTGACACCTTTATAGGGGTAAGCCTGTACTCTACATGCACTACAAAGCGCAATCATAACCATTACCCTGAAGGAGGGGGAGGAGGAGAAAATGGAAACAAGTTTTGAAAATAGCATATTTCACTAATGCCCTGATTGCACAAGGTCTAACAACTTTTGCAAATCAAGGAGCGCCGATGGAGAAATTTTCCATACCTGTTAATTTTCTTTCCTTGAATCCTGTTATGCTCCCCAGTGAGCAGGTGAAGGCGGACCTGAGAAACTTCCAGTGAGGTCATCACTTGCATATACACTGCTGCAGCACTGAGAGATGCCAGTATGACACTTCCCAAGCAGAAAGCAAAACAAACTCAGAAAACTCAGAGCATTAACCAACAGTAACTGTATCCAAAACACTGCATCAGACACAGTTATAGAAAATGCAGATACAAGGCAGCAGGTCTTCCCAGGGCAGGTTTTTAACTGGTCTAGCAGTATTTATGGAAATATCATCAAGTACATAAAATTTCTCCTTTCTTATAAACCTGCTAGACCAGTCCAGACCTAAGGTGGGAGGAAGATGATGTTCCAGACATTAGAGGTCTGCCAAAGACACCAACCACTCCAGCTCCCAAATACAACCTATAGTGTTCCACAAATAAAGAAATCAAGGTGTTCAGGGAAGATCAGGTAGCCGTCATATAGATGTCTCCCGGACACAGCCCAAGAGGCGGCTTGTGCTCTAGTGGAGTGAGCTCTGACTCTACCTGGCAACCGGTTCCCTAAACAGGATGCAGGCTGAACTAAAAGTCCCCTTAATCCAGTGGAAAATAAGAGGACATGGCCATCACCTGTCCTCTCCTCGGACCACTGAATAGGACAAAGAAATAGTCCTGACAATAGAAGGAATTAGTAACTTCCAAATACTTCACTAATTCCTTCTTCACATCCAGCAAATGCAGCGAGGGGTCTGCCCAAAGCATGTCCTGCAAGAAGGGACCACTGTATAATTAAGATGAAAGATAGATAGCACTTTCAGGTGCTGTAGAGATGACCAGGAAAGGCTTCCTAAAGAACAAGGCCTGTAACTCTGACATCCACCTTGTAGATGCAATACACATCAGGAATCCCACACCTTCAGGGTCTAATCCTTGAGAAGAGCCTTCCAAAGGGGCTCAAATGGGTGGGGGGGGGGGAGGGAACCTTTCAGTGCCTTCAAGATCAGGGAAAGACTCCACTGTGGCTCCACCATCTGCAGAGCTACACTCTGAGCAAGTGGGAAACAGAGATGCAGTGCCACCTCTCGGTAGGTATGTAAGAGCTGCCACCTGAACCTTGAGAAAGTTCAGAGCCAAGCCTTAGTCCAACTGGACTGCAAAAAGGACAAAACTGCAACAATGCCTGGTTTTTTGGCATCCAGGGCAGGAGAGGAACATCACTTCTCAATAACCCTGCAGACCCCGACATAAGCCATGGAATAGAGGACCTCTGGGCCCCAAGGCAGCCATCGACTACTACTCCCGAGAACCCTTTCTTAGGCAACTTATGTCTCTCAAGGGCCATATCATAAACAAGGAAATGGGGTCCTCCATGACCAGAGGACCCTGCTCCAGAAGTCCTTCCCCTGAGGCAGCAATAGTGGCGACGCCGGCAAAAGGCCCAAGAGATCCACATACCATGGCCTGCGTGACTAAATGGCCCCACTAGAATGGCCAAATCCAGGCGAGACTGAATACTGTGTAGGAAACGGCTCACCAAGGGCCACAGCGGACCCAGGGCATTCAAGCCCATCGTCCTCAGATCCTTCTTGCAACTGAAAGTGCCTCACACCTTGGCATCCCCCCAGGTGGCCAACAGATCATCTTGCGAAGGTAGGACCTCCCAGTATTTGAAGTCAAATGTGTGTGGTCTTAGGTCCCACTTCCTGGGATCCAGTGTTCTGTCTCAAGAAGATGGCCTGCACATTGTCGACTCTAGCTATGTGGGCTGCTGACAGAGCCACCAGATGAGCCTCTGCACAATGGCAGAGATCTGCCATTTCTGAAGCAACCACGGTGCAAGTACTGCCTTTGTTGTTGACATAAACCACTGTCATGCACTGTCTAAGAACACACTGATTGCCTTGCCCTCCAGGATCTGAAACCTCTCTAGAATGAGGTGATTCGCCATGGCCTCTAACTTTTTAATCGACCAGGAGGGTTCCAGTGCCCCTAAACAACTTGACCTAAAAAATATTCTTCCCAACCAAGAAGGCAGACAATGGTGTAGAGTTATCACTCAATACGGTACCTCCAGAGGCATCCCGTACATCAGGGGGTGAAGTCTGTAGCTGCCAGGCCAATTTCCCCGTGATCCTCTGAGAAAGAGGTAGGTGCTGTATGAACTTGGAGAAAGGGATACCAGCGAGTCAGAAAGTGCCTCTGCAGGGGATGCATGCCCTGACCCAAGATACCAGTTCCAGCATTGATGCCATAGAACCAAGGAGCTATGAAGTCCCAAGTTCTGGGAGCTGCCTAACCTGAGCTACAGGTGCTACTTGTCCAGCCATTCCAGGGTGAAGAACACCCTGCTCAAGCAGGTTTTGAGATGGCCCCAGATACTCCAAATCATGGGAGAGGAACAGGTTGCTCTTGGGGTAGCTGAATACCCAACCCATTCTCTCAACTACCAGATCACCTATGCCATGACTGTCCTGGATTTAGACATGGAATTTATTTTATTAACCATTTTTTTATACCGCTTTATATTACAACTCAACAGTATACAAAGAATACTTAACCCGTATAAAGGGAAAGATGTAGCAGGAAAGGGGAGGGTGGACCAGTAACAAATTAATTTATGTTCGATGTCATATGTTTGACAAAACAATGTACAATTCAAGTTTGTGGCATTGAAGAGAAGTGTTGGTCCATAGTCTCGGGTTAATAGGTGGTAGTTTGGGTGTTTTCGTCAGTCGGGAGATTAAGTGATGTGTCCCAGGTGGTTAGTTTACAATAGAGTTTTGAGCTTCTTCCTGAAGTCTTTGATATTGGTTATCAGATGCATGTTATCAGGAAGCGAGTTCCATATTGATGGAGCGTAAAGTGAGAATGCTCTTGCAGATGTGGATTGTTTGATTTTCTGATAATTGTGAGGCGTGAAGTTAATATGCGTGTTGTGTCTCCTGGGTCGGGTGCTAGTATCTAGGTCTTGTAGGCTGTCAGCTGTTAATTGGTGGATGATTTTGAAGATGTTTAAGGGTGTTTTGAATCTGATGCGGGATTGCATTGGGAGCCAATGCAATTGGATCAAGTATAAGGGTGATGTGCTCATGTCTGGGTGTTCCTGTGATTTATTTATTTAACATTTCTTATATACCACCTTTCATTATATCAAGGCCGTGATGATTTGTGTTGCTGTGTTTTGCGCTTTTTGGAGTGGCATGATGGTTTGTTTTGGGAGCCCCTGGTAGAGCGTGTCGCAGTAGTCGATTGTTGGAGTGATTATTGCCTGGCAAATGGTGCAGAAATGATCTTGGTCCAGGATCGGTTTTAGTCTCCGGATAATTTTCATTTTATGGTATGTGTTGGTGGTTCTTTTTATGTGGGGTTGCATGGTGAGGTGCTGATCCATGATGATTCCTAGGTATTTGATCTCTATTGTTTTTTTCCCTCTGTTATAGGTCTTTGCTGTATGTTCACTGACAACAGTGGGGTGAATGAGGTATTTCTTGTAAATCGTATTTATTCACCTGTAACAGGTGATCTCCGGAAACAGAAGGAATTTAGTCTTCGCATATGGGTGACATCAGTACCGACTAAGCCTGCACGGGAACGCTCCCCAGCGTTCAATAGGAAAGCTTTTGGGAGCATCCCATCGAGCCTACGTAGCTGCCTTCCCAGCTTTCCCTCCTCAGCTGAGTTTGTAGCTGAGATAAAAGGAGAGAAAGAAGACCTACTACTCCTAGGGAAGGAGGGTGGGTTGTGAAGACTCAATTCCTGCTGTTCCCCGGAGATCACCTGTTACAGGTGAGTAACTACGCTATCTCTAGGAACAAGCAGGAATGTAGTCGTCACATATGGAACTCCCTAGCTAGGAGATGCCAAAGAGATGACCTCAGAGTCTGCTGTGGATCTCACAGGTATGCCTAAAGAGGTCATGTATCCTCCATGGATGTCTGGTATCTACAGTAGTGGCCAAAAAATTAAGGCAGGTATTTTTTTCTACAATTTATTGTTAAATGTACTGTGGAGATGTCACACGTGCTTACTTATTTAATCAGCATGGCGATTAGTCACACCGTGCGTCTGGCGTCCATTTTGGTTTACTTACACTCTGTAGTAGGTTTCTTGGATGAAGTTTTGAATTTTTACAACTAGGAAAAGATTGAAAGTTACATGTAAAATATACAATCAAGATGGGTAGAAAGTGCGATATTAATGACTTTGTAAAGGGACAAGTTGTCACACTCCATGCTATAGGATATCTGCAATGTGCTATTGCAAAACATTTGCATATATCAAAGGTGTGCAGTTCAGAATGTTCTGAAATCAGGTGGCCGTACACGTCATTTGAAATGTGGGTGCAGATGGATAACTACTGGATGAGATGACCGATTCCTCAAAAGCATTATTATAGCTAGTCCACATACTTCATCTCAACGTGTGGCTCAGTTAGCTAATGATCGAGGAATAAAGATAAGTGCCAGATCTGTCCGACGACGGCTTATGGATGAATTCAAACTCGTGGCCAGAAGACCTGCCAAGAAGCCTATGATGACCAGGAAACAAATTGCTGCCCGCATACAGTTCTGTAGCAAGATGAAAGAAAAATCTGCTGAATGGTGAGAGAGGGTAATGTTCACAGATGAAAGTATATTTCAACAAGTAAGTGGGAGTGGTTACAACTACGTCCGTCGACCAGCAGGTGAGAGACTAAATCCGAAGTACATGATCAAGACTGTTAAACACCCACCATCGGTCATGGTATGGGGTGGTATCTCGACGAATGGACAATGTGGCCTGCACATTTTTGAGAAAGGTGAAAGAGTAAATGCTGCAAAATACATATCCGTGCTGAATAGTAAAGTTAAAATACACATGAATGTTTCTGGCACAACTATATTTCAGCGGGACTCGGCACCGTGCCACACTGCAAAAACAGTCAAAAAATGGTTTGTGGACAACAAGATCGAACTGCTACCAAGTTGGCCATCAAACCCTCCGGATCTCAATGTAATTGAAAACTGTTGGAATCTTATGAAGAAAAAGGTGGCAGCACACCGTCCAACTTCAGAAGCAGATTTAAAGGACATACTCAAGCATGTATGTGTCAACAAAATCACTCCGGCATACTGTAAAACGCTAGTTAACAGTATGCCTACAAGAATCCAGGCTGTGCTGAAAAATCATGGACACCCTTATCAAATATTGACATATAATATTGTTTCCTGAGTAAAACTTTGAAAATGACATATATATCTTTGGTTCTTAAAGCTTTTGACCATGAAAGTGACAACACAACATACTTTTCTAATAAAATTCTGATATTTTGGACTCTGCCTTAATATTTTGGCCACTACTGTAAACCCGGGAAGGAGTTGCTCTAAGTCTGAAAGAGATGCTGGAGAACAACTTGGCCAAACAAGGCATCCTGGCGGGAGTCCTTGTCCAGGCAATAATGAGCAGCAAAAGTGTGGACCGAAGACCAAGTTGCTGCTTTGCATATCTTGTCAATAGCTACAGAGCGTAGATTTGTCATAGAGGCAGCCATAGCTCGAACATTATGGCCAGTAACGTGACCCTCAAGAGAAAGTCCTCACTTCTCACAGGCAAAGGTGATGCAGTCAGCTATCCACTTGGAGAGAGTTCGTTTGGATACTGGCAAGCCAAGGTGACTCGAGTCAAAGGAAATGAAAAGCTGGGAAGCTTTTTGGTGCTCTCAAGTTCTCTGGAGATAAAAAGCTAAGGGACATTTGCAATCCAGAGTGTGGAGGGTTGCCTCTGCCCCAGAAGAATGATGTCTAGGGAAAAAGGCTGGAAGGTAGATTGACTGGTCTAAATGGAAGGGCGAGACCACTTTCGGCATGAAGTGAGGATGAGTCTTAAGGACAATCTTGTGGTGGAACCATGTAGAAGGAGGGTCAACCACCAAAGCGCCTTGCTGAAGTGAGGACAATAAGGAAGATGACCTTCCATGTAAGTAACTTACATGGATTAGTGGCTAGAGGTTCAAAGGGTGGCTTGAGAAGCTGTCCTAGAACAACATTAATGTCCCATGCTACTAGAAGTGGCTTAATGGGAGGTTTGGTTAATAGAAGACCCCCTCATGAAGCTAAGAGATGGGTTGGCCATCTAAAGGCATGTGAGAGGCCGCAATTGCACTTAAGTGTACTCTCACTGAATTGGTTTTGAGTCCAGAAGGTGAAGCAAGTATTCTAGAAGTGCCTCCACCGGAGCTGAGAAGGGCTTGAGATTCTTCTGAGAGCACCAGAAAGAAAACCTATGCCACTTGAAAGCATAAGACCATCTGGTGGATGGCTTCCTAGAAGCTAAGAGGATGTCCATAACCTCCTGCCTTCAGCAGCCATGCTGTGAGATGGAGAGACTGCGGATTGGGATGGAGCAGCATCCCTTCCTCTTGAGAGAGGAGATCTGGAGCAGACCCAAGATCTATGGGTTGAGCCTGAGACAGATGTAGAAGGAGAGGGTACCAAGGTTGGCGTGGCCAGCATGTGGCTATGAGCAATGTTCCGTCTAATTTTCTGTAGGCTGTGTGCGCATAAAATATCAGCTGTGTGCAGCTTTTGAAGGAAGGTTAAATTTTTGTGTGCCACATAACGACACTCTGAGTTATATACTTTAAAATTTGACTACATATCAGAATACAGTATGTACACCACATTGATTGCACTAGAAAACATTGTAGAACTTGTGAAAACCATAAATACATAACTTTTAAATTTTAAGACGTCTGTTTTCTATCAGAATCAGAACCGTAATTTTTGTGCGCTCTGTTGTAAAGTATGTGCGCTCGCTCAGCGAGGTGTGTGCGCGCGCACACGCGCACAGCTTAGAGGGAACAGTGGCTATGAGTATCATGGAGCCTTTGTCTCTCTGGAGTTTGAAGAGAGTCTTGGGAATTAGGGATATGGGAGAGAAGGCATACAGGAAGCTCTTACCCAGTGTAGGTGAAAAACATCCACCTGCTGGCTGTCCGGTGCAGGAGTCCTGGTGCAGAAGTGGGGAAGCTTGGCATTCTAAGGACTCCCCCATATTTGACAAATGTGAGAGTCTACACAAAAAGACCACTCGTGGGGAAGAAGGATTCGACTCAGTCTGTCCGCTAAGACATTGTTTGCCCGAAAGATACACCACATGTAGGTGAATGCAATGATGTATGGCAAAGGACCAGAGATGTACAGCCTCGCTGCAGGGGGTCCAAGAGCTTGTTCACGTAGAACATGGTTACTTGATTGTCCGTCTGGACTAGGACTCTGCGGCAATGAAGATGGTCCTGGAACACAGAGCATTGTGAATGGTTCTGAGTTCCAGCAGATTTACAGTATGTGGAGCTATGACTCCTGATGAAACCAGAATCCCTAAGTGGACGGATCAGTCGTCCGGGTACATTGATGTGCTTGCATCTGAAAAGGTGACTCTACAAGGAGGTTTTTTGGGGGATTTCCACCACTGGAGAGACGAGAACAGGAGGGTAGAGACAGTTACCTTGTCCCCCAGGCGACCCGATGACTGAGACCACTGGGATGCCAGTGCCCAATGGGCTGTGTGCATATGTAACCAGGCAAATGGAACAATATGCACCATTGATTCCATATGGCCCAGAAGCTGTAGAATTTCTCGAATAGTAAGAAAGTTCTTGAGGCACGCTTGAGATGCTGAGTCAAATGCAGTGGAGCTGGAGCAGAAATGCCCTTGATTGCTGAGTGTCTAGGAGAGCCCCTATGAACTCTAGAGTTTGAGAGGGGACGAGTTGGGACTTTGGAAGATTTATTACAAATCCCAAGTGTTATAGCACCTGCATGGTACGTGAGAGGTATAGGCTGGCCTCTAGAGGTGCTTGTTCATATGAGCCAGTAGTCTAAGTAAGGGAAGACAAATATTCCTAGAGTCCTGAAGAATGCGGCTACTACTGCCATGCATTTTGTGAAGACTCTTGGGGCAGATGCGAGACCGAAAGGCAGGACTCTATTGATAATGTCTTACTTGGAACATGAAAGCGCAGGAACTTTCTATGCTCCGGATGAATAAGTATGAGTGTATCCTTCCTTTAGATCTAGAACACAGAGCCAATCCTGACTCTGGAGATAGGGGAGAAGGGACCCTAGGGAAATCATATTGAATTTCTCCCGTAGGAGGTACTTGTTCAGTTCTCTGGGGTCCAGAATGGGCCTGTACCCTCCTTTTTTTGGAATGAGAAAGTATGGAGAATGAAAGCCAATTCCCTGCTGGGATGATGGAACCTCTTCTATTGCAACATGCAATAGAAGGGCAGTGACTTCTTGTAGCAAAAGAGCAGTAAGGGGGGATTGAGAGCAGAACTCTCTTGGAGAAGTCAGGGTGGGGGGTAGACTTCGTAGATGAAGCTTGTACTATGGACAATGTCCACTGCTCTGATGTGATGAGATGCCACCTGTGGGCAAAGTGACAGAGTCTGCCGGGAATGTGGACGGGATCTGGACTCTCCAGAGGCAGGACAGCTATGTTCTCTAGAAAGGAGTCAAAGACTCGGAATGGTCTGGATCTGCTGAGGTGGCTGTGACTTAGGAGTCTGAGCCTTCTTTTGCTGCTTTAATGGTTGCTGCCCCTTCTGAGGAGCATGATGCTGATAATGAACAGCAGGGGTATAAGGAGGATAGTACTTCTTATTGAAAAAAAAACACCTTTGTTGCTTTTTTCCTAGCTGGGTTGGCAGTAGATTTTTATTTTTTTTTTTATTTGGACAGGTTTTCTATACCGCCCCTTCCAGAGATCAGGGGTGGTTTACATGGAACAACAAGTTACATAGAACAGAATTGATAGCCTATTGAGGGTAGTGTTCTCAGATTCCAACTGAGAGGCCTTGTCCTGCAAATCCTTGCCAAACAGGTTTTCACCGGTGCAAGGGATATTATCCAACTTATCCTGAACTCACTGTTCAAGATCCGATGCTTGAAGCCAAGCAATCGTGCATGCACCGATGCAGATGAATGAAGTCCTGCTGATGCACTCTAAACAGTCAAAAGTTGCTCTGTTAAACTTTGAAACATTCTGAGCATGCTTCACAAGGGTGAGATAATCTGCTCTCTTGTCATCGGGGAGAAGAGGAGCCATTAACTCCAAATCCTTAGCCACCTCTCTAAGGAACATACACATACCCATCTCTATTAGACCCATCTCTTTTGCACTGCTTTTGACCTCCCTGTCCCCTCTGCCCCCAGCTGAAGTTCTCTCTTCCACAATTTTTCTCGCGTGTCCTGTCTCCTCTCTACTAATCTCTCTTTCTGTCTCTTTCCTGTTGCGATTATGGCATTCTTTTCCTTCTTCTGGCAGTCTGTTTTGAATTATTGTAAACTGCTCTGGTGTATTTTCTGAAGGGCGGCATACAGTATATCAAGAATCTAAAACATATAGAGTATGTAGGAACTAATCCTGCCCAATAGCATGGAGGCCTGAAAACAAAAGGTGTCTAGGGTTCTCAATTCCCTACACAGAGGGTTCAAGGAATGTCTTAGCACTCTTGATTTGACGCAGTGCCGATTCCACTACTATGGAATGGTGCAGCAATTGCCTCTTTTGGAAACTGGGACACGACGGTACTCAGTACATGGTATCAAGCCGTCGGGTATGGCGAGAAACGGCAAGAGGAGTCTTGCACATACAAAGCATGAGGTCGTGAAGTATCCGATGGATAGGGAGCGTAGCAGCCTCCCTTCAGAGCTGTGGAATATTGAAGAATTTCCAGTTCTTCGGCCCTAGGCTCTTCCTCCGATGTCACTGTTATGGACAGACCCCTTGCAACATCGCGAATAAATTCTTGAAATTACATGTTCTCTGGTGGGGACACGCGACGTTGTGGAGACTGAGATGGGTCTTCCGGGATAGTTCTGTCTTGGGTATCGGCCAATTCATCATCCAATGAATCAGAATCTGAACACTCGAAGTATCGATGGGCAGGGTGTTCTTGCTCTATACGAACTCGGTACCGATTGAAACTGGTACTTGAGGCCTGTGCTGTTGGAACCTCAGTACCGAAAACAGATTCGAGGACCGGTATGGGTAGTAGTGTGGAAAGCGGCAAAAAGGTTGATGCAGGTTGTATCTGTACCAAAGCCAGTACTGACGTCTGCGGAACCCACTAAGGGTTTTATACTGCTACTCAGGCCGCCACTAAGGCTGCTAAGCTCCGCTCGGCCAGGATACGTTGATCCATGGAGCTTGTTGATGCCTGGGTACCTGAATTGCGGGCCACGATCCCTGAGCATGGCACCAGGAGCTCTACGGAAGTGGAAGCCTCGGGAACATCCTGGGACCCCACCGGGGTTGTTTGGTTGGTGTGTCCTCCTCCAGGGCAATGTCCAAAGCATCTCGATGCTTAGGAGATCTACCTTTGGGGGGCCGGCCAGCCTTCGATGAAGACTTAGGTTTCGATACCTGAGATCCTTGGGAGGAAGATGAAGTTCTTGACGCTGATGCTGAAGATACTGCATCGGAGGCAAAGAGGGTGCCCAGATTTTCAGCTCAATTCTGTAGGCCTCTGTCATCTTCCTACAGAGAGGATATTCTGACGGCTGATGATCCGGTCCTAAGCATTTTAGACACCAGTCATGGGTGTCTGTGGCCGAAATGGTACCGCCACATTTGGAACACTTCTTAAAACCACTGGATGGTTTTTCCATTGTGTCTGTGACAAAATGGAAGACCTAGGCCTAAGATAGCGTTGATGCGTCTGAAGGAAAGAAATAATTATTTTCACGGATTTCTTTTTTTTTTGAAAAAGCAAGCAAGCACCAACGGAAGTCGGTACCAGCGTCGACGGGAAGGCAGACACAAATCACAAAAAAATATGAAAACATGAATTCTATGGTGACAGAATTTGCTTCTTGTCGGCTCCGCGGAAAATGAAAAACTGAGAAGGGAGAGTTGGAAAGGCAGTACAATGGGATGCTCCCAAAAGCTTTCCTATTGGATGCTGGAGAGCGTTCCCGTGTGGGCTCCATCAGTGCAGATGTCACCCATATGTGAATACTGCATTACTGCTTGTTCCTGGAGATTAAAGAATGCTTCTGTCTTTTTATAGTTTACAGACAGGTTGTTGTTGAACCAAGTGATCATACCTTCCACACATGATATTTATTTAATTTATTTATTTATTTACATTCTCTTATATACCGCGCTATTCTGCATCAGTGCGGTTTACATTGAACAAACTGAAATTACATTGAACAGGGTATTATAACTTGGAGATAACTATTTTACAGGGAACGTGGGCTATGGAGGGTTAAGTGGCTTGCCCAAGACCACAAGGAGCACCTGTGGGACTAGAAACCCCAGTCCTTCCAGCCCAAGGTTGCTGTCCTCTAGTGGGATTTGAACCCCCGACCTTCCGGCCTGAAGTACCTTGTATAATGGGTCTGCTTATTGTTGGTCACTCCAGGCCAGGAAATCCCGAACCCTCATCTGCGGTGTGCTGCTCCGGCTGGCTGGAATCCAGGGGAATAAAACTCACAGACCAGACAGGAGGACAGTATGCAAGTTTATTCCAAAGGGTGGAGGGATTGTCCGTATTTTATACATTCTTAGAAACATAGTCATAAGTCATCCACCCATCTTCTGGGGCCTGCTATAGTTTATCAGTAACTAATGCAAAAACAAGTCATCCTTGAGTAGAACAATCAGTTTAGCTTACACAGCACATTCCTTTTTCCAACCCACCAGAATGTACAAAGGGCACATGTAAGATTCTGATTTCTCTTGTGCAGGCCTCCTATATATGCACTTAAACTTAAGCATTATTATTACAAAGGGCACATATATAGGATTCTGATTTCCCTAACACCTTGCCCCAACCACTATGCTACTCCTCCACTCCTATGTTTGAGAGGTTAGGTTTGTTTAATTCGAATGGGGTGTATACCATGTCTCTGGCATTTATTCTGTACTGGATTTTGTGTTTCTTGATTTCACACAGTTTTGTAGGTAGATGGCAAATAAAAGTGATGAAAGATGAGCCTTGTGGTATTCCTTGATGTATGGGGAAAGGTGTGGATTTGTTTGTTCCGCATTTGACCTGCTGTTGCCAATTGCTGAGGTATGATTGAAACCATGCTAAGGTGTTAAGTAGCCCAATTTCATGAAGACATTGTAGCATGATGCTGTGGGAGATAGGGTGAAAGGCAGCAAATATGTCCATGAATATGAATATAAAAACTGATTTGATGTTGTCTATTCCTCTGATGATGCTGTTGAACAGTGATGCTAGAAGAGTCTCCGCGTCATGGTTGGGTCTGAACCAGTGTTGACGTGGGCCCAATGGAGCATGTTGGTCTAAGTGGTCTTGTAGTTTTTGGACTACCTTTTCTATAATTTTGGAGATAAATGGTAAGCTGGAGATAGGTGGTAAGCTGGGGATAGGTGGGTATGCAGCTGGATCATTTTTGTTGAGGGAGGTGTCTGAGTATGGGTCATATGGTAGCCTGTTTGAGTGCTGTTGGCATGTATCCTTGGGTGAGATGCGAGGATGCTATTTTGTGGATGAAATGTTTGAGTTGTTCTTTCGATGACTTTATCCATGTGACGGTACATGGGTCAGAGGATGATGTGGTGGTATTAAGTGAGGATATAACATCTTCTGTGTGTTGGGTAGATGGGATACTGAACATTCCCCATAGTCCTTTATGGGTTGGATCCTGAGGTTGGAATGTTGTAGTTGATGTGGTTATCTAATTCAGCATGGCGTGCTGGTCTTGGAGGTGGTTCACTATGCTTTGAGGGTATGTCTCAGGAGTGTTTTTTATTGGGTCTCCAGTGTCTGTCCGCATGATACTGAATAATTCCCTTGGTTTATTAGCTGAATGCATTATGAGGTTTGTGTGATGGTGGTGTTTACATCTATTGTTTGTATTGGTGTATTCCATCTGTAGGTTTCTGTATTGATGTAAGATGTTTGCGGCTTTTGTATGTCTCCATTTTCTTTCGATCCTTCTTAGGTGTCGTTTAGCTGTTCTGATTTCCTTGGAATACCAGGGTGCCATTTTTGTTCCGTGTGTGGTTGTCTGCTGTGATCAAGGAGCTATTCCAGTTATCAATGGTGTTATCCAGGTTATCCTTGTCTTGTTATAGTTTGGGGATTATCTTGTTGAGAAATTCGTCTTTGTTGAAGCCTTTAAATCTACTGCAGTTATGTTGCTGGAATTCTTGTTCAGCCGAGCGTGTGATATGCAAGGTGAATGCTATTAGGTGATGGTCAGACCATGGTGCTGCGGCGATTGTGAGGTGTGTTATTTGGTTAAGGTTTAGCATTGATTGGGGGATGAAGATAATATTAGGAGTCGTGCCTGTTCGGTGTGGGGGATTTTTTTTTAGTAGTTGGTGGTAGTGTAGGACTTTCATGGCATTCAGGAAGGATCTGGCCTCCTTGTTAGGGGATGTCCCAAGGTTGTAGTCTCCCAAGGCTATGAGGGGTTTTTGGGGTGTGCTGTGCACACAAACTGATTCAAGAACTTTGGATAGTTCATCACTCTTGGCATTGGGGGCTCTGTGAAGCTCAGTGTGATATAGTTGTTGGCTATTGTGATTATGTTGGGATAGTCTGAGCTGCTGGAGGTGAGGTTTTTGAATTTGAATTGGGTCTTTGCTAGGATTAGTACTTCTCCTCTCTTATGGATTCTAGTGCAGCTAATGGCTGAGTAGGTGGTCGGGATGAGCTGATGGAGGATGATCTGGTCAGTGTCATTTCGCCATGTTTCAGTGATGCATAGTATATCTGTTTTGTGTGTCTCTAGGTAGTCTGTGATGGTGTATGTTTTGTTTCGTACAGACCTTGCATTGATGAGGGTGCATGTAATGGGGATGTTTAACAAGGGGTTAGTGTGTGGTAATTGTTTGCCGTGAGTAGGTTTTATGTGTATGAGGGTGTGTGGTTTCTACTATGTTTGATGTTGACAGGTTGCCAGGGCATGATGTGTGAAGTGGGAGCTAGTGGGAGGAGTAGTAGTGGTTTTGTGTAGCTTTGGCTAGTTGTGGAGTATCTTTGAAGTAACATTATCATAAGAGAGTATATTACCTTGAATGGTGTGTGGAGATGAATCCACCTGGATTCCATAGCTTTGCTGGTTGAGAATACAGCTGGAGAGGCTGTAGGTTGGTGGAGAATATAGCTGGAGAGGCTGTAAGTCTGTAGATATTCGTTCTCTTGTAGCTTTTTGTTGGCAGGGAATATAGCTGGGGGAGGCAGTTGGTCCTTTAGCTGTTTGTTCTCGTTAGTGGCTTCCAGTTGTTGTTTGGGTGAACAGTTTTCCGCCTACTGTCCCTGCCAAAGGGCCCTCTGGCAGAGCCCCGAGGCACGGGCGCACCCGATGGCTCCCTCTTTAAATGTGGTTCCTGCAGCAGCCAGATTGGCCTCACAGTGAGGAGCAGGGGGCTGGAACTTCCTAGCCCCAGTGTTGATCAGGTCTCTGTCCTGGGGGTGAACAGGCACCCGATGGCTCCCTCTTTAAATGTGGTTCCTGCAGCACAAATTCCCTGCTTGCACAGGAACGTCACCACAGTCATGACCTTCAAGGTGTGAGGCATCATGGCAAATCCAAAAGGTGATGATTCTTCCAGATAGGGATATGAAATAGACCTTGGAAAGGTCCAAGGAATTTAGAAACTCTCCATGACAGACTGATGCAATAATTGATTGGAGGGTCTCCATGGAGACATGCAGTACTCTCAGCTTTTATCTTTATTGTTGTGCTTGATATACTGCCTAAGCATCAGGGCGGTGTACAATCAATCAGTAAAGGCTGCAGGTGAAAAATAAAGAGAGAAAAGAACACCACTGTATGGATAGAAAAGTGACAGTTGAAGAACAGATAGAAAAGAAAGAGGGACAGAGACACCAGTTATATGAGGGAGAGGAGAGGGGGTAGAGGGTCTGTGCCAGGGGGAGGTGGAGAGCCTAGGGGTCAGAGGTGGGGGGAGGTCAAAAGCAAGATGGAAGAAGTGAGTTTTGAGCATATTCTTGGTGTTGGCTGTCTTCAAGTCCAGAATGTGTTGGGAGGACTCTCCCTTTTTGAGTACCATGGAGAAAAAGGAAACCACTCTGACCCTGATCTGTGAGGGTCATGGGTACAATAAATCCATGGGTACAATAAATCAATCAGTGGCTATCTGGTTTTCCAGAAGTCAGTCTGTAGGTTTACCCCATATATTGCAGGCTCTCCAAGCCCCCTCAAGAACAGTATAGTGAGCCTTGAGGGTAACTATAGACAAAGAACTTTCATATGCCTCACAAATTTCTCTTTTATTACATAAGTCATCCTTAGGCAAATTAGATCTGGCCACTTCTGCTTAGACAGAAAACCATTAAAGATCCTAATCCATGTACTGGTAATGATCAGATCAGATTATTGTAACTTGTCGCTTGTTGGACTTCCTCAGTATTCTATTGAGCAGCTTCAACTTACACAAAATACGGCAGTAAAACTAATTTACTTTGCAAAGCCTTTTGACCAAGTGACATCCCTTCTAATGGAAAAACACTGGTTGCCAGAATCAAGTCAGATCAAATTTAAAAATCCTCATGCAGGCTCATCGTTTCTTTTATACAAGTTATTCTCTCTACCTCTCCCCACTTCTCATAAATTGACTGTGGAGAGTATAGTTAGATCATCTCCGCTAATCTATTAATTCTTCCTTCCTTTTGGATGTTTAGATATGAGTGGATTAGACATTCTACCTTTGCACACTGCCCATTTATTATGGAACGCACTGTCAGTGGACATTAGATCAGAATGCTCATAATAAATTTAAAGAACTTGTTAATTTTTTTTTCAAGCTTCAGTGACTATATTTGAACTGAGTCCCTATCTGTCCTTCCCTACTATGTAAATTTCATTGTCATGTGACACATGGTTTTAGGTAAAAATTGTTCAATGCATACCCTTCCTCAGGCTAACTCAATTGCTTATAATTTGTGTTTTTGCTTTCTTGATGAATGTCTTCTGGTAGATGTTGGTATGTCTGAAATTTACAACAGTATGTGTATACAGCTGAAAACTAAACCACCATGTCGTCAATTTGAACCTATGGCAGGATACCAAATATCTCAAATAAGTAAAATAAACTGCAAGAGGCACTGAAGCGTTTCCTCAACCACCACTCTTGGCCACGGAGCCACAAGTTGACACTACAAGGGCATCTATAAGAAGTTCTGCAAACTACAGCATGTGCCCTTTTGAGGACCTCAACAACCCAATGGTCTGACATGATATCGGCCCATTATAATTGAAACCACCACCAGAGGTGGCCCCAATCACTTGTCACTTGGAAGGGACCCACCAAATCTCACTGTGAGGGCTTAATGGCTCCCAAGGTAGCTCCTGATGAGTTTTGGGATTGCTGGGACCCCTGAAAGGGCCAACCCTTCTCAGGTTTAAATCTTTAAGAGGAAAATGCCATGGAACTCTTTCTAACCCTGAACTAGGCTCTACGCTGGGCCCCACATGAGAAATCCTTGGAATTTCTAGGCCTATTTTCCATGAGCTTCTGTGGGCAAGCTGCACCCAGGCCTTTCAACAGGTCCTCAACTGGCTATAATCTATTTAGAAGAGAGGGTAGAAAAGGAGGAGTAGCAGCCCTATATGTCAAAAGCAATATTAAAGCTGCTGAAATGCAGGGGATATGGTGAAAAGAAGAAGCGCTGTGGACTGTGCTGGAAAGAGGAGATGGTACTGTCATCCATTCTGGTGTAGTTTATAGGCCTCCAACTCAAACCGAAGAAATGGACAGCGAATTGATTATTGATATTGCAAAGATAGCCATGAAGGGGGAAGTGATCAAATTGGGTGACTTTAATCTACCCGGTGTGGATTGGAGTGTTCCTTCTGTAAATCTGGAAAGTAGTTAAAAAAAAAATATTGTGGATGCCTTTCAAGACGTATTAGACAAATGTGATGGAACTGACCAGGGAAAGCTCAATGCTGGATTTAGTGCTCACCAACGGTGATAACGTGTCGAATGTCCAGGTGGGTGCCCCTGTGAGCAGCAGCGATCACCACATGGTGTAGTATGAGATAAAAGCCAAGGTGCAGTCCTATCATAGCAAGCTCAAAGTCCTAGACTTCAAAAACACTGACTTCAGTAAAATGGCCAAGTGCCTGAAGGAGGAGCTGGCAGGGTGGGAGGGGATAAAGGATGTGGAATTGCAGTGGGCTAAACTAAAGGAGGCAATAAAAGGGGCAACAGATACGTATGCAAGGAAAGTAAATAAAAGCAAGCGAAAAAGGAAACCTATTTGGTTCTCCAAAGTGGCTGCACAAATAAAAACAAAAAACACAGCTTTCACAAAATTCAGAAGTTCGCAAACAGAGAAACACAGAACAGAATACAGAATCAAAAAGAGACAAAAAGAGAGATAAGGATAGCAAAATCAAAGGAAAAGATAGTTAAAGATGTGAAGTGTAGCGACAAGACTTTTTTCAGGTATATTCGAGAGAGGAGGAAAATCAGAGGTGAAATTGTAGGACTCAAAAGTGCCGGGAACAGATTTGCGGAAAGTAACATTGAAAAAGCAAAAATGCTAAACAAATACTTCTCTTATGTTTTTACTAAAGAAAATCCTAGAGAAGGGCCACCTGTGATTGACAAATATAGAAATGGGAATGGAGTAGACACCACACCATTCACAAAAGATATGTTAGAAAAGCTTGTAAAACTGAAAGTGGACAAGGCCATGGGACCGGCCGGGATACATTCCAGGATACTGAAAGAGCTCAGAGAGGTTCTTGCAGGACCGTTAAAGGATGTTTTTTTAATAGATCCTTGGAGACAGGAGAAGTTCCACAGGACTGGAGAAGGGCTGATGTGGTACCTCTTCACAAAAGTTGTAATAGGGAAGAAGTGACCAACTACAGGCCGGTTAGCCTTACTTTAGTGGTGGGAAAAGTAATGGAGGAGCTCCTGAAGGAGCGAATAGTGGACTCTCTCAAAACCAACAGGTTGCATGACCCGAGGCAACATGGTTTTACCAAAGGACGATCTTGCCAAACAAATCTGTGAGTTCTTTGACCAGGTGACTAGAGAATTAAATCAAGGGCATGCGATGGATGTGATCTACCTAGATTTCAGCAAAGCCTTTGATACTGTTCCTCATAGGAGGCTTATCAATGAACTCAAGAGCTTGGAAATGGGTCCCAAGGTGGTGAACTGGATCAGAAATTGGTTGACTGACAAACAGAAGGTGATGGTAAACGGAACTCACTTGAATGAAAGGAAGGTGATTAGCGGTGTGCCCCAGGGTTTGGTCCTGGGACCGGTACCGTTTAATGTATTTGTGCATGATATTGCTGAAGGACTGAATGGAAAACTGTCTTTTTGCAGATGACATGAAAATTTGCATCAAAGTGGACTCCCCTGAGGGAGTGGATAACATGAGGAAAGATCTACAAAAGCTGGAAGAATGGTCTAATGCTTGGCAGTTAAGATTTAATGTGAAGAAGTGCAGTGTCATGCATTTGGGAAGCAGAAATCCAAGGGAATTGTATGTGATAGGCGGCGAGAGGTTGGTGTGCACAGATCAGGAGAAAGACCTCAGAGTGATTGTTTCAGAGGATTTCAAGGTGGCAAAACAGTGTGATGAGGTGGTGGCAAAACCCAGAAGGATGTTGGGTTGCATACAGAGGAATTACCAGCAGAAAAGAAGAGGTACTAATGCCACTGTACAAGCTGCTGGTGAGGCCTCACTTGGACTATTGTGTTCAGTTTTGGAGACCATATCTCACAAAGGATATAAAAAGACTGGAAACGGTTCAGAGGAAGGCGACCAAAATGATTTGGAGTCTGTGTCAGAAGACGTATGAGAAGAGACTTGAAAACCTAAATATGTATACTATGGAGGAGAGGAGGGACACGGGAGATATGATTCAGACCTTCAAGTACTTAAAGAGTATTAATAAACAGACAAACCTCTTCCAAAGATGGGGACGCTGTAAAACTAGAGGGAATAATATGAAGCTGCAAGAGGGTAAACAAAGGCAATGTCGGGAAAGTGTAGCTACTCACCTGTAAAGCACAGTTACTTACCTGTAACAGGTGATCTCTGGGAACAGCAGGAATAAGTCTTCACATATGGGTACGTCGGTACCGACAGAGCCTGCGCAGGAACGCTCCCCAGTGTCCAATCAGAAAGCTTTTGGGAGCATCCCACAGCGCCTGCGTGCTGCCTTCCCGCCTTTCCAACTGTCTCTCCTCAGTTGAGTCTTATAGCTGAAACAAAGAGGGAGAGAGAGGGAAAGGAGAGAGAGATAGAGAGAGAGACAACTCCTAGGGGAGGTGGGTGGGTTGTGAAGACTTATTCCTGCTGTTCCCAGAGATCACCTATTACAGGTAAGTAACTGTGCTATCTCCAGGAACAAGCAGGAATGAGTCTTCACATATGGGGACTCCCTAGCTGTGGGTGCCAGGGGAGATCCCATAAAATGCGCATTCCTGGACAGGACGGCATTTTGCAAACCTGGATCCCCGGCATCCCCTGAGGGATGGGGGGTAGGAGTTGAATAGAGAAGAGCTGCAAGGAACAGCAAATCTAAAGACTACAGGAGAGAGGAGTCTTTAGAATGTATGTCAAGTATCATTAAATATTTAATGAACTAGTACAATATAGAGCTTACCTACTGGATTGTAGGAAGTAGAACTGTGATGGAGTGTACTGTAGATGCAGTAACGGAATCTTCAAGGTAACTTCACAGCAATGAGGATGAAGTTCCAAATCTGGAATGGGCAGGTGACCCAGGTATCAACTGGGGCAGGAGAAGAACGGCAGGTCTTCAATGGAAAGCTTTATGGGAAAAAGCTGAAAACTCTTTTAGGTACAGAGTTATTAACATTGAGGACTAAAAGAAGACGACGGACCGATCTGGAGAATTAGCCCAGTCCGGAAGGGAAGAGGGGGTATGGAAAAAAGCCCCTATTCCCAAGGAGAACAGAAGTGTACTCAGAAATAGTGAAGATGTACACTGTCTTTCCTAGCTGGTAAGAGATAGGAAGACATTGAAGTTTGATACTTCATGGATAGGGAGGTCTATAACAAAAATAGAAGCTGTTGACGTCACAGCAGTAATTGTGTGTATAACCGCTCCCACTTACTGAGCCGTATGAGAATAGGCAAGTTGACTGTCTGGACCCCTTAAGGAGGTAAAAGCTTTATAGCACAGACAGGTAATACCTAGTGTTCTATGGACATCTCCCAATGGGCACATCATATATATATATATATATATATATATATATATATATATATATATCTAGAGAGAGAGAGATACATAGATATCTATATATATGTGCATAGATGTCCAGATATGTGTGATATAGCACAATTACTTACCTGTAACAGATGATCTCTGGGAACAGCAGGAATTAGTCCTCACATATGGGTACGTCGGTACCGACAGAGCCTGCGCGGGAAAGCTCCCCAGCTTCCCAGAAGAAAGCTTTTGGGAGCCTCCCACAGCACATGCGCGCTGCCTTCCCGCCTTTCTCACCAACTCTCCTCAGTTCAAGTTTAAAGCTGAGACAATAGAGAGAGAGTAAAGGAAAGACAAAGAGAGAGAAAGATACAACTCCTAGGGGAGGTGGGTGGGTTGTGAGGACTAATTCCTGCTGTTCCCAGAGATCACCTGTTACAGGTAAGTAACTGTGCTATCTCCAGGAACAAGCAGGAATAAGTCCTCACATATGGGGACTCCCTAGCTAAGATGCCTGGGAGATCCCCAAGGGTATGAGACCCTGAAAGGTTCCTCGTCTTCCTATGGATCTCAGGCATCCATTCATGGGAAGGAGGGCAGGAGTTGTTCAAGAATGGAACAGGTGTCTGAGGACAGCCTGGCCAAACAAGGCATCCCGGCGGGAGTCCTTGTCCAAACAGTAATGGGCTGTAAAGGTATGAACCGAGGCCCAGGTGGCTGCTCGACAGATCTGATCGATGGACACAGAATGAAGATGAGCCATAGAGGTGGCCATGGCCCTCACATTGTGAGCTGTGGCATGGCCTTCCAGAGAAAGGTTCTTACTCTGGTAAGCAAAAGAGATACACTGAGCAATCCAATTGGACAGTGTTCTTTTAGAGACTGGAAGTCCTAGATGAGAAGGATCAAAAGCAACAAAAAGCTGGGAAGACTTTCTATGCTGCTGTGTCCTGTGTAAGTAAAAAGCAAGAGCTCTTTTACAATCTAGAGTATGAAGGTTCCTCTCTGCAGTGGATGCATGAGGAGCTGGAAAAAAGACAGGTAAATATACCTCTTGATTAAGATGAAAAGGTGAGACCACTTTAGGCATAAAGTGAGGATTTGTCCTAAGGACTACCTTATCATGATGGAACCTTGTATAAGGTGGATTAGCCACTAAGGCCTGCAGCTCACTAATGCGGCGAGCAGAAGTGATTGCAATAAGGAAAATAACCTTCCAGGAAAGAAATTTCAAGGAGGTAGTGGCTAAGGGTTCAAAAGGTGGCTTCATAAGCTGACCAAGAACCAAGTTTAAGTCCCATGCCACTGGAGGAGGTCGAATGGGAGGTTTAGTTAAGGTTAGGCCTCTCATGAATCTTGCAATAAGAGGATAACAGGTTGTCCATTGATAGGCTTAAGGGATGCTGCAATCACTGTTCCCTCTAAGCTGTGCGCGTGCACACACCTCGCCGAGCGAGCGCACATACTTTACAACGGAGCGCACAAAAATTACGGCTCTAATTCTGATAGAAAACAACACAGACGTCTTAAAATTTAAAAGTTATGATTGCAATTATTAGAAATTTCCCGCTTCATTTAGTAATTGTCTATTTTCATTTAATTTGATTAAAATCAATGTGGTGTACATACTGTATTCTGACGTGTAGTCAAATTTTAAAGTATATAACTCTGAGTGTCGTTATGTGGCGCACAAAAATTTAACCTTCCTTCAAAAGCTGCACACAGCTGATATTTTATGCGCACACAGCCTACAGAAAATTAGAGGGAACATTGGCTGCAATATCACTTAAATGGACCCTTACAGAATTCGTCTTAAGGCCTGCATTGGAGAGATGCAGGAGATATTCTAAGAGAGAATTCAGAGGAAGTGCTAGAGGGTCAAGACCCTTTTGAGCACACCAAATGGAAAATCTCTTCCATTTAAAAGCATAGGAACGCCTAGTGGAAGGTTTCCTGGAAGCATGAAGGATATCCTGCACTTGTTGCGAAAGATTGAAGTCTTGAAGATCTAGGCCTTCAGTAACCAAGCTCTGAGGTGAAGGGACTTGGGGTTTGGATGCCACAAAGTCCCCTCCTCCTGAGACAGAAGGTCTGGAGCAGCTCCCAAGTCCAGGGAGGGGGCTTGGGAGAGATGCAGAAGTAGAGGGTACCACACTTGGCGTGGCCAGCGTGGAGCTATGAGGATCATAGATCCTTGATCCCTCTGAAGTTTGAACAGAGTCTTGGGGATCAAAGGAATGGGTGGAAAGGCATACAGGAAGTCCTGACCCCAGTGAAGGAGGAAGGCATCCTTGGCCTGAACTCCCTGACACGGAATTCTGGAACAGAACTGGGGACGTTTGGCATTCCACGGACTTGCAAATAGGTCTATGTCCGGGGTACCCCATTCCTGAAAGATTCTGAGTACCTGATCCATGTGCAGGGACCATTCGTGTGGAAGTAGAACTCGACTGAGTCTGTCCGCCCAAGAGTTTTGAATTCCTGGGAGGTATTACTGCCAGGAGATGGATTTGATGCTCTCTGGCGAAGGCCCATAATCTGAGAGATTCGTTGCAAAGCGACAGAGAGCCGGTTCCTCCTTGCTTGTTTATGTAAAACATGGCTACCTGATTGTCCGTTTGAATGAGGACTGTCTGGTAGCTGAGGAGGGTATGAAAGACCTTGAGAGCTAAGAACACTGCTCGAAGCTCCAAGTGATTGATATGAAGAGAGGTATCCTGTGGAGACCAAGTACCTTGGGTGGAGAGGTCCTGCAGATGAGCTCCCCAACCTGTTTGGGAGGCATCTGTTGTGAGGATTGCTTGGGGCAACAAAGGTTGGAAGGGGGACCACAGCAACAGATTTTGAGTGGACATCCACCATTGGAGAGACCAAAGGAGATGTTTGGAGTTTGCTCTTTGGTCTGAGAGAGCTCCTGAGGCTTGAGTCCACTGGGTGGACAAAGTCCATTGAGCTGCTCTCATGTGTAGGCGAGCATAGGGGACCCCATGTACTGTGGAAGCCATGTGGCCTAGCAGTTGTAGCATCTCCCTGGCAGTTAAGTGGCTCTTTGACTGAATCTGGGAGGCTAGCTGCACTAGACGTTGGCAACGGGCCTGAGGAAGGTAGGCCCTTGCAGTGGTGGTATCCAACCAGGCCCCTATGAATTCCAGGGACTGAGTAGGGATGAGCTGGGACTTTGGGAGGTTTACCACCAGTCCCAGATACTGCAGAATGCGCCTTGTGCGGTCCAGGGAAATCTGGGCTTCTGACTGAGATGGAGCTCTGATGAGCCAGTCGTCCAGATATGGGAAGACAGACTCCCAGAGTGCGCAGAAATGCAGCAACTATTGCCATGCATTTGGTGAACACTCTTGGAGCAGAGGCCAGACCGAAAGGAAGGACTCTGTATTGGTAATGTTTTCCCTGGAACAGAAAACATAGGAATTTTCTGTGGGATGGGTGTACGCATCCTTGAGATCTAGAGAACAAAGCCAATCCTGACTCTGTAGGTATGGAAGGAGAGTGCCTAAAGAGAGCATCTTGAACTTCTCCTTGTACAGAAATTTGTTCAATTCTCGGAAATCTAGAATAGGTCTGTATCCCTCTGTTTTCTTTGGGATGAGAAAGTAGGGGGAGTAAAAACCTGACCCCTGTTGAAGAAGAGGAACTTCTTCTATGGCCCTCTGGGCCAGAAGGGAGGTTACCTCCTGATCCAGAAGGGCGAGGAGAGATGTGGGAGAATTGAAATGTCTCACCATGGTGTAGGGAGGAAGGTCTGAGAAATGAAGTTTGTAGCCCTCTCTGATGATGGAGAGGGTCCACTGCTCTGATGTGATTTGCTCCCATCTGGGAGCAAAATGAGCCAACCTTCCTGGAATGGTGAGAGGTTCTGGCTGTTGTAGAGCCAGAAAGCTTAAGTTCTCTAGCACTAAGTCAAAACCCCTGAGGGGCTTGGGACTGCTGGGTTGCAGCAGCCCCTGCAGGTTTAGGCCTGGCCTGTTTGGGTTGCTGACGCTTAGTAGCAAAGCGACCTGCAGAAGACTGTTAACCAGAAGGTGGAAAGAAATCTGCCCTTCTTGTAAAAAGACTTTTTAAAAGACTTTTTCTTGGCTGGAGTGGAGGTAGACTTAGAAAGTCTATCAAGAGCAGCATTTTCTGCATCCATTTGAGTGGCTTTAATCTGCCACTCTTTGCCAAATAGGTTTTCACCTGTACAGGGTAGGATTTCCTAAACCATCTTGAACCCAGGGTTCTAGATCAGAAGCCTGGAGCCAAGCAATTCTACGAGCAGCTATAGCAATGCCTGAGGCTCTGCTGGCAACCTCAAAGGAATCAAAGGCTGCTCTGTTGGAAAACTTTGAGATGTCTTGCGTATGCTTAAGCCAAAGAAGGAATTCCTCCCTTTTATCCTCTGGAATAAAAGGGAGAAAGTTGTGCAGCTTTTCTGCAACCTCCTTCAGAAACATACCCATATAAAGGCTGTATGAATTGATTCTGGCAGTAAGCATGCTAGCTTGGAAGATCTTTCTACCAAAAGCATCCAAGGTCCTGCATTCTCTTCCTGGAGGAGTAGGAGTAGAAGAGTGTCTTTTGGTACTCTTTATTCTCTTCATAGCTGACTGCACCATAATAGAATGGTGAGGAAGCTGAGTTTTTTGAAAACCAGGAGGAGGAGGGACACGGTACATAGTGTCCAATCTACGAGAATGAGGAGAAAGGGTGAGAGGAGTCTCCCACAATTCAAGCAAATGTTCTTGGAGAATTTCATGAATTGGCAAGGTGACTGCCTCTCTGGGAACCTTAGAGTATCCCAAAATGTCTAATTTTTTTGCTCTAGGTTCTTTTTCAGAGGTTACTGAAATAGAGAGTCCTTTAGCTACTTCCATGATGAAGTCTTGAAAGGACAAATCCTCTGGAGGAGACATTCTCCTCTTTGGAGAAGAGGGCTCCTCAGGAAGAGCAAGAGATACTTCAGGAGAGTCATCCGATGAATCGGAATCATCAGAAGACTGGAAGTATCGTCTGTTGGCTTCCAGGGATCGATACGCGTATCGACCGGTATCGACATCGGGCGTACCCGGAACCGGATCGGTATCGGGAAAAGCCCCGGAACCGGAATCCTGGTCGATGTGGATACCCTGGGTACCGGTATCGAGGTCGGTACCGCTTGCTGCGGTACCGTGGGCGTCGCAGCCTTAATGAAAGCCATTATGGCCTGCTGCATGGATTGAACTGTATGATCCATGGACGCCACGACTGCCTGGATGTCGATACCGGAAGAGTGTGCCGGTACCCCAGAGCAGTCTAACAGGTGATCGGTCGAGGCCGTGCCATCGATGTCAACCTGTAACCCCATAGGAGGAGCTTTGGAAGCCGGAGCTTCCTGCCGGGGTTGTTTGGCTGGGGCAGGGTCCTCAGGGTCAAGCCCGGGGGCATCTCGATACTTAGAGGGAGATTTGCCCTTTGAGGACCTGCCAGAGGAATGTTTGGTTACCTGAGATCCATCAGGAGAGGAAGACCTGGAAGATGTCGATGCTGGAGTATCTGTGGAAAACAGAATATGAAACTTGGCTGCTCGGTTCTGTAAGCCACGTTTAGACATCAGGGAACAGGACTGGCAATCCGGAATGGAGTGGTCAGGCCCCAAACATTTAAGACACCATTCATGTGTGTCGGTAACAGAGATGGTACCGCTACACTTGGTGCATTTTTTAAAACCAGAAGCTGGTTTTTCCATGAGGGAAAATTGTTCTCTAGGCCTAGGGGCCTAAAGAGAGAAAATTTCACCAAGTAGTGAAAAGAAAATATATTTTTTTTTTTTGAAAAGTAAAAAGAAAAAAGACCGGCGGTACCGGTCCGGTAGTCGGGGAAGGCAGACACGCGGCCAAAGAAACAAATTAAAATAAGAACTTCTTCAGCGGTGACAGGAACACGACCTGCTGGCTCCATGGAAAAGAAGAACTGAGGAGAGTTGGTGAGAAAGGTGGGAAGGCAGCGCGCATGCGCTGTGGGAGGCTCCCAAAAGCTTTCTTCTGGGAAGCTGGGGAGCTTTCCCGCGCAGGCTCCGTCGGTACCGACGTACCCATATATGAGGACTTATTCCTGCTTGTTCCTATATATATATATATATATATATATATAGAGGTATAGATACAGATAGATAGATAGATAGATATAGAGGTATAGATATATAGATAGATATATATAGATGGGCATGGCTTATGCCCATACAGATTACAAAAATATGTATGTATAGGACATATACAGACATGACTAAGTGAGGATACATGCCTGCAACTGAGCCCCACAAAAACATTCACATGGGGAATGTGATGGGAAAAGATTCATCTAATAAGGGGGTGAAAACCACCTGAAGATATATAGAGAATCTATTTCCGTGGTGCAGGAATGTATTTCAGTGGATAACCAGTATGGTTGCGTGAAAAACAGAGGATAATAGCAGTCTGGTAAGAGCACGTCAGGAGTACTGGAGGACTCTGACATGTCCAAAGGACAAGAAAACGCATAGACTAAGACTCCTGGATGACCCAGTCAAGGGACTCAGGGGTATCATGTACAGTAAAAGAGTATGCATTGTCCAAGTGGAGTAGAAAAAATAATGCCAAGCTGTAAGGAAAAAAGGGGTAGATTCCTGCCAGATTGGGAACTCCTTGGACATTCACGCAGAAAAAGCTTGTCTTCTGCATCACAATAGGAGACAAGAGGGTATAAAGAACCTATATAGCCATGGAATGACTATATAAGCTTTTTCTATTATATGGAAAACCCTCAGAGACAAAGTTCAATGCTCTATAGCAAGGGCCCATAGTAGAAAGCTTCTCTGAAGATTGCAGAGAACATTGTGCAGGAGAATTATGAGATAAAACTGACAGTAGTCAGATGTGTTGCCACATCCTAGGTAAGGATATGGCTAGAAGAAGATAACGTGTAGTGAATAGTATCATGCAAGATAGTTGAAAGTAGCTTGCAAGAAGCATTAAAGTAAGCACTGGAACTTCTGCATGCACAGCAACTGAACAAAAGAACAGAGGGGATTCTCCTGTATGAAAACAGAGAGAAAACAGACAAAGGGAGCAGAGATATTCCCGTCCCTGTCTGATGAGTTGTTCAGAGCATGCATTGAAGGATAACAAAAAATCTACACTGGAAAGAGAGAGAAGTGTTTCAGTATGGTACCAATTCAAGCAGGGGAACCCCTGGAAGAGAGAGAGCTGGAAGGTGACGTACCATATGGTAAGTCAGCTGAAGGAAAAAATGTCCATGTGGGGACAGAAACTATCATGGGATAATTATAATCTCCCTTTATGATAAAAAGAAAGGGAGAATTCTGTAACCCATGGACAAAAATATCCTAACAGCTTAGCATACTGAAAAGAAAAACCAGTGTAGAGTTTGAAGAATAACGTCTGGTAAGAAGAAGTTAACTGTAGATTGCAACATACAGGAACCTTTGGTTGCTGGTTATGATTAGCCTGGTTAGAGACTGGAGACCTCAGACTAGGATGAGATGTCCCTTGCTTGGGTACTTCTGGAGGATGGGCAGAAGGGTGAAACTTTCTTTTCTTAGGGAAAGAAGGTTTGGTAGGACATTTCCTACGTCCTGGGGAAAAAGAAGGCTTAGGGCGGTTTCCAGAACTAGGAAAGTCAGTGGAGCAATGAGCAACCTGACGTAAAGCCTCTCTATTGAAGAGATTTTCTCCAGTACAAGGAGAATTACCCAGTATATGTTGTGCCCATCTGTTCAAGTCTGAAGCCTGCAGCCAGGCTGTACGACGTGCTCCAATGGCAATAGCAGAGGATCTGCTAACAGACTCAAAAGAGTCTAGAGAAGCACGAGAAAGGAACCAAGAGATATTCCTGCTATGATTAAGAAGAAAGGAATAGTCAGAGGCCTTAGGTTCTGACAAAAAAGGAGACAAGAGAGAATTTCTCTGTGACCTCCTGAAGTGTCAGACACATATAAAAAATCTATGAAATAATTCTTGAAGCCAGCATAGAGGTTTGGAAGGTTTGACGTCCAAAGGCATCAAGTGCTTTAGATGCACGACCTGGCGGATAAGAAGAATGCTTCTTCTTGCTTCTTACCTTCCTCAATGCTGATTCCACTACAATGGAATGATGTGGAAGTTGGTTTTTCTGAAACCCTGGAGAGGGAGGTACCTGATACAGTACATTAATGGCTGTAGAAGGCAAAGGAACCTTTAAGGGTGATTCCCATATCCTCAGAAGAAGATCCTGTAAAGAATGATGTAAAGGAAGCATTATATTTTCCTTTTCTGCAGGATCTTGGTTAAAAGAAAAACCAGGAATAGGAATGGCAAGAAAGGTTGCCATGTCAAGGAGAAACTTCTGAAAAGAAGGATTTCCAATAGGAACTAATCCTGGGCAAGCTGAGGTTGAAGGAGCAGCTTGAGCACCAGAAGATATACTGGACTGGTGCAGAAAAAGAATCCTGCTCGATGGACAGTGATACTGACAGTTCTGATTTTAGGCAGTTAGTACTGCATCGTCAGTGCCTGGTATCGATTCCAAACTAGGCATAGAAAGCATCGATGGCACCGATGGAACTGCAGGAATCGACCCCGACACCGGTACCGGTATCGGAGACTACAATGTCATCGAAGCAGCAATCGGGGGCTGCTGAAGCGGTACCGAGGTTACCAGAGAGCCTTGGCGAATATCCTCGGTACTGCGTAGCCGGAAACGATATGGATCGGTTCCGAAACGCATCGGTACCAAGTCATCCAGACTGGATATCGATTCTAGACTCGGCATCGAAGCGAGCGAGTCTATCGATGCATGTCTAGAAGGTACCGACGTTGGTGGTGGTATCAGCGATGCCGATACATGAAAGTCAATTGGAACCTCATCGAACGGCACCGAAGGTACCGAGGACGTTCGAAGAAGATGCCCGGTGAAGAGAGGACCACTCGACACCGGCACCGATGTCGGGGTGTCGGTACCGCTCGAAGCCAGTACCAACCCCGAGCATGGTGACGGTATAGGAAAGTCAATCTGGGTCGTATCGATCGGTCCCAAAGGTACCGAGGATTCCAGATGACGATCCCAGGTAAAGAGTGGAACACTCGATACCAATGCCGATACCGAGGTATCGGTACCACTCGAAGCCGGTACCAACCCCGAGCATGGCTGGGATACAGGAAAGCCAATCTGGGTCGTATCGATCGGCCCTGAAGGTACCGAGGACACCAGATGACGATCCCTGGTGAAGAGTGCAGCACTCGACACCGATGCCGGTGCCGGGTTATCGGTACCGCTCGAAGCGGATAACACCCCCTGGCACGGCTCAGGTATGTTCTGTGAGGGGTGAGCCCCAGGAACAACCTGACACCCCGTGAATGCTTTGAAGCCCGAAGACTCCCGCCGGGGTTTTATTGCCAATGGGATCTTGAGGGCAAGGCCAGAGCCGTCATCATGCTGTGCATGAGACTTACCCTTCAAGAATTGGCTAGTCTTAACAGACTGTTTGTGGGTTACCTGATCCTGGAGAGAAGAATAAACCGGTGTCCTCACCTCAGGAGGAAAAACGGCATCGAGGGAAACTCGAAAAAGGGAAGGTCTTCTCCCAATAATATAGCCTGAGGTATCAGGGGGAAAAGGGTCAGGACCCAAACAGGTTAGACACCAAGAATTGGAGTCTAAAAAGAAAACTAAGTTTCCACAGTGAAGGCACTTCTTAGGGGAAGAAGGCTCCATGTTGGAAAGGCCTGGTAGGCCCAAAAAAGTTAAAACAAAAAACTGAGGAGAAATATTTCTCTAAGTTTGAAAAAGAAAAGAATAAAGCACCGGCGGTACCGGTATCGGCGGGAAAGTCAGCCGCGACCACAAGAAAACAAGGATTTTAAAGAAAAAAGTTTCTGCGGTGACAGGAGGACGTCTTGTTGGCTCCGCGGAAAAATGAAAACTGAGGAGAGGCAGTGGGAAAGGCGGGAAGTCACCGCGCAGGCGCGAGGGATGCTTCCAAAAGCTTTCTGAATGGATGCTGGGGAGCATTCCCGTGCAGGCTCCGTCGGTACAGACGTACCCATATGTGAAGACTCATTCCTGCTTGTTCCTGGAGATAACTAAATACAAGTCATATTGAAATAACAGTGTATTTACAGTTGGATACAACAGAGTATTTACAGTTGGGCAGAGGTTGGTGGTACAGGAGAGGTGTACCAGAAGGTGTAAGCTGACTATCCGTTCTCTTTTCGAGTCAGGGTGGTGGAGCTACTAGGGAGGGGAGGCAGGGGGTCCTTCGTGTTCTTGCTGCAATGGCTATGACCACTGAGCGAGAAGTGATGTCATAAGCATTATAGATTGCTCTTAGAAAGTGATAAGCACCCTTCTGAATGGTAAAGGTGAACCTGAGCCAAGTCTTTCTTGGAGATGTTATCATCCATGACCTGCTCAAACAAGGAATAAATGGTAATGGAGCATTTGAAGACAGTACGCTAAAATCTTTAGGGCATGCACAGAGGTTTAATACATTTATGGCCAACTGTATCTATGATGCTTTGCTCCTTTCCTGGAGGTGGTATGGCTAGATGTGTTAGAAGATTTTTAACATTTAAAAACAGCTTCAGATATGACAGATACATGAGGAAGCTGGGGTTGCAGGTGTCCAGGGCCACCTGCGAGTCTATATTTGGCAGTTGACACAGACACCTTGACAGCGAGAGGAGTCTGCTAGGCAGCAAGTTGCAAATCACAGAGCACTTTGTATAGAGGTAGAACAAGAATCCCTATAGGCGTAGACAGACTTGAGGAGGGACTGAAAGTCATTCCTGGCGGAGACAATTGCTACAGATACCAAAGCTAAAGATTTGGTGAGCTTAAGGAGAAATTTAGGATAGGTGTGATCATCCTGGGATTCAGGTTGGGAGCGAGTTGATTCTGAAGGTTGGAGGATGGTCCATGCTCACCCAAGTCTTCATCTGTGGCATGGTGACTGAGTTATGGTTTCAGCAGATGGATCCCTGAGAGGACAGCCTCAAAGGTGTAGAGATAAGGAGAGGGCATTCAGAGTGTCCAACCCAGAAATAAAATGAGCTTTGATTGGGCTGCATAGGAATTGCAGGTGGTGCTAGAGATCCTTGCAACATGGCTGTGGTATCTATGAGGAATTTCTGCTATGCTGGGAGAGCAGAGCTGTAGGAGGAGCCATAATTTGAAAGGTAACAGAGGGAGCTGAACTTTATTGGAACCTTCTGACTTCCGCACTGTCTCCCAAGCCCTTGTCACTCCCCTATTCGATTATGCTATCATCATCCTACATGGCCTACATGCATATGCTCTCCATCCTTTACAAATGGCTTTAAATACTGCTGCCTGAACCATTTACGGTGCCTCCAGATATGATCATGTATCTCCTCTCCTAGAACAGCTACACAGGCTACCAAACAATAGACTCAAATACAAAGCCCTACTGTTGTCATTCAAAATCCTTCACCACCTCTCTGCATCCACCCTGGAAAACTTCTTGCACTTGATGCCCGACATTAGAACCAGGAGAACAATTATGGCGAACACTCTTACCATCCCAGCTATGGCTAGTAAAAGCTCCCAATCTACCAGACACAGAGCCTTCTCCATTTTTGCCCCTCTGCTCTGGAACTCTCTCCCTACTCCTATCCGTCTCATCACTGACCTGTCAACTTTCTGTAAGGCTATTAAGACACATCTGTTCCAGCTCTCATTCGACCATGTACCACAGCTTATTTTGATCCCCCTCCCCCTCTAATGTAAATCTCCCTTTTAGCTTGTACATAGTATACCTTCCAGCTTGTATATAGTTTACAGCCTTATGTACTATTTAAAGGAATCATCTTTTATGCAAACGCTTGTTACTTCTTTTTATAGCTGTTCAATGTATTTAACTTGTCCTGTTCAATGTAATCCGCGCAAAAGTGCAGTATATAAAACCTAAATAAATAAAACCAACTTGGTCCCAGCATAGCTGTAAAAGCTAATGAAACAGGAAACATTATCAGGCTGTACCAGCATGAGAAGTGCCAGCGTGAGTCACAAGAGCGCGATTCATACTGAATGTTGGGTGCAGCCATGTGTTTAGTCTTGGCATGCTTCTTAGGAGTACAGCAGGCCATCTTCCTCCAGCGCTGAGGGGGGCAGAGGCGTGGTCCTTTTAATGCTAGCAGCTGGCTCCCAATGTTCGTTTGGTTTCCAGGGTATTGCTGTCACCTGGTCAGGCTGCTCTCATCCTTTTACACCTGGGGGAATTCTGCGCAAAAAGTTTGAAAATTCTGGGGGCAGTATTTGAAAATTCTGCAAACTTCTACAAGTTTTATTAGTAACGTTTTGCACAGAATTCCCCCATCATATAGCTTAACTCCTTCTCTAGACCTGAAATTTCCCTTGCCCTTTCCTCCATAGCTCTCTTACTGCAATCACAGGTCTGTCCCAAACCCATCCTTGTCCCCAATTTTCTCTCCCTCTGACTTCTAGCTCCCAGCAAGCCCCCGCTCACCAGCAACCCATCTCCAGCCCCCAGCAACCCCCACCCCCCACTCACCAGCAGCCCTTCTCCTGCCCCAGCCAACCTGATCACAACAGTCACGGGAGTACTTCTGTTTGCTCCCGTGGCTGTGCTAGAGTCCAGTACCTTTGAAAATGCGCCGGCACTGGACTCTAGCATAGCTGCGGGAGCAAACGGAAGTACTCCTGTGGCTGTATTGCTGCTAACACTGAGGCAGTACGCATGAGTATGAGCATGTACGCCTGATCCTGTCTTATTGTTTGACTCACTGGGGTCACAGCAAATGCAGAATTCTGCGCAAATTCTGTGTTGCGCATTTGTACAGAATTTCCCATGAGTACGTTTTTCCCTCCTCTAGTGCACTAAGACAACTCAAAGGGGGCGGCAGGTCTGCAGAGCGGCAGACACCCTGAGAAACAGCGATATGCTGCGAAGGCTCATATATGACCAATGAATAAAAAGAAATTAAGACTTCCTGCTCAAAATGAAAGACACCGAGCACAAGCTTCAAAGACAGAAATAAAGTCTGTTTCCCCCCCCCCCCCCCAGGGTGAAACTTGCCGTGGGAGGATGGGGGGGGGGGGGAAAGAAAGACGATCGTGCACTCTTTAGAGTGTCAGGACAGGAAGGAATCCCCCATGCATTAAAAAAAACCCAGTCTTAGAGCTGGAGGGAGCAACGCACACTGGATCCATCCAGAGAACATCACCATCAAGTGTGCTTCCATCTCTCCTGCTTGTCTACAGAGAAGGCGTAGTTATTCACCTGTAATGGGTGTTCTCCAGAGACAGCAGGAATCAGTACTTACATATGGGTGACGTCAGCACCAACAGAGCCCGTGTGAAGCATTTCCCCAGCTTTCAAAGAAAGCCTTTGGGAATGCCACCACGCATGCGTAGACCCCTTCCCGCCCAAATGTGCCATCTTACTCAGTCAGGTGCCATAGCTATAGCCCCTTCAAAAAGATGGCAAAAATATACAGCAACTCCAAGGGGAGGAGGGAGGGTTGTGACGACTGATTCCTGCTGTCCCTGGAGAACACCTGTTACAGGTGAGTAACTATGCTTACTCCAGGAACAAGCAGGAAGTCAGTCCTCACATATGGGACTCCCTAGCTACAGGCTACCGAAGACATGTAGAAAAAGGCACAGCATCGTCGTGAGCAGTTGCCAGTGAAAGCGGAAGGCAGCCCGAGGATCCCAGGTCCATGGATGGCCATGCTCCCGGTAGTCAGAACAAGGGTCGGAGGGCAGTTCCTCCTTAAACCCCAAACAGATTACGGAGTACAGCCTGGCCAAAGGCAGCATCCTGACGGGACTCCCTCTTCAAGCAGTAATGCACCGTGAAGGTGTGGGTGGAAGACCAGGTGGCGGCCAGGCAGATGTCTGCCAGTGGCACAGAGTGCAGATTAGCAACAGGCGTTGCCATCGCTCGTACATTGTGAGCCATGACTCAGCGTTCCAGGGGAAACCTGGCCTGGGCCAAGGTGATGCAGTCTGCCACCCAGATGGACAAGGTATGCTTGGTGACCACCAGCCCCAAGCAGCTGGGGTCGAAGGAAATGAGCTGTCCGATCTGCGGTGGTCCCGAGTCCACTGCAGGTAGAAAGAGAGCCCTCTTACAATCCAGGGTGTGGAAAATCACCAATGCCTGGTCAGCATGGGGCTTCGGGAAGGAAGTGGGCAGTACTATTTCTTGATTGAGATGAAAATCCAAGACAACCTTCGGAAGGAACTTGGGGTAAGTCCGCAGGACCACCCAGTTCCTATAGAACCTCATGTACAGTGCCTTGGCCATCAGCACATGGAGTTCACCGACTCTCCGGGAGGAGGTGAGAGCTATCAAGAAGGCCACCTTCCATGACAGGTGTCGCAGCAGGCAGGTAGCCATAGGCTCAAAGGATGGCTTGGTCAGCTGCATGAGGACAACATTGAGGTCCCATTCCGCCAGAGGAGGGCGGGTAGGGGGCTTGGAAAGAAGCAGGACTCGCATGAAATGAGAGACAAGCGGTAGCCCCGAAAGAGGTTTGCCTTTGATAGGGTGGTGGTTCGCTGAGATGGCACTCAGGTGAACCCTGACCGAGGTAGACTTCAGCCCAGACAGAGAGGTGGAGCAGGTACTGCAAGACCAAACTGGCAGGGCATAAAAATGGGTCTGCTCAGAGCTCCGAGCACCACACCGAGAACAGATGGCACTTGAAGGCGTAAATCCGACTGGTCGAGTCCTTCTGTGAGGCCAAAAGAATGTCCTGGATCTCCACGGGGAGATGGTAGGAGGCTAGAGCGACCCACTCAGCCACCAAACTGAGGGATAAGGACCTCAGATTGGGATGAAGCAGCAGACATCTCCTCCTGGGTCAGCAGCTCTGGTGAGAACCCGAGGGGGACCAGGAGCTCCGTCAAGAGACGGAGCAGCAGGGGAAACCAAGGCTGCCTGGGCCACCTCGGGACTATGAGAATCATTGAGGCCCTGTCCCGCTGGACCTTGAGAAGGGTCTGGGTGATGAGGGGTGTGGGGGGGGGGGGGGAAGAGGCATATAGTAACCCCATGTCCCACAAGTTTAGGAAGACATTGGGGGCCACCCTTCCCTGGTGCAGGAGGGGACCACAAAACTGAGGAAGCTGCGAATTTGCCGGGCTGGCAAAGAGGTCCAGGTCCGGAGAACCCCAACACTGGAAGGGGTGCTGCGCCGTTCAGGGACACAGGCGCCACTTGTGCAGCCGGAGGACCCTGCTGAGCCAGGAGCTAAGTGGCTCGGACGGTCATGAGCACAGGGCTATTGCTGAGGAGCCAGTGCCCCCCTGTTTGTTCACATAGAACATCGTGACCTGGTTGTCCGTCTGGACCAGCACCCCTCGGTGCTTTAAGTGGTCCCTGAAAACCAGGAGAGCAAGGCGAATTGCCCGGAGTTCCAGCAGGTTGATCTACTGCTGGGACTCCGAGGGACCAGGACCCCTGTGCACCGTCCCGCGCCATGGGCTCCCCAGCCCGCCAGGAAAGCGTCCCTGGTCAAGACCACCTGATGCGACGGGGCTTGGAAGGGCACACTGCAAAGCAGGTTTTGAAACTCCTGCCACCAAGTTGGACTCCACTGTGCTGGGAAAGGCCGAGATGTCTCAAGAGGTGGCCGTCGACTGCGCCTATTGCGCTTGGAGGCACCACTGCGTTGCCCACATGTTGAGATGGGCATTGGGCACTGGTCCGCCCTGTCCTGAGGAAAAGCCATGGCCCGACGGGTGTCCAAGCGAGCCCTGATGAACTCCAGGGACTGGACTGGAGTGAGGTGGGACTTTGGGTAATTGATCATGAACCCTAGATGCTCCAGGAGGCAAATGGTGCGGTCCATGGCCTGTCTGGCTTTGGAGGCTGTGCCCCCTGTTACGAGACAGTCATCTAGATATGAACAAACGACCGCAACCAAGGCCAGGCACTTCGTGAAGACCCGCGGGATGGACCCAAGGCCGAAGGGAAGTACCCTGTACTGGTAATGGTTTCCCTGAACCATGACATGGAGGTACTTTCTGTGTTTGGGGTGGATGAGGATGTGAGCGTAGGCATCCTTCAAGTCCAAGGAGCATAGCCAATCGCCCTGCCAGAGGTAAGGCAATAACGTTCCATGGGAGAGCATCTTGAAGCTCTCCCGCACCAGGAACTTGAGGTTCCACAGGTCGAGAATGGGCCAAAGGCCCCTTGTCCGCTTCAGGATGATGAAGTATCAGGAGTAAAACCCCCATCCTCAGATGTGCAGTGGGACTGGTTCTACTGTGCTGTCCTTGAGGTGGCCTGCAAGCTCCTGACTCAGGAGGGCCTGGTGCTGGGGAAGCAGACATGGCTCCCTGGGAAAGTACGGAGGAGGGGCCTGGTCCAGATGGAGGTGATACCCCTCCCGAATGACCTGGAGAACCCAGGCATCGGTGGAGATGGACCCCCACCTGTGGGCAAAATGGACCAGACGCCCCCCGACGGACAGCTGCCCTGCCAGAGGACGAGAGGCTACCCTGATAGCGTCAAAACCCAGAGGCTGGTTGAGCCGGAACCGGAGGTTGGGTCTTGGGGCCCTTTGGTTTATGAGGGCCACGGACTTGCTCTGGCCGCCCTAAATGGGGGTCGATGCCAGCAGATAGGCCGGGTAGCCCCTGTACGGGAGCCCCTTTCGCTGGAAGAAAGGCTTCTTGCTCTGCTGCTTCTTCCTGGGGAGGGAGGACGTTTTCCAGGAGAGGCATTTACGAGTCACATACTCCGTTTCTATCTCCGTGGCCTTGTCCTCCATGGGCTTGCCAAATAGCTGCTCCCCAAGGCAAGGGACGTCCAGCAGCTTCTCCTGAACAGCAACCTTGGGCCGGAAGGACTGGGGTTTCTAGTCCCACAGGTGCTCCTTGTGGTCTTGGGCAAGCCACTTAACCCTCCATAGACCATGTTCCCTGTAAAATAGTTATCTCCAAGTTATAATACCCTGTTCAATGTAATTTCAGTTTGTACAATGTAAACCGCACTGATGCAGAATAGCGCGGTATATAAGAGAATGTAAATAAAATAAATAAAATTGTTCCAGGTCCAAGGACTGGAGCCAAGCCTGCCAACAGGCTCAGATGCCAGCTGCCACCACCCGGGCGGAAGACTCAAAGCTGTTGTATGCTGCTCACGAGAGGTACTTCGAGCATTCCCCGATGGACTTTGAGAGGGCCTGAAAACGCCAGAGATGGTCTCCGTCAAGGCTCACTGAGAAGCCTCCAAGCTCCCTAATGAGATCATACAGGAGCATCCCAATGTATAATTGGTAAACTTGGATGCGGCATGACAACATGGAGCCCTGATAAGCCTTGCGCCCGAAGGCGTCGAGGGTACGAGACTCTCTGCGCAGTGGGACTAACAAATGAGTCTTCGGACTCTTCAGCTTCCGCATGGCCGATTCGACCACCATCGAGGTATGGGGAGGCTGGGCTTTCCGAAATCCCGGACCTTGCTGTACCTTATACAGAGCATCCAGGCGCTTGCTCACAATTGGAACAGAGGCCGGGGTCTCCCACTTGCAGAGTATGAGGCGGTTCAGAATGGGAGGAACCAGCACAGAGCGCCTCCCACAGAGGAGCTTCATATTGCAGAATATCGAGCTCCTCAGCATGGGGCTCCTCCTCCGACTCAGTGGCGAACACTAGGGCCCGCGCCATGTCCTGGATGAACTCTAGGAAGGTGGTGTCCTCGGGAGGTGACCGCTGTCTCTGGGTCGGGGGGGGGGTGGTTTCAGAGGGGAGGTCTAGGCGGGACAGAGTCTCCAGGGAGGTCTCTCCGTTGGACTCCGAGTAGTCCGTGGAGGATTCTAGATCGGGCGGCTCAAGACAGGTCGGTGACCCATGCCGGATCTCTGAGGCCAAAACTTGCCTGGAGCTGGAAGTGCTCGCCTGAGAAAATCTCGCGCCTGAGGAACAGGACGAAGATCAAGACCTGCGCTGAGGATCCTCACGAGGTTGAGGTCGCTGTGGTCTTGAGGCATGTGCTGGCAGGGCTGGGCATCAGCGCCTGCTGGGCAGCGAGGAACGCAGAAATGCTGCATTCGAAGACCAGCATCTGGGCCTCCCACTTGGGAGCCCTGCGACACAGACATCGGGGTCACCGGGTCAGGGGTCGAGGAGGAGAGGGGGTCCTCGCCGGGGACGACCCTCAGGAGACTGAGTGCCTTCGCCGGAGGCCTCCATATCAGTTCGAGGTACCTTACTGGGTCACTCCCTCTCCAACTCCAGAGACTGCCAAGGGAGGCTGAGACCCCAGGCGCATGACCTCTCTCAAGCTTGTCTGGTACCCCCGACAGAGTCCTTGATGCCGCCTTCTTCTTCCGCTCGCGCTCAGGCGACCCCTGGTCAGAGTGCAGCCAGGTCCAGGGAGGAGCCTTGGGAGACTCTGGAGCCGAAGAGCATGAGGCTACCGGGATACCGGCGCTGCCTTACGGAAGAGATCATCCAACTTCTACTTATGACTCTGGATGGCCTTGGAGGACAACTTACAGAGAAAGCATAGCTCCGGGTCATGGTCGGCTCCTAGACACCTGAGACAACAGTCATGGGTGTCCGTGAGCGACATGTTTTTGGAACATCTAGCACATTTCTTAAAACCGGAGGCAACTGGGGCAAAGAGGACCCCTGCAAGGTCGAAGATCCTCAATGCGGCCAGTGGTTAAAAAGGGCGCGAAGTGCGGTAAAAAAAAAAAAAAAAAAAAAAAGACATAAAAGAAAAAAAACCCGAAACCAGGGCCGAAGCAGAGGTGCTAGGGAGGCGGGAAGAGGACAGGTGAGGGCTAGTAGAGGAAAAACCAGTTGAAAACAGAAAACGTTTTGCCGGGGGCGAGACACAGATCCGAAGGTTTCCGCAGAAAAGGTAAGATGGCACCTTTGGGCAGTAAGGGGATCACGCATGTGTGGCGGCATTCCCAAAGGCTTTCTTTGAAAGCTGGGGAAATACTCTGCGCAGGCTCCGTCGGTGCCGACGTCACCCAAATGTGAGGGCTGACTTCCTGCTTGTTCCTAGAGAACATGCAGATATAGGTCAGTAAGAGGAAAGGGGTCCAAGCTTACCAAGCTCCCTCCTCACTCTCCGGCTCACCAACGCTGAACAAAGATAAACTGTTGGCTTGAAAAGACAGTGGGCATAGCCAAGCTCTGAGCAAACACTGGACCACAAAATCTCAATGACACAGGCCACAAAGATCATGATCTGGGCCAAGGGAGACGGGTCTATCTGCACTGCTGCATCAGTCCATACACCTTGCCACCTGCTGGAGGCAGATAACACTGACATCTCTCAGTGCTGCACCTATGTATGTACTAGTGATGACATCACTGAAAGCTGTTCTAGTCTGCCTCTACCTGCTGGCTGGGAAGCATAACCCATTCGTCTGAACTGTTCCAGTAGGATAAAGAAATATGTATTAATCAGGTAGACTTGAGGATCACCACCTCTTACTTCTTGGAAGGAGTTACAGGGAAAATATCTTACTACTGGAATGTACCAGGAACTTACAAGTGACCTGGGCTGACCACACGATACCAGGCTTGAGGGACCATTGCTCTGACCCAGCAAAGTGCATCCTATGCTCTTATTACCTCCATTTTTCTCTTTTTTTTTCAAACTTCTGCAACATATTATGCTCAAATACCCCCATCCCCAAACACACACTCCCTCCCTCTATATGACCCCACTTACTCTTCCAATCTCTGCAGTCCATGAGACAACAATGGTGTTTGGTACAGTTGTAGAAAGTCGAACAAGTGAGGTAATGTTGATTGGTCTGCTAGGTCGCTTTGGTTCAACCCCATTTTTGGTGGGTGGGAGATAGCCCTAAAGAATGCATTCAGAGTATATATTATCTTTTGCTTAATCATTGTAATCAAATACACGGCAGTTAATATTCACCACTTTTGCAAAACACAATTTGAAAAAAGGTTCTTGCATCTTAAAACCTCACCCTGACAGTTTCTTATAGAAGAGCTCGTGGAAAGAGGTGTGTTCATGGATTCAAAGCAGGGGCACAAGAGAGCACAGAGGTCAGAAAGTAGTGTGCACACTGTTCAACTCCCAGCATTACTGAATCACCACTGGAGGGTCACAGTTCAATCATCCTTTAAGAGGAAATGTCCCTCCACTTAGGAGATCATACAGACTCTGAGCTCAAAGTGAGCCAACTGTACATTTCCCAGTCTACTGAAAGTTTCCTGACAGCTTAATAAAATGTAACACGGGTTACCACTTGCTCTTTTTAGTTAATCAGCTCCATTGAAAATATTGTGGCAGCAAACAGATATATTACCACCATGTTACCTGCTGCACAGGCCAGTCTGTGTACCTTACAGAATCAGCCTCTTGGCAAGGTTATTAACAGATTATACAGTGTATAGTGTATAATGTTGTAATGTCATTATAATCTACAATGTATAATGTCGTTAAGTACCCTCATGTTAAAGGTAACCCTCCAATTGTGATGTGACCACTCTGATTGTAGGATAAGGTGGTATACAAATCCATCTAAATAAATAAATAAAATTCAAGTTCGAGGTTCAACGCCTCCATCTGATAGGGGAACACAACCCACCAAGTCTGGGCTTGTCTAGCAGAAGATAAGGAATGCTCCCTTTCTGATAGCAGTTCCTTCTGCCTGCACACTCCCCTAATTCTCAAACCTTCTGATCTACCCCTGGACTGAAGACCCCTTAAAAGGAGGAGGATACCAATACTCACAGGAAGGTTACAGGGTTTTGCATTCACTTTCACACAGAGATTAGGTGGGAAGTGGTCTTCTTGTGGGCAGCTGGTTTCTGATAAACAGAACCTAAACAGAGATTGAATAGGCGACTTAATGGAGATGAATGAAAAATATTAAGCAACTCAGAAGGAA